>JAVGVS010000338.1:0-42500 GCA_032718565.1 Distichodus sexfasciatus | reverse complement strand
AAAATTTGCGACAAGTGGTTTTGCCGTGGGAGGGGCTTCAAGCAAATTGATTTAACGAGGTAATACTGTAGCAGCGGTAATCAAATTAGGGCCCTATGAACTGGGTGGTCGCGCTTCCTAAATCTGCTTTTATTTTTTCTGAATTCAGTTTTTCCATTTTTATTCTTCTGAATTCCGTGTTTTACGTTATAATCATATTTATTCACCTAAAAAGTGTCTAATTATGGAGTGGATGGAAAAAAAGAACAATGCAGTAGGAAAAAAAATCTCACATTCAACTTCAACAAAGTGCTAGTTCCAGGCAGAACATTTGCACTGCTTTGGTAAAATGATTTACTCAAACAACAAAACATTCATTTTTTGGTGCAAACTTAAACGCTTTGAGGTGAGTGTTTGACCGTAGGCGGTCACAATGTTCTTGCAGGTTCAGTTTATCATGTGCTGGCAAAACGTACAAAAGAGTTGTTCTCCCGATTCATAAAAATCATTATTGTTCTGGGTTTCAAATCCTAAATTAACACTGAATTCGGCCATTTTTTGAGGACTGCGGTGTTTCAGGCCTTCTGGGTCAGAAGCGACCGCCGATCGCTTCCTCTGTGTTCGTGCTGCCAGCGCAGGGAAAGCTGAGTCCCGTTTCAACAGGTGACACGTACAGGGGCCGCAGCGGCCAAAGTTGATTAGAAACCATTGCTTTGCTTTGCCCACACACCGATATCAGCCAGTTATACGACGTTCCACGTTTTACAACGGATTCCATTTTATTTGTTGAATTCCGCCATTCCATTCAAGGTTTACATCGCGGAAAACTCCTATATCTCTACCGCCGAATGAAAACCTCAATCAGACCTAACGCGTATTGGAACGTCATGACATTTTACTTGCTTTTTGGGATTTGATAGGAATGGCGGCGGGTGTGTTAAATCGTTATATCGTTTCACATCTAATGCCGTCTCCCGTATCGTCGTCGATATAACGGCGCTGCCAGTTTGAGTATGGCTTTTCAAAAAGGAGGATCGCTTTGTCATCGTGAACAGCCACCGCAGTATACAGCACACACAGTACCACAACGTAAACGTGATTCCTGTTCGACTCCATCCGTGAAGGAGCGGGAGCAAACAAGGGCAGCGCCTGGGGAGCAGTGTCAGACGCGTAATTTTGTTCAATGCACTACCCCAGCGTCCTGGATTCCAACCCACCTTCTGGATCACGTAGGCTAACACCCAGTGATACGCCATGAGTGTTGAACGTCACATTCTATTAGACCGCTGCTCTTCAATCGAACGCGAAGCATCTGTTTCTAATGGTTCCTCTGGTGCGATTTTTATTTTGATTTTTTCCTTTCCACTGATTGATGCCAAATTCTCTCAGTGCTTTACGCTCGCGTACGACCGCGATTCCCGTAGATGTGTCAGAACAAATTAGCACAGCTATCGCTGGTGAAGTGAGTGTTATGAGCCGGGTTGTCTTCATTTTACAGCGGGCGTGCAAACAGCATGTGACATCCTATTATATCTGACGCGGCCGTATCACCCAGACGGATGAGAATATTCGGGGGGAAATATTAGGCTTGCCACGCTAGGTGTACTTTGGAGTTGACTTTCCAGACCTGGCAAGCGAAGTCTGCGGGCGCCATATTTAACACCTGCTGTTATAGTGAAAACGAACGCCGATGACACACGTTTCCTTCAGGGCACACATATTGGTCAGCCACACGCATCACAATAAAGTGATTCACTGGATCAGTCGGAGATTGGCTGGTCGAAGAGCCGTGTGTGGCGGTCTAAGCGTCTCTGGCAGCGCGGCAGAGGGGCTGTGAAATGGATTCATCCACGCCGAGTCCTTGGCACGAGCGTTAAAGACAGCGGGAGAGCGTTACGACGCGAACGGCCGTTTGAGTTACACGCCGCACTGGCGCGTTCGTTTGGTGAGGAGAGAGTGAGGAGAGAGAGAGCGCGAGCGTCGTGACCCATCAGGGTCAGGAGAGAGTGAAGGGGTTGAGTGTGCGAGTATAAGGGAGTGCCGGGGAGGACGCCAGGCTGAAAGCCCCTTCCGAGTTGCAGCCTTTTTCTGACACGCACGCCAGCCTTCCTTTTCCCCAAAACGAATGAGCCCGCTGCTCGTGGGAGGACGCGTGGGTGTTGAAATGAGGGAGGAGAGAAGCGGTCGGAGGAGCGGCGGTGAATGAAAACGTGTGTATCGTAGCCAGACGTGTGCAGGAACGTGACATGTCGGAATGCAGCGGCAGCCCGATTCTTCTAACGCTGCCCCCCCACCACCACCTTTTACCTCCTTTTCGCTATCATGTCTTTGCTTCTTTTTTTCTATGCTCCTTCTTCTCCGCTCTCTGCCCTCCATGTCCTCGCCTTCAGGTTCTTTTTGCCTTGAACTTCTCTACCGTGGGAACAAAGTGCTTTTAGAAGTAAGTAAAATCAAGACAACGCCAGAGAGGCTCGCCACTGGCTTATGAGCCAAACGGGTTCGAGACGCTACCGACGTAGTCCGCTTCGCCGCAGACACGCCCGACGCTATCAATTTATCGGCTTTGTCTCATGTAACGGACGAGTCGTTGGGGTCCTGATGCGATTGGAGCAGTTCAGCCGAGTTTCTCAGCGGCAGAGGTGGATAAAGAGAGAGAGAGAGAGAGGGAGACGCATGGATTACGTAGGTTACACTCGAGCTATCGCCAAACAAGCGCCTTCAGCGAACAGGCCCACAGGAACGGCACAGAACGATTTACAGGGTGTAAGATGTAGACGGTAAGGAAAGATGAAAGACACACACTTGCACGTAGGGCATCACAACCGATATTTAGAACCTCTGCTTTTTCAAAGGAATCTAGTTCAACCTCAGCGGTGTCGAACGGGATTGAAAATTCCAAATCGAATCTTCTTATCCAAGCCGCTTAATCCCAATCGGTCCCCAACCGCGGCCCCCTTCAGTCGCTTACAATCTGTTAAAAACCGCGCTTTTCATCAGAAGGAAGTGTCTCAGTTTAGTGAAGTCGTTAATATCTGGCTCAGTACAGGACTCGTCAGCAGGGCCGGGCGATACGACCTCGAATCAATATCGCGATTAATTCAACATTTTTGCCTTGATTATCGTAAATGAGAATTTAGTTGTAGTTATTTTTGTTTGTTCGTTGCTTGCTCCTTACCCGGCGAGACGGTTTCTATGGGTAAATGTGACCTTCACGTCACTTTGTCACTTGTCGCAAATTTTCAAAATTATTATTAATTTTAATTAATTTATTATCATTATTGAGTTGATGTTTTCATGAAAGGACATAAATCAGGCTTCAAAACGATACCTATATGGAATGAATCGGGCGACATATGACTGAGATATTAACATTCAAAGGAGTCGGCCTGGCCACGCTTTCCACTGTTTCAAAACATTAAAAACCAAAAATCCAAAATTTTACTCCACGCAACATAAACGCTCGTTTTTCTCGGAAACCTCCGTTGCGACAAGACTGGTTTCGCGCTGCAGAGTCAATGGTCGTGGAGTCATATCAGCGCCGGACCAGTGCCTAGATTTACCCGATAATTTTCAGCCGGCGCTTGATGGCACATTTATTGCGTCAAAGGTAGCGCTTGTGCCAGGCATGTCCAAAGTCAGAGGTGGGATTCTATATGGTCTTAAAATGTGTGGCGCTATTTTGTGGCAAATTGTGAGCACGCAGTAGAACTTTGGCGAACAACATGTCTTTTTACGCGCCCGACTCTGCCTTTGCCAGTGCTCGGCTCATTTTTCGGCATCGGTAGATATAATGCTATGAAAAAAATATTGATATCGGCATGGGCCACACAATTTCAAGTGTCCTCGTTAGAAGTTGGTGCATGTTTGACTCATTTTCAACTATCTGGCCAGATCTGCTTGTCAGTAAACTTGAGGACTAAAAAAACCTCCCCAAACAAAATAACTGATGAAATTGTTGATCGAAGTTGTAAGGTGTACTTGATGCTCATGTGAAGTCAAATTGCCAAGCCCTACTTCCACAAAACACCAAAAGCATGGGCTGTACGAACTAGAGACAGCAGAGTGTTTACAGTGAGAAAGTAAATCAATTACCGGGCGAGTCACACCAAAAAATAAAAGCCCTGAAATATTGATACGCTAGCATTTATGGGGACGCGCGAGTCGCTTTAGGGAGAACGGTTTCTGCTGTTTCCAATATTGCCAATTAAGTCTCTTTACAGAAGAAGCCCCCCCGAGCTGACCATATCAGTTCCCCTCCCGCACGTCCGCTCCGCACGGCCTCGCTCCGGCACAGCCACCACCACCACCATGACGGTGGCGGCGGCGTCTGGGGCCCAACGCGATGGAGGGATTAACCCCATCCAGAACTACCATCTAACGCGCCGCAGCCCACGCAGCAGGAGCCCGCACGGCCACAAGAAAAGAAAGCAGCTCGCCGGCTAATTGGCACAATGGGGGAGCACCACTGCCCGGACAAGGAAGAGGGAGGAGGACGAACGGATGAAGGATGAAGAGAGGCCAGAAACATCTCACTAGCATTTTTTTTGGGGGAAGGAGGAAGGAGAGGAGGAGGAGGAAGGGCAAACGTATGACTTAAATCCGTTATTGTGCGAAGGCAATTTCAGAATGAGAGAAAAATATCGCTTAAACGCAGAACACCCAGGATTATTAATCTGCAAAACCAATGTGCAAAATTTGACCAAACGTCCACCGATGCCTCCAGCGCAGACGTTACGGAGAAAAAGTTTGGAGTCGGAGATGCGGCACTGGCGTGTAGCTCCATTATAAAAGCGGACTTGAGGACTTATAAGCATAAGGGAGCGCCGGGGACGCCAGCTGTTCTTTCCCGAGTTGCAGCCACACGCATCGCGGGCTCTTCTTTCTCAAAATCTAATGGAGCCCGCGCTCGGTGGGGGACGCTGTAAGTGTTGAAAAGGAGGGAGAGAGAAGTTGCCTGGAGGAGCGATGAAGCACGAAACGCAGTATCGTAGCTGCCAGCTGTTGAGTGACCGAGGCGCACAAGGTGATGAAATGGGAGTGGACGGTTGATATATGGGCGTGCTGTGCGGGGCTCTGTAGAAAGGCTGGGCACTAACGCGACGTAACACTTTGGGTGAGCTGGAGCCGCATGTATTAAAACGGAGAGGAAGAGCGAAAGCCTTGACGGGCGGGTCAACACAGTTTGAAAAACGAGACAGTGAGCACGCAGGGGCCGAGGACCCTCGATACGTATATTTGCAGTTCTCTTGTAACTCACACACTTCTAAACCAATGGCAGGGTCAGTAGCTATGAAATGTGAAAAATCTGAGGGGAGATTTAAAGCTGGTCCGCTTTTGTCGGTCTCCCCTGACGCCTCCATAAACTTGCGTTTAATGAGGAAGCAAGACGCTTTGGGTGGGGGGTTTTGGTTTTGTTTTTTAACGCCGTGAGCTGTTATCTCTATTCACGTCCCAAAAAGCTCTCAAGCTCCGCCAGTGCAAATAAAAGCTGGGCGACTCCAACAATCGGGTTTTGCTTTCCTGCTTTCAGAAAATGTGCGCGCGCTTACGGCTCACGTTGGAAAAGTTCCTTTAGCAGTTCAACGCGAGATGCTGAGATGTTCAACCCGGCCAATCCTGCCACGCTTTCTGTCCGCTCCAGCAGGACGATGATGACTGAAGAGGGTTTGCTCCACTGGCGCGGTTGCTTTCTCCGCCGCCTAACCAGATCCGCCAAGATTGCTTTTGGCAAGCTTGTGTGTGCCAAAAGGCGGGGACGCGTTTTGAGAGCAGAGATCACCCCATGACTCCCCAAATCCCAGCAGTCCCGACAGTCTTTTAGCTTGTGGCAGTTTCATGCCTCCTTGTTTTTCTCCTTTTCTTTTGTTTTATTATTTGAAGGTGGGAAACGAGAGTGGGCTTTTTTCCCTATCTCTGGGAAAGGGTTGAGAGCCGGGCACCTTCTTCCTCCCCGGAGTGGGTCAGGGGCCGTGGACGGCGCGCAGGGGCACGGATCCACGCAAAGGGCCGCGGTGCTTCCGGTCTCTGTGGTTACGCAGCGGGCCTGAGGGGGGAAGGGAGGTGTTGAGGGAGGGGAAAGGCCTTGGCTTCCTCTGTCCCCCTGCAGAAACATTAATAATATCGGACACCACCTCTACCGCATCTATTTTGGTAGAGTGTTGTCCGTGGGAGGCAGAAGTGATGGAGACTGAAGGCGTTGCGCAAGTTAATCAAGACTAATTGGGAGCTGACCGCCCTCTAATTGACTATCTTGACCGTGACTGATTTCTATTTCTATTATTTAAAATTTGTTAATGCGTTCCCAGTACTGTGTGGTGATCATGCTGTTCCGGTAAAAACCTAATGCGGCGCGGGCAAGTTGACTTCATTAATTGTAAGCAAGATCAAATTTACACTGAAATTGATTTGAGAATCGAGGTTTTAAAAAAAAAGTGTCCTGGCATTGATTTGAAATTTGAAGGGTTTTTTTTTAAACCTGTTTTTTAAAATTGTCCTGTTATTGATTTGAGGTTTAAAAAAAAATTTGTCCTGTATATTGATTTGAGATTCGAGTAAAAGTTTACGCTTAATATTGATTTGAGATTCAAGGTAAAATGTACCCTGGCATTGATTTAGGGTCTTTAAAGGTTTTTAAACCTGATTTTGATTTGAGATTTGAAGTTTAAAATTGTCCTTGTTATTGATTTGGAGGTGGTTTTAAAAAAAATTGTCCTGTATATTGATTTGAGATTTGAGGTAAAAATTTTTTTACCCTAATATTGATTTGAGATTCAAGGTAAGATGTACCCTGGCATTGATTTGAGACTCGAGGTAAAAAAAATTATCCTGATGTTGATCTGAGATTCAAAGTAAAAATTTACGTATGCACGTTGATTTGGGATCTTTATAGTAAAATTCTGGAGTATTGATTTGGAGACTCAAGGCAAAACATGTAGCCTGATATTGAGTTGAGATTTGAGGTAAAAATTTATCCTGACGTTGATTCGAGATTCAAGGTAAAAATTTATCCTAATATTGATTTGAGATTCGAGGTAAAATGTACCCTGGCGTTGATTTGAGACTCCAAGGTAAAAAATTATCCTGATATTGATTTGAGATTCAAGGTATTAAAAAAAAAAAAGTATCCCGGCATTGATTTGAGATTCAAGGTAAAAATTTACCCTAATATTGATTTGAGATTGAAGGTAAAATGTACCCTGTCATTGATTTGAGATTCGAGGTAAAAATTTATCCTGACATTGATTTGAGATTCAAGGTAAAAATTTCTCCTGACAAGCATTTGAGATTTAGGTCAAATTTATCCTGGTGTCGATTCTGAGATCTCGAGGTAAAATGTAACCTGACGTGATTTGAGATTCTCGAGGTAAAAAATTTCTGGTGATATTCATTGGAGATTCGAGGTAAAAATGTATCCTGATATTGATTTGAGATGCAAGGCACAGTAACCTGATCATAAGCCTGATGGTATCGCCCAGCCCTAGACTAAAGGCGCATGTTTGCCCCTGCGTTCAGCGCGATTCTCAAAGCACAGACGCGAACTTGCTTAAACACGCTGCATGCCAGGCTGCCAGCCCCGCTCCTGTACAAACAATTTTTACGAGTGTCCAGAGACTCACCGTGACATGTACAGACCCTTAACACATCAAAGCCTTCACGGAAGAACCAAACGGCCAGAGCCCAGTTTACAAGGTAGAAACGTTGTAGAGTCCTTAAGACGACGTATCGGAGCCGTGCCCCTTGTTTGTGTGTTTGCACCAGGGAGAGAAAAGGGGAACGCGCTTCTGTGGAATTCTCATTTTGTTCAGATTAAGAAAGCAGGGGCTTAGGGGTAAAGAGTTTCACGGGAGAGGGCTGGATTATTTAGGAGGGGAGGAGACAGAGAGGTGGGGTGGGGGGTTGAGCATTCCAGGATGGTGAGGTCATTGTTCCCTGTCTCCACTGAAGAGGGCCTTCTGAAGAAACTGAGGAACTGAAAGCAGAGGAGAGGGAACGAGAGAGGGCGGGTACAGGTCCCTTTTTGGGGAATGGGGGGGCGGGGGGGGCGGAGGTCTGCATTATTCAGTAATCCTATTGAAAACTCCTCTCTGAAGGACAGAGCAAGAGCAGCACACAGAGAAAAGTGTTGGGGGGGGGGGGAGCGAATGGAATGTGACAACAAAAAATGCCATTGATAGCGGTCAGTCGCGACCGGCTTGATGGCTGAAACTTTACCATCTGAACAGCCAAGCTTTCTTCCACTTTTTTTTGGGTTCCCTTTTCTACCTCCTCAGCACTCTTCTCCCCAAGGCTTGGGGGGAAAGAGATGGTATTTTTTCCAACGCTTCAACTGGCTGCAAAGCTGTTCTCAAACAGCGTTGGGTCAAATGGAATACGCATTAATGTGTTTAGATAATAACCGTGTACTTTTCGGGCCCCGCTGGCAGGCCGCAGCGGTTTTTCCAGAGGCGGAGAGCGAGCCGAGCCGAGCCGAGCCGGGCCTGGGACTTCACGGAGCACTAAATCTCGCTCTCACGGGCGTCATTCTAATGACAAAGTAACGCAGCTCCCGCCAGCACCAGCTCCCCATTGGCGAGCGAGCAGCCGCCTTTTATCCTCCGAGATACGCCCCAATTTACATTCTGTCTGTTCTGCTTAAAGTGATCGTGCCTTTTTCCCCTTGCGCGTTAACCGCCGCGTACACGTGTTCGTCCTCCAGTCTTTTGTTTGGCCGTCGGGAGAGTCGCCAAATGCGCGAGTGCTGGCACACTTTGCCGGTTTTTATGCGGAAACTCCCCTGCCGTCCAAGTTGACGATTCCAATTTGTCCCAACGTCTCAAGAGCGGAGCGCTTCAGATCTGCGTTTTGCCGCAGGAAGTGGCGCACGCACACGGAATAATCATTCCTCAGAGTCTGGTCTGGTTCAAACTTGCCATCTTATCTCACTCCCACTCTCTCTCTCTCTCTCTTTCTCTCTCTCCCATGCAGAGTTCTTCAAAGAGCTGCTGAACAACGCCGAGAAATCGCTGCACAACATGTTCGTGCGCACCTACGGCGTGATGTACGTGAAGAACGCAGAGCTGTTCAAGCACTTCTTCGAGGAGCTGCGCCGCTACTACGCCTCGGGCAGCGCCGCCGTGCACCTCGACACCATGCTGTCGGAGTTCTGGGCCGACCTGCTGGAGCGCATGTTCCGCCTGGTCAACGTGCAGTACGAGTTCAGCGACGCCTACATGGAGTGCGTCAGCCGCCACACCGAGCAGCTCAAGCCCTTCGGCGACGTGCCGCGCAAGCTGAGGATGCAGCTGACCCGGGCCTTCGTGGCGGCGCGCACCTTCACCCTCGGCCTGGCGCTCATCCCCGAGGTGGTCAACAAGGTTTCGGCGGTGAGTGTGTGTTGTCAGAGGAAGGGGGGGAACTCTGTAATCGCAACTAGGCACGAGCTGCTTTCGAGGTTTCAAATCATTTGAGAAGCACTCACATTGGCTGCCAGACCGTTGCTGAGGTATGATCTGTTGCTTTGTGAGTCGTCAAAGATTTTACGCCACCAACAAAAGCCCTCAGTCGGGGGCAACTCGATCGTTGGGTGTGAACAAGTCGTTAAAGGATCGCATGTATTTCAGTTTTAATTAGTAAATTCTGTTATTTAGGGAGCATTTTGATTCTCCTGTTTTGCTTTAATAGTCAGCGGTGTTTATAACGGGTGTGCAAAAAATGGAATCGAATCACGATTCTTTCTCTGTCTCTTCAAAATGGGTTCAGCGACTCCAAAAAATCGATTCATGTTTTTCAGCTAATGTAATGGCACGAAGTTATTTTTTCCCTCGACGCGAGTTCAGCTCGCCAGTAGATCATATAGATAATCGCAATGCCGAAATCTGCCCTGGTAGAGCTCCTTCGCGTGAGCGTGAAGGAAATGCAGTCAGCGTGCGTCATGTTATTAGCAGGCTTTGCAAAGCCAAGGTGAAGCATTTTGGAAACGCTATCAACATGGACTCACACGGACGAACACCCACCTAAAGTAAAAAAACGTTCCAGCCGAACAACACACTCTGCATTGTATGTATTGAATCGTGAGTCGTTTGTAAGTTGTGAATTGTTTATGAATCGTGACTGGTTTTTGAATTGTGAATCGTTTATGAATCGTGAATCGTTTATGAATTGTGAATTGTTTGAATTGTGAATTGTTTATCAGTTGTGAATCGTTTATCAGTTGTGAATCGTTTATGAATTGTGAATCATTTATGAATCCTGAATCGTTTATAAATTGTGAATCATTTGTGAATTGTTTGTGAATTGTTTATGAATCGTGAATCGTTTACAAATCGTAAATCGTTTATGAATCGTGAATTGTTTATGAATCGTGAATCGTTTATGAATTGTTGATCATTTATGAATCCTGAATCATTTATAAGTCGTGAATCATTTATAAATTGTGAATTGTTTGTGAATCGTTAATGAATCGTGAATCTTTTATAAATCGTGAATCGTTTATGAATCGTGAATTGTTTATGAATTGTGAATCGTTTATAAATCGTGAATCTTTTATGAATCGTAAATTATTTATAAATTGTGAATCGTTTATGAATTGTGAATCGTTTATAAATTGTGAATCGTTTTTGAATTGAGCTCGCAATCAAATCAAATTTTCTGAATCGTGCACCTCTAGTGTTTATAGACATGACTTAATTTGTGCTGGATGTGCTTTAAGTTTAACTTTTTCTCTTCTGCTCTTCCTACACCTATACGACTCTTAGTTAGACTTTAATTTATTTAATTTGAACTTGGTATACACATTTACTCACGTTCAGTATTCTGTATGTCGTTCAAAAATGATTGCATTGCCATAATATCTTGATCATATTGCATAAGGTTATCGTACCATCCGAGCCTCATAGCAGCCCAAGCCTAAGCTCAACATTTCATTTGTTGTGTGTTGTGGCAGTGTTGGCACTACATCATTCTCTCAAAAGAGATTCTCAAAACAAAGAGCATTATTTCCACATGTTCAGTTACTACAGTTCCCATCGTCCGTCATGTGCATGTGTCTGAACACAGGGAATTCCCGCTAATGTAGACACACCCTGCCTCGAACTGAGTTAATCTGCCTTTTCAGCATCAGGATGGATTGCTTAATAAAATAATTACTCGTAATAATGTCATCTGATGTGTCATCCACGCCCTCTCTTCTGTGCATCTGTATCAAATGGATTTCTCCTGGCTTATGTCAGTTTCTTGTGGTAGAAAGGTTAAGTGCTCTTTTAGCATACTAAATTAGCGGTAATCCAAAATAAGACGATGTTTGACCTTGTTCCTGATCTGTGTTCGAAGAAAACCTGTTTGTGTGGCAGCATTTGCTATTTATGCTTGATAAGTAACGTCTGGTGTCTCGTTAGATAAACATCTGGCTGTGTCGCTCGTCAATTATAACCCTGATGGTTCGAAAGGCTCATCCTTGATGGCACGGGTGTAGATTTTCTGCACAACTCTTGGTGGGTTTTTTTCCCCCCCTTGAAATCAGCATCAGAAATCTCGCTGTGAAGGTTACTACATTCATACTGTCAGAAGCGGAGACGTGTTTATGGATGACGCGATGGTTAATTTATGTGAACGGATGTGCTGCTGTACGACGGAGTGGAAAACTTCTTAAAAAAATCCCTCTGTAAACAGTTTCTCTTCTGCTCTGCCCCTGAAGTCATCCACATGGCTCATAGTTTATAGAAAGAATACAGAAGTAAACTGTACGTTTCTCATGAGCGGGGTTCGAATTTCACCAGACAACCCTCCTTGTGTGATGCGTGTGTGAAATTTACTCATTTGCTGATTGAAATTGTTAGGGATGCACCGATCGATCGGCCAGCGATCGGAATCGGCCGATTTTTGGCCTAATCGGCCTGATCGGTGATCGGCCGGTCACTCACACGTATTGCCGATTTCAAACCGATCTTGCGCATGCGCATTACTTGCAGCACAGCCACGCGCGCATTCAGGCAGCATTAACATGTACGCTCGCCAGAGGCGTTTCTCATTCACTTTGAATGGGGTGACATCGTGCGGCGTGCGTGATTTTTTGGGTGCGTGAGTATGGCGTCACATCAACGGCAAAACTAAAGCACGCAAAATGGCTTGCCGCAAAAAAATTCGCGGTCGTAAATGTCAAAGTCGTGTGCGCAAATGTGAAACTCGAGAGCACAAAATTAAGAATCGAGTGCACGGTTGTGATAATATTGCGCGCGAACTGTATTTTTCCTCTCACGAATGTCTTTTTTCCCTCTCGATGTGTTAAATGTCCTCGCGCGCGAAGTCGATTACCGACGAACGGCTTTTTTGCTCGAGTGAGATTTCTGGCGGGTTTTGGGAGTTTGGGGGCGGGGTTTTGGCAGCTTCTGCCTTCGAATTCTATTTGCCGATGGCTCTTGGTCTTGTGATTGACTGCACGCTACAGAAAGTTTCTACAGAAAAACCAAAGATGACGTAGAAAGAGGAACGGCGACAGGTAGATTAAACGCAAGATATAGTTTATCAAGCTTATAATTCTAATTTAATAGTTAGGTCTTACACGTTTAATAAGCACGCAATCAATGGCTCCCCTTGTCCACTTGTCTGTCCCCAATTCAACATAAACACAGATGCACAAGTCAATCACAAGATGATCACAAGATGATCAGCCGTTTTCCATAGTTGAGGATACAGGCTTCAGAAATCTGCCCAAAATACACAATGCCAAGTAGGCGTTACTTTTCGGACGTCAAGTTACATTTTACATTTTACGAGTTACATTTTATTTATTTAAATCTGTAAAGAAAATTTATGAAAATAAAGCATTATATTAAAGAAAATTAGATTTTTGTTTGTATTTGCTGTAGAGCTGCCACTGTTATATGTCACTATTATAAAAGTAACTAGTAAACAGGGAAAGTAACTACCGCGTTACATTAAAAAAGTTGAAACCCTTTTTTTTGTGTCGATGTCGTCTACTACTCGCAGCAGCTCTAATTTTCTGTTATCTGGGAAAAAAATCAGTATCGGAAAAATGGGTATAGGCCGATCACACTTACAAAAAAATCGGTAATCGGAATCGGCCAAGAAAATTGCAATCGGTGCATCCCTAGAAATTGTTGATTAATTAGGATTTTATGTTTCAATTGATGATCTCCTTTTAAGAAGGAAAAAAGACTCCGGAGACGTCACTGATTTCTTTATATTTTGCGCTGTAAGACGAGACAGTAGGTGTAGTGATTTATCACAACGTGCAAATAAGCAAGTACATACTGTTCCTCAAGACTTTGTCACTCAGTCTCACTCTTTGCTACTCAGGACTTAATGGCAAAACTGAACAAACAAACCTAATGTCGCCGAGCGCTTTTATCAGCCACTAGAAGCTCAATCGCGCATGCAATTAAGTTGGTTATTCATTGACCTGTCTTTTAGGCTTCGGGGTGAAACACCGTGGGATTTTCTGACTAATAACTCTCAACGTTTCCTTCCTCCTCCTCCTCCTCCGTCCCTCCCCCAGGTGGGCGCCTCCCCCAGCTGTGTGCGAGCTGCGATGAAGATGCTGTACTGTCCGTACTGCACCGGTCAGGTGGCACTGAAGCCCTGCAAGAACTACTGCCTCAACGTGATGCGCGGCTGCCTGGCCAACCAGGCCGACCTGGACACCGAGTGGAACAACTTCCTGGGTGAGTTGTGAGCATTCGTGTTAAATCGACTGAAGTGTCCCTTTACCCACACGAACAACCACCTGGTCAGGACGTCTGGGCATTAATATATGAATTCAGGCCCAAAGAAGAGCACGGTGTCTAGCTTCAGACGGCAGACAAATAAAATTCAGAAAATGGTCACTGTGAGTCAGCAAGCACGTTACCGTTACTTTCTGAGGTCGACCGATATTGGTTTTTCGGGGCCGATATCCATACGGATTGTTGCTAGGTAACGGGGCCGGTAACCGACATGCAAATAAACGTTTTCATCGTACACGCCAAACTCGGCTGAAACTCCCCTCTCGCCTCTTCTCGGAGCGTCACGCTGCACTCGTGTGAATGACAACAAGGCTTCAGCCGCTGATAGGCTACTGCTCGTGTGATATACACTACCGGTCAAAAGTTTTAGAACGCCCCAATTTTTCCACTTATTTATCGCAATTCAGGTCGTTTAAGTCCAGTGAATAGCTTGAAATGATACAAAGGTAAGTGGTGAACTTTTTGAGCTAAAAAAAAAGGGAAGGTTACCCAAAACTAAAAAATAATGTACATTTCAGAATTATGCAAAAAGGCCTTTTTCAGGGAACACAAAATGGGTTAACAATTTAAAGCTGTTCTGCAGCATTGGAGGTTGATCAAGCCTTGAAAGCTGGTGCTACTAATTCCTGCAAGCGTTCCAACTTTTCTGGATTACTTACACTGCAAAAAATGAAATCTTAACAAGCCAAAAAAGCTTAAAAAGAAAAAATAGATCTTGGGGTTTTTTTTATCTTAAGAATAACTGACTTGACTAGACTTGTATGTGTAAGATAAATAATCTAATTTTAAGAAACATTGGCTACAATTATCTTATTAAGAAAAATGTACTGATTGTAAGAACTTTTTAAAATGAAATAAGAAATTTAATTAAGAGAACGGACAGGTTCTCATGCTCCACTACCAGTTAAGAAATTCATGACAACTTTGCTTATTTTAAGAATATTAAAGCTAAAAACGTGGAAAAATGGAAAGTTTTTTTTCTTGTTTTAGGAGATCTTAACAAGATAATTTTTCTCACTATATTGGCAGATAATTTTGCTTGATTCTGGTGCCTTTTTTTCTTATTATCCTTTTCTTTTTCTTATTTTCTGACACTGATTTTTTTGCAGTGTACAACCCCCTCTGTCTGCATAAAAGCAGAGTTGGAACGCACTGTGGTACCATACCCTCGTGAGCATCAGTTGAACGGTATTGTCCTGCAGAAAGTAGTGTGTTGCTACCAAAATGGCAAGAAAAAGGCAATTAACAAAGGAAAAGAGACAGACGTTCATAACACTTAAAAATGTAGGTGTCTCCTACAGAGAAATTGCAAAGAAGGTCAAGGTGTCAGTAAGTACGGTTTCCTTCACCGTCAAAAGGCACTCGGACAGGAAGAGGTCTGGCAGACCCAAAGCCACAACTGAATCGGAGGGCAAGTTTCTGAGAGTCAACAGCTTGCGTGGTAGGCGGCTCACAGGACAACGGCTTCAAGCGCAGCTTAATAGCGGTGAAAGTAAGCAAGTCTCGGTTTCAGCTGTGAAGAGACGACTTGGAGCTGCGGGTTTGACAGGACGAGTTGCAGCAAGAACGCCATTGCTAAGACAAAAACAAAGACATACGTGCCTGCCTGGGCTCACGCTAGTTAGTAGCTCACGCATGTATCGCACTTTGCTCCGGAGGACGACAAACCGTGAATCAGCTGTACGTGAGCAGGTCGAAAAGGAGAAAAAAAAAAGTCAATTCAATCCCCAACTTCTCCATCCTTCCACTGACTGTTATCGCAGCTCTCCTCCATTTTTACTTTCCCGCGCTGCCGCTGCAGGCTGACGATGTCAGCGCATGCGTATGAGCAAAAAGCCACATGGATTCCGATCTGAGCGTTCACGTTCAGCTCGCATGGCGGCGAATCGGATACGTATGAGATTTAGTAGCACGTACGAAAGTGACACAAATCTGATTTGAAAAGAACAGATTTGCGTGTCCACGCAGCCCTGAAAAGATCAGATCTGTGTCACGTTAAGGCAAAAAATCCGCCACTTCAGCAAGGCAGTGTGAACGTAGCCTATGCGGTTCCGAGATCCCTTGCCTTTAAGCATTACAGCAAAGGACGGGTGTTGAGCTCAGTCACATGATCGATGCATCGTGACACAGCCACGGACGATTCTCTGTCGATGCAGTGGCGGAGCATAACGATTATATCGTAATGACATGGCTTGGCTATGGCTATGTCATAAAAATTCGAGTTAAAATCATCATCCCGGTAGTAACTGTGGCTGTCCGGTCTGCGTCCAGTGGGAAGTAAGGTAGAAAAGTTGACGGGATGCATCGTGGTATCACGTTGAAACGAAATTGAATCGAACCGCGAGACCAGCGAAGCTTCCGCACCTCCGAAAAAAGTCTTCGACAAACAGAAAGTCAAGCCGAACTTTGGTCTGGTTCTACATCTTGTAGTTCTCGACTTGTTGTCGGTGGTCTCCTGGGCTGTGAGCTAAATGTAGCGTATGGGGAAAGCACTGGGGCCAAATATATGAGCAGGGGGCTGTCTGTAGTGGAGCGGGACCTAGATAATGTTTCCCGCTTTACCGTGCTCCCTTTTTTGTTTTTTTTGAACACCACTACATGTTTGTATTGGGCTGGGTGTAGCTCGCCGTGTCTCTTTTTGTGTGTACACAGAAGACCCCCTTCTCCCAAACACGCTCTCCAAAGCCTGGCAGCGTGTGCAAACACGGTTTATGGGGGCCGAGCGCCGGGGCTGTCTTTGCTCACTGCCGTGTCAGCTCTGTGGCGCCTTAATTGGGACGCCTCGCTAAGACCCCAGACCCCTGACTGTTTAACAAGCTGCGAGTCGGGAGCGTGCAGTGTGCAGCCCGGCCAGCTCTGTGCTGCCCCCCGGAGGTGCAAACCAGTTACTGCAACCTTAGTCATCCACAATACGCTGTAGCAGTACAGCTTCTTAGAAGGAGGAAAAAGAAGAATTATTCTTATTTTTTAAGAATTAAAATAATATTACTTCTTAAAGGTTTGTGTCTGTTCAGTCAGGTCTAAAAAATAATGTTTCATCACGATGCGTCTATATCCCGAAACTACGCGGCAGTTGGCGGTGTAACGGTTGGCTCGTTTGAACCCCGGACGGGTAAAGGTACCGCTGTGGTACTCGTGAGCGAGAGACGTCCCCCAAAGCACTGATCCCGGGCCGCTACCCATGTCAGCTGCCCACTGCTCCTTCGCTAATGGGTCAAATGCAGAGGTCAGATTTCGTTGTGGTGCACTGAGTTCTGTGCTGCGTTCGCAATGATCACTCACGTGGCGAACAGACTACTTTTTGTCTCTAATAAAATGTTTACGTCTTTTAAGTAGAAAAGCATCAAGTGCCGACCAAACGCGTCCGTTAAACATCTGTTCTGGAAGTACCGGCGGTGGTTTGAGTCAAACTGTGGTCATACCACCAGTTAACGTGCGTTTTGGGGTGTTGGTGGCCCGGTGGTAGGACACTCGCTTTTGGACCAAGAGGTTGCGGGTTCGAATCCGACCTCTGGCGTTACCAACATTGGGTCCCTGAGCAAGACCCTTAACCCTAAGTTGCTCTCCGGGGAGCTGTCCCTGAAGTTAGGAAATGTAAGTCGCTCTGGATGAGAGCGTCTGCTGAACGCTGTAAATGTCCTTTTAAAAGGCGGTAGTTATGGGAAACGCAGCCTTTCTTTCAACACATTTTCTCAAAATTTCACCGAAAATTTAAGTTGACTCAGACGCCGACCTTCGCCACCGTCTCCTTTATTGACCTTTGCGTGTCTTTCTTTGTTTGTTTGTTTGTTAGATGCCATGTTGAGTCTGGCCGAGAGACTGGAGGGGCCCTTTAACTTCGAGTCAGTGATGGACCCCATCGACGTGAAGATCTCGGACGCCATCATGAACATGCAGGAGAACAGCATGCAAGTCTCACAGCAGGTCAGGTTTCCAAACGTACCTTCTCTTAAGGCTCGTAGCATATCAAGGGCGTAACGGTTCTGAAGTGGAACTGAAAAACCGGCAAACAAATGTCACGCTCTCAGACAGCTGTTTCAGGCACAGAGAGAGAGACCAGCGTTAGCATAGATATTAGACGTGCGTCTCGAGCACCCGAGGAAATTCATAACTTAACGTTTCTGGTTTCACGCTAGAGGTGAACCTGTACGTGTGTATACTGTACAGTTGTCTGACGTAACGTTGTGGCCGATTAGTGTATTTTCCCCATTTTTATTCATCCTCATCCCAACCAGGAAGGTTTGAAACAAACCGGGACTCTAAGGGCCTGTTTAGACGTACGCGGGTGTTTTTATAAACATTTTTTCATACGTTTAAGCCTTTCGTTTACACGTAAACGGAGTTTTAGCCACCTCAAACGCAAAGCTTTTTTGAAAAAGCCCTCCAAAGTGGTTTTTCAAAACGCTGGCTTCTTGGATACGAGAAAGTGTTTATAAAAATTCTCGCATATGTGTAAACAGGCCTTTAAACCGATGTATAAACGGTTACGCCCCTCGTTCTAGAATACCTCTAAAAAGTAACGTCAGGAATGTCTTTTGCTGATCTGTGTGACCTCCCCCCCTTCCGTTGGTTTTTTCGTCTTCGTAGGTGTTCCAGGGCTGTGGGCAGCCCTCGTTCCGTTCCCGCCGCTCGCTGAAAGACTCGGGATTCCCCGGCCGCTTCCGCCCTTACAGCCCCGACGCCAGACCCACCACTGCGGCGGGCACCAACATGGACCGACTGGTAACGCCCTCACCCTTTTCCTTTCCCGTCACTCGGAGAAATCGGAATTTCATATGACAGGCCTGTACGGTTGAGAGCCGCGTAACCGAAACGCGCACTTAATGTCTTCGTCAAGGTGACCGACGTGAAGAAGAAGCTGAAACACGCTAAGAAGTTTTGGTCCACCCTGCCTGACACGGTGTGCGTCGGAGACAGAGTCGCCCAGGGAGACGAGTGCTGGAACGGCACGGCCAAGAGCAGGTGAGATGAGGGCGTCTGATCAAATCGGGTTAAAAGTAGGACTGGCCATACGCCTTGAGATCGATATCGCGATTAATAGAATATTTGACCTCAGTTTCAATGAATGAACGATTATTTTTACGTTTTTGTTCGGTTTTTGCCCTCCTTCTCCACCGACAAGGTTTGCACTGTAAATATAAAAAGAATTCAAGCAAACTGGACGGGGCAGAGTTAGCCGACAACCGACGCGGTATTCCGTTTTTACGCGCGTTGGGGGAAATCTTAACAGCATGAGCAAATTAGCATTAACAGAAATTTCAACACGCTAAGCAGGGACAGGATCACATCGGTTCGCGCTTCTGAACGGCACTTTCGATTCATTTTCCGCTCGACCGCCCAGCTCCAGTAGGAAGACGCAGCTGTTGATCTCCCTCTGTTCCCCACCGTCTCACCCCAGGTACGAGTCCGTGGTCATGGGCAGCGGTTTGGCCAATCAGATCTCCAACCCCCACGTTGAGGTGGACATCACCAAGCCCGACGCCGTCATTCGCCGACAGATCGCCGTGCTGAAAGAGATGACCAGCTGGCTAAAGGCTGCGCACAGTGGAACCGACATCACCTTTGGCAACGGTGAGTCTGCCCTCCTTCCGACCCTACTACCGTCTTGTACTTAGGTCAAACCGTGCGCTCACAGCGGAAGCCGCAGGATCCTCGGTGTTTGCTCTGCTCGCAAACGCTGGTGAGAGCTGTGTGCACCCTCAGTCTTAGAGGAGGCGGGGACAGGGTCTCGGGCCTTGCGTCAGCCGACGCACTTTTGCATGCCGTCGCGTCAACGTCAGCACGCGGTTCTCTCCCGTTTTCAGAAAACGTACGATGTTCCTCAAGTACGCAACAGTTTTTCACGCGTTTGACTTTGGCCGAGCGCCCCGGCGTTCCTGCACGCCGCCGAACCTGGTCGTAGCCCTTGGCCGTAAAGGCGAGCCGACTTCCATTTCCTTCTGATGTCCAGCATGTGGAACCAATGAGCAATGGTCACTCTGATGCTCTCCCCACTCTAGAGATGACCAGGGTTTGACGGTCCAGACCTGAAGTTCAACTAACCTGCACAGTTTCCAATGTTTTCAGCCCCGTCATACCATAATAATTTCATCAGGAGTTTTCAGGGGCTGAGAGCTGAGAGCTTTTAGATCAGTGACCACTAGGGTTGGGTTCAAAAAATCGATTCACCGATCAATATCGATTCTCGTTCGGAAAATACGATATGGATTCCAAAATTCGCGGATCGATCTTTTCCTGCGGCTACGCGCTACTTCTCGCGACCGCGCAAGGAGAGCTAGAAAAACGCGAGGCCGGCGAAACCGAAACCAAATAGAGCCATGGCTGAGGCTGCTCCGCTCACATCACCGTCTGGCCTAATTTTATAACCAAGCAAAACTAGTATTGATGCAAAGAAATCTCTAAAGAAATCGATATCGAATCGAGAATTGAATCGGATCTTGACCTTGTGAATCGGAATCGAATCGATTCAGGAAATCGGCAACGATACCCAGCCCTAGCGACCACTAGTACAAAGCGTTTGTCCCGTCGCAGCTTTTTTGGATTACCCGAACTAAGAGCTGGACCCAGCGGTTCTCCTCACGGATATGTGCTAAATATTATGTTGATGATGTTCAGAGTCGAGAGCGTTTATTTGGTTCTTCATTAGGGTTTACTGTAGTGCTGGGTTTACCCGAATGAACGCTCTCAACTCTGAACGTGACCAACATAATATTTATCTCTGTTTTGTTCAGGCAAACCCAAAACACTTCATTTGGATGTTTATTAAACATTACAGTAGTTATGCAATACGGGGATATTTTTTAACCAGCATTTTCAAATTACCATGTATCTTCCAATAGTAGCCCCGGCGTTTATTCCAAAAATGATTCGGACGGCCCGGCGTTTAAAAGAGACCGGCAGGTGTTGGAGACCGGCTATTATTCGCCTCGCAGACGGAATGGTGATGGGTAAACGGGGTTCATTTGGCAGTAAAATACGGTATGGTACCGTATTTACGGCCACAAAATGTAGGCAACAACACCGGATGAACATTTCAGGATTTAATGAAATTATCAGTACACCAGTACGGTATTATTAAAGCAGTATACGGTATTACTGTAAGCATGAAAAACAGGTACGGTAGACGTTTACTGAACTTTCTTGCCAATGATGCCACCAGCACTGGCCTGCACCAGTCCGAATTTCGCACGAACGCGCTCATCAGCCCGACAAGGAGGAAGAGGGCGCAGAGTTTTTCACGTGATCTTTTACTACAGACCGGCGCTTAAAGGAAACCGGCTGCTATTGGAGACCGGCGTCTATTTGTCGCGACATCTCTTCAAACCCGGCGTTTATTGGAAACGGGCGTCAATAAGAGACGGGTTACTATTGGAAGATATACGGTATTCATATGCTCTTTTACTTAATGTGCAGCCACAGCGAAATTCAGTTGTCTCGGAATAAATCACGCTTAACATCATATGCCCTCTAACTGAGTGTTTTGCCCCGTGGGCTGCACTCGTGCTGTTTATGGCCGTTGTGGTTTTCGTCTGCGCAACGGTGTCACACGAAATGTCAGTTTCATGTTTCAGACGATACTTTCGCAAGTACATTTTTAGATAGAAAATGAAATGCTGGCGTTTTGGTTTTTTTTTGTTTTTTTTACTCGTGCCGAACCATAACGTACAGCGACCGACTGCTCTAAAGTACAGAACTCGGCTCACGACTGCTCTGCTGTTCCCATACAACCCTCCAGTTCTGGACGCGCTTCCGTTTCCGCTTCCGCCTCGTTAAAGCCGATCGACTAATTGCGAAAGCCTCTGTGTATTTTCTGTGTGTACGTCAGATGAGAGAAAAAAAACCCCACAAGCTTCCTCTAGGGCACGGACTTGCTGCCCCAAATCCGGCATCACTGACTACAGGCACCTTCTGCGTGACTAACCCATGTGGCGGTGTTGTTTTCTCTCCCCCTTTCTGTAGAAGACGAAGGGAGCGGAGCGGAAAGCGGCAGCGGCTGCGACTCGCCCTCGTGCGACAGCGACAAGGACATCTACTTCTCCACCACCACCACCGCCATCGTCCCCCGCAAGGTTCGCATAGAGAATCCGTCCTCCAGCGGCGCGCAACCGGCCCCCTGCAGCCCGGCCCCGGCCCTGGTGCTGGCTCTGGCAGCCCTCGCTCTTGCCCTCTTGCTGCCCCACACCAGATAAAAGAGCGTCCCAGAGAGCGCAGAGAATCAGCATTTAGCCAGAAGAACCGGGGACACTGTCCGATGACATTTTTTCCGAAATAGAACAAGCAAGACGATAACAAAACACACAAAATAGACCAGCTTTCAGGACTGCGGTCTACCTGCCAACGGGGGACGACTCGAGTTATTAATATTTGTAATAACTTCACCTTCTTTTTTTTATTCTTCTTTTTATATAAAAATATGGACATCCGCGTATAGCAGTGGGAATCCCAGCGACAGTGCGTCTCCCTTTCATTATCCGTGTTCACAGTACGGCAAGATCGGCCGTGCGTTCATCGAATTTGCATTTCGCTTCCCAAACTGAAATTTTATGGCTGAGATTTGTTCTATGTTTAGATTGTATGTGGGAGTGTGTGTGTGTGTGTGTGTGTTTGTTTATTGGTACGACTGAATCCAAGATCTTTTTTTCAATTGCGCGTTAATAATCACACGGTCCACGTGCTTTAGACAGACTGAAGGTAAATGCAGCAGGTACACAGTCCCAGTACACAGTGTGCGTTTGTGCGCCCGCCGAACGTTTGGCAAGCCTTAAGAACAAAATCACAGAGCCAAGGCTTCCCCGAACACTCGCAAAATCGGGTAAGCGGCTTCTGCTACAAAATGTCCAATCTTAATTGCTCCACATGGGAAGGTTTTAAAAGCGTTTTGTTTTCTGTGTTTTTTTGTTTTTTTTTGAGAGGGGTTGGGGTGTTCTCTCGTCTACTTCAGCTCCCATTTCCACACCTTTGTTTTCAGGGAGTCTGAGGGTTTTTTTGGGGGGTTGTTTTTTTTTTTTTAGAGCGCCGAATCTGTGTAACGAAGGTGGAAAGTTGGAGCTGGAGTGCTGTTAACGTCGATCTGAATGCTGATTCGCTGATGAAAGGCCCGTTATTTAAGGCCAATTAACGTCACTTTACAACAAGGCAAAACTGGCAGTGACCTGTGCCTGCTGTCGACCGTGCACAGATATGACCTCTCCATTTAGCTTTAATCATCTAGGAATGTCTGCACGCACAATAGGAAAGCGAAAACAACACAAACAAAAGCTGACCGTAAACAGCTGTGCTTGGTTGCCTCATGAAGAACTCGATGAAAACCACCTGGTCAAAGAGAGCGTCGTTCATCAGTTAGGACGGACTTAATGGAAGTATAAATGATGAAATTTAACACAGGGTTTTATGTTTTAGGAGGATTTTTATTTTGTTCAAAGTTTATTCTGAGGTGTAAATCTATATATTAGGTACTACTCTTTTGGGTTTTTTTGTTTGTTTTTTTTGCTTAGGCCAGAATGACTGATGGTGCTGACTTAAGTGATAACGGAGTGGATTCTGGATGTGTGTAAATGTTTGATTTCTAGCCAGCTGGCAAACCCCCTTGTCTTTTAGGTCTTTTAAATTTACTCTTATAATCCGCTGCTTGTGCCTCTGCATCGTCAACGTTCACTTTCCACAGACTCTCAACTCCGGTACGCTACGTTCCGCTGTTCCTCACACTGGAAAGAAAGGGGCAGTGTGTGGGCTTTTTTTTTTCCCTTTATTTTTGTCGTCGTCTTCTTTTTTTTTTTTTTCTTTTTTTTTTTTCAACAACCTCGCCCAACAGCTGATTGTATCTTGTTTTGATGCTCTTGGGCTGGTCTTTTGTCCCGCGAGCGCGCTTGCCTGTACATGTGGGTTTTCATTTCGACAACTTGACAAGTACAGCATTATGTTGGCAACTCCCAAAGGAACAATTCAACCCCTTTGCTCCACGAACTGCTCCCTCTTTTGCTCTTGTACAGTAAGTTATTTAACTGCATGTCTCCCTTAAATGCTTTCACAAGCCTGTTCTCAGATATTGCTTCCATGGCTATCTAAAGTGCAGTATTCACTCACAAAAAAAAAAAAAAATCATATTTATAACTCTAGGTGGTTGCATTTGAACCATTTCATAAATGACATGAATTTTTATATTGGCTTCAAATTTCACGTGTAATGTAAAGCTTAGCTTTTATAAACCAATCTGCCGTCATTTCCTTTTTTTTCTCCCCCCCTCCAGGTGGGTTTGATGATAATGATGGTGGTGATGGTTGTAATTCGTCAGAGGGAGAGGAAAAGGGCTGGCCATGGGGTTCTTGTAGCGTTTAAACGTCATACGCACTTTTAACTGCAATTCAAAACACCAATTATGTTCTATTTTAGCCAAATGCTTTTTAACCCTAGTACTGTAATGGCTTTATAAGGCGAGAATATGGCTTTAGTGCTCATTTGTAGATGGAAGGCCGGTCCTAGTCCTGGTCCTGGCTAGAGGGACTTAAACACACCCTTCCCCACCCCTCTTCTGCGTCTCAATGCAGTGGTTCTAATTCAGTCCCCATATATCTGTTTATTACGTTTATTTTTGTGTGTGACATTAATAGAAAATGGCCCGTCTCGTGGTGTCACAACCATCTGTTGCACACAAACACAACTAATGCCTCCAGGAACGGTGATGTCTTACCTGTAACGATGTGGCTGTCGAGCGGGTTAGTTTGAGAGCGTCTTTGTCGGGGATATGGACATTTGAACTGAGGAGAGATTGCCTTTCGTTCTGATGCAGCAGTCTCTAGTGGGAAGGCTGACCTACGGGATGAAGATTGCACCCTCCCTGTACAGTTCTGGACAATGCAGCAGACAGAGTCTTTGTCGAGGAGTAAGAGAGACTTCAAAGAGGAAAAAACTGTAAATACTGAGCAGCCATTTTAGTAAGGTCTCTGAGAGGTCATAACAGTTCAGATTTTACTTTTTCAGAGGAACGGCTTAACATGGGGGAGGGGGGAGACAATGAGGTAGATGCTAAAAATGTAAAAGAAAAGGTATATTAAACATGTCCAAGTCTTCTGGAAATAAAGACTGCAGATATTTAAAAGAGATGTGGCCTTTTGTGTTATTTCTGCTCCATTCCGCTAATGCTTTCTACCTTAGTCGAATGTACACTGGTCTCGCTCCAGTTGGGACCAATCGTGGAAGGCACAGATCAGAAGAGTCAGCACGACTCCAGCTTGAGTCATAGCCCAGTTTTACAGACAGTCTGGTGCAAATAGTATTACGATAGTGTTGTATGTAGTTCTCTTCATTCTTAAACCTATTTTTTTGTAAGCATAAAACATGAAAATACTGTTACTACACAATGTAACATTGCAGATGAAATCCTGGACTCCATCTGCAAACTTTAAGAGGCGCAAACAGATTTACTGCACATTGTGAAGTACTAATATGTCAAATGTTCGTCCTGAATATGATTAGGATACTGTGCAAAATGTCCTGAACAATATATTAAAACCCTAAAGGTTTGTTTTATGTTAGCATATGGGACATCTGAGCTATGGAAGCATGGAGGGCCTTAAAGCTAGTCAAACAAAAGATGAAAACAGTAAGAAACTGTGTTTGCACCGGTTTATCCAGTGCTTCATATCACATATACATTTACATTTGTCTTTTACCAGATATTTTTATCCAAAGCAATTAACATTTCTGAAGGACAGTCCCCTCTGGAGCATCTCAGGGTTAAGGGCCTACAATGATGGTTCCTGTGATTCAAACCCCCACATTTCTGATAACCAACGCAGGGTTTCTGTCATTTAGACCACACAATATTAAACCTCAAGGATATGTGATGCTGATTGGGTTCTGCAGAGCACAATAGATTAGGAGTACATCTCCTTAACCATTCTGATGTAAACTTGCTTAACCGTCTTTGGTTTTAGTTGGTCTTGCTCAGGTGCTCGATGTTGATAGAACTGGATTTGAACCCACAACCGCATTGTCAACAAGTATGTTAGTTTTATTGAAAACAGTACAGGGCCCAAAACTGACCCTGAGAGATACCCTTTTTCTAGACTGAAAAAAAATATTATCAATCAAGATATAACTGCATTTCCAAAAAACTTTAGCTACGAGAAACTTGTCTATAAAATGAATTCGAGCCTAAGTCAGGCTTTCTGCAAATAGGAATGAAGGCAGCGGCTCGTGAATCAACTGAAAGAGTGCCGGGGGCTTTGCTTTATCATAGCAAATTAAACATCAGAATGAGACATTTTATAGAATGGTTTATAAGTAAGGTCTAGTTAGCGAAATGAATTGCATTTCATGGTTAACATTGAGCAATACTGAGCAAAACAGGAAAAGAGTGTGAGACTGAGATAGGGGGAGTCAAGAAGAGTGAGCTGGAGGTGGAGAGGTGGGTGGTTGGAAAATGCTGGTAGATAACGTTAATCTTCTTTGGGGGGTGAGAAGAGTCCAGAGCCCATCAGATACAGGTAACTAGAGATATTCTTTGTCAGTAGAAAGCAGAAGATGGTCAACTGGTCCTACAGCTAGCATTATTAATAAGGAAGGAGCAGAGGTGGGCAAAGTAGCTAACTTCATTGCTTAAGTGAAAGTACAGATACCACTAGTCAAATGTTACTCCAATACAAGTGAAAGTTGTAGAGTCAAATTTTTTACTTTAGTTAAAGTAGTGAAGTACTTGTTTTAAGAAATACTTAAGTATTAAAAGTACATCTTCTTTCACCGCATTGTTGCATTATTGCTGCAACACTTACAAAACCCACTGCCTCTGACCAGCTTGTAGAAGCTGTAGAATAAGAAATTAGTAGAATGTTACAGAATGAAACACAACTTAAACTGATAAAGAAAACCAGTCATTAGTTTATTTTATTAATGAATTGTAAGACTATTCATGTCTTACAAAACTCAACGTGCAGTTTAATTCCATTTTATGTATGCAGTCAGCTTCAGTGTTTATGCATTTTTAATTGACGACATTAGGTTTATATTTTTGTCCCTTAATGCTGCTTTCAGGGCACCTGTTTTGCTCAATTATGCGTTTACTGTACCTTAAAAAGAAAAGCAAGATCCCGTACTCTTTTCCCATTTCAATTACAACTGTTTCCTTATAAACTTCATGCAGCAGTGAGAAAACTAATTAAATTAGTTTTTTTACATTGTTTTTACATTTTACAGTTTTTACATTTTTAAACACTGAAGTAATAAATACATTTAATACATTCAAGATTATACACATATCCTGAGCCACCCCTTATCTCTTCATATTTTGCTTCCAAAGAGTCACGCTTTCTTGAGTTTTTTAATGTAGTCTTGATAGTCACATGTGTGATTGCACATATTATACCACATCAATGTCTTACTTTCTTACCAAAACACAAATAAATATCGTGGCTCAAGACTACAGAGATACTTTTTTAAACTGCAAAAATAAATAAATAACGTGACGTAGATCTTATGTCGACCATTTTTTTCTCGTTCAGACCTTGGTTAGGACTCTTGTCTTGGTAGAACTTTTATTTTGGAAGGGAGGCGTGCACAAAGGAGTCCAAAGGACGCTTGTTTTGGGTGCAAGGCATGCTGGGAGACGGGGGGTCAGAAGTAGACTGTCGGTAGTCATGGTGGTGGTGATGGAGGAAACGCGGCTCCGGTGACGCTTCGCCGCTCGGTGAGCTGTACACGCGGGGTTTAAACACGCCCGGCTTCACGGGAGAACGGAAAGCGTGTCGGAGGCACGGGGCCGGGGCGCGTGTTGGCGGCCGAGCCTCGGCGTGTTTGGTCGCGATTCCGCCGCGCCGTGTGTGTGTATGCGTGTGTTTGTGTTCGTTGTGTTCGTGCTCGGCGTCGAGACATCAAAGCGCGATTGAGGCGGCGGTCGGGGAGACGGTGGAAGTAAGACTTACACGAGTAGATTTTGAAGTCTGCTGTTTTAATGCTACTCGAGTACAAATTGAAGTGGTTTACTTCGCTACTTTTAAAAAGCTGGTACCGAGCACGGCTACAACTTGAATCGATATGTACAAGTTTGAACGGCTTTTCTTTATTCGGATATTGATGTCGCAAACAAGGCAAGATTAGATTCTTGTTTCACATGAAATTATGAGGTTTAATGTATCAATAGATATCAGCCAGGATTCTGTCAGGAAGTGGAATAAATAACGCTCCCAACTGGGCTGGATTTAGGCGATGGTTCTAATAAACGTGGGTCGCTTGAGCTCGGATCTTCACAATCAGAATGAAAATGATTTGTGATGAAACGTAGTAATCTCTCGTTTACAGACATGCCCACAAATCCCCATGATTTTGGGCAAAACCACACAATTCTTGTGCATGCCATTATTGTGAATTTTTTTTTTATTTAAAAACGGACTTAAATATATATAGGTTTAGAAATGACACGACATATGTATTCAATAATTGACAGCCAAAAGTAGTTTTTAAGAAGAGTACTTTTACTTAAGTACTTATTTAACGCCAGTACTTTTTTTTTTGTAATTTACTGTTTTTTTCAGCGATGTAACAGCACTTGTGCTTAAGCACAAACATTCAGTCCTCTTTCCCGCACTGGCTTCCCGTTCAGTCGCGTGAAGATGGAAGAGAAATGCAGCCGCAGCCGCCTCCTGCTCGCGCTGCTGATGCTCGCGCTGTTCGGCGTCACCGTGTTGCAGTACGTGTGTCCGAGCTCCGACTGCCAGCTGCTGCACCTCGGCTCGCTCTCGCTGCCGTTCGGCTCGCGAGCCAAAGCGTTCGGTACTCACGCGGGGGGACCTGACGGCGACGGTGCCGGTGGAGACCCGTACGTGGCGGAGGACGGCGCTCTGGCGCGCTTCGTGCCGCGCTTCAACTTCACGCGCGACGACCTGAGTCGCGTGGTGGACTTCAAAATCAAGGGCGACGACGTGATCGTCTTCCTGCACATCCAGAAGACCGGCGGCACCACGTTCGGACGCCACCTCGTGCGCAACATCCAGCTCGAGAGGCCGTGCGAGTGTCGCGCCGGACAAAAGAAGTGCACGTGCTACCGGCCCGGGAAGAAGAAGGAGACCTGGCTGTTCTCCCGCTTCTCCACCGGTTGGAGTTGCGGGCTGCACGCCGACTGGACCGAGCTCACCAACTGCGTGCCGTCCGTCATGAACAACCGAGAACCTCCGGATGCACCGAGGTGAGCGGGACCGTGCCGGTTTATTAACGTCAACGCCGTTCTCTGGTTTTTCTCCTCCGTTTTTCTCATTCTATTTGAGTGCTCGGTCCACTTGAAGCTGTGATGTGACAGCTGACCTCAGAAAACCATTTCCAGTGAGGTGTTCTATCTACATATTCCATTAAGCAACATTTCACATTATTTATTTGTCACTTGCAGTTATACCAGATTGCGTCTACATACTGTTCTTTCCTAAGACTTGTTATTGATAGTTGATTAAAGATTGTTAAAAACAGAGTAAAGACAAAACAAATACAAATGATACACATTTGCCCAAAATAAAAGCAAACAATTAGTTATATACGGTTTATACTGTATATACAAACTGCTTTTTAAGTCAGAAAGTTTAATGTTTGCACGCTCAAAATGCGCAGTATATGATTTCATCACTTGCATTATAGTGGGCAGTAGTCACATGTCAAGTGAGGTAAGTTAAAACAATGCAGCTTTTTCCCGCTTGATACAAAAGGAAAATCTTTCCAAGACTAATCTGATTTGATTTCATTTATTTAGGATCCAGATAAGGTTAAAGAACGGTTCACACAAATCCATTTTTCAATGTATTTTTGTTTTATACGTGCACACATTTACAAAATCATTTTTTCCCAAATACAGCTATTTAAGTCATTCGTCCCAAAAAATCCAGTGTTTACGTCATAATATATATCACAGAAAAATATTGCAGTATCACTTTTGGAATAGCTTAGAGCTATTCACTATTTCTATTATTCAGTAATAAAAACATTAAGGCTTTATAACTAATCCATTATTGTTAAGCATCCGTTACCCATCTCCCAACAGTGGGCCTCACTTTCTTTTTCAGTTTTCATTTAAAAAGCAGGAGAGTGAAATCCATATTCATCAGGTCCTGACTAACGTTTTATCAGTTAAAGTAATTTCAGACTAATAATTAGTTTACCTGAAATTGGCCTAACATGATAATGACTTGGCCGAAGTCAGTTTTTCACACCTCTGTCTCGACTGCTAACAAAACATTTGGCTGTTTATCTTCTTTGCGGAACTTAACGCCTCCCCTCCCCCTGTATTGTTTTCTACCTGCATTATTCAGCGTGAGCCCATTGGCGACTTGGTCTCGTTTTAGACAAAAGGTTCCTCAATAGGTGATTCTCAGCGCTATTGAATTGATCTTTCTTTAGATAACTCGCACCACAGGGGTCCCATTATGGGGCCTTTTCACTCTTTAGTCCCTGGCCCTGCAGGTCCCACAACATCTGCTCTCCCATATTCAGCATGGTCAGGGAGACTCTCCATGTGGCAGCGCAGGAATATGAGTCTCATTCAGCCCTGCACAATGCTCGCTATAATCCGCTGCATAATTGATAGCTTTCTTTGAAACTCCCTAAAAGAGAATGCCAGTGCTTCATCAAAAACATCGACGTGTTTCAACGTGCATGTTTGTCGAGAAATGTGGCTTGGCACGCATGTACCTCTCCTAATTTTCCACATAGCCCCAAAATTCGATTTTGATGCAAAACACATTTGGTGAATTTGCGCTGTTAACGCATACGACGGTGCCAACAATCTACACAATGTTGTTACTCCCTTTAATAGTGCCAGTTTGGCAGTTAGTACAGCCAGCGAGCGAAGGCAGGTTTGGCAACAACATTCTTCTAGTACTGCGCCGGAATTCGCCCTCGCATTGAAATAAAATTGGAACCTTGTGACCTCTGATATAGTGGCAAACAGACTCGTGATGTTTATTTGGGAACTTGAGTCTCTTGGTGTTAATTAGTTTTAGCTTATCTCTAGTCACATGCACACCTCTTTTAGCAGACTGCATTTAAGAAAAGTGGCAAAGCTACAGTATGTAGACCGTGTTGACCTTTCCTCTTACCCAAGATATGAACTTACATTTACAGTTACAATTTGTCATTTATCAGAGCTTTTAACACGAGCCAAATATTATATTTCCTAATTACATGAACGAACGGTCTATGTGGGGTCTTGCTCAGAGACAGTGGCGGTTGTGGTCGAGGCATCAAGCTAGATTTGAACCCATGTTTACATTTACTGCGTTCAGCAGACGCTCTTATGCAGCGCGACTTCCTTTTCCCAGTTTCAGGGACGTTCTGCGAGGAACAACTTGGGGTTAATGGTCTTGCTCAGGGACCCAGTGGTGGTAGTGCTAGAGGTAGGATTTGAACCCCATGACCTCTTGGTCCAGAGGCGAGAATCCTACCCACTACACCACCGCCACTCCATCTCTAAGTCGGAAGGCCACCACTTTCCCACTTCTGTATCAAAATAATTACGTTGGAACGTTAACCTTGATGTAAGTAACTACTATCATTGTAAGGTTTTCATTTAAAATTGACATTAAACTCGCACAGTTTTTAATTCACGCTACCTACGAATTATTTGGGGCATGTCACTGTCTCGAGCCGCATACTACCGCACTTAATAGTGAGGTAGGTAAGGTGCTCTTATCGGACTTTGCTGTGTGGTAGTATGCATCTCAGGAAATAGACGGGGTTGTAGCTTAACAGCTCTCTACGCACTAGGTAGTGCACATGGAGGGTCACACGTGCCCTATTTGAGTTGGTACGCCACCTAGGGCAGGAAACGATTTTTTTCTTAAAATGTTGTGCACCACAATTGAAATGCTCTGTCCTCGCTTGACTCTGGTTTCACGCTCGCTTGACTTGGTGCTGTGCTAGAAACGTGCACAGTGGAACTTAGCCGAGCAGAATATCTTGTCTTTATGCGCTCAACCCTGCTTGCGCTCGCTCTCGACTCCGTCTTCCTCGTTTATCCGCATCGGTAGATAAATGCGGATATCGGCATCAGCCAACATTTCGTGCATCTGATTTGTTTGGATATCAATCTTCTGCGTAGCCAACATTGACCCCGATGTGAATAAAAGCCTCATATACACAGTATGTGATCAGTACAATTTGGTCTGGGAGCTGAAACCTGTTTGAAATGGAGGTCGGCCAGCTAGAATTCATGTACCGCTCAACACGCAACACTCTTTCTGTCTTTCTGTTTTCACACGTAGTCATCGGTTCTACTCAGAAACGCCGGTCACCTGATTTAGGTGTGAGATTAGGGTTGAAGCTGCAGGAAGGAAACGCTGAATTTAGGGCTTGGCAGTTAACTGAAAATATATAGAAATCCACATTTATAATCTCTCACAGCCTTCATCTTGCTCGTGTCAGTTAATATAGTCATTAATCTCCCCGGTGTTTGCTCACGAACTGCCCCCCTTTTAAAACCTTTGACCACCTTAGCAGACAGAGGCAGGTTAACGGAATAAGTACAGTCTATTACACATGCAAAATGCAGCTACATGGTGGATGGACCCCGCAGGGTGACCCGTGGACAGGTAGCACTTTGTCCATCAGTTTATTGGTGCTTTATTTATTAATATTTAGATTTTTTTGTGTGATAATACTGTTCCTGTTAAAACCTTTTGTAATGACATTTTGCGTTGAAACAGAGTAATCTGTTAAACAATATCACGGTCAATAAGATCCGTTTTATTCCAGGATTTTGCATTTGTTGAACTTATTATTAACGGATATCGTGACAGAAAAATATTCAGATATGTACCTGATAAGTTGTTCATGACTACAGTATAAGTCAGAAAATGCTATGTCATTACATTATTGAATGTTACATATATTGACTGAATGCAAAAATTGTGATGTTAAGATTTCATCCGTTTGTTCAGTTCTGATGAAACGTCTTGATACACGAGTGAGATTATATAAAGCGTTGTTTGCCACTAGCACTGTATATAGAGCTGGGCGATACGAACAAAAACATTATCACGATATTTTTTGCCATATTGATCGATTTCAATAATTATCACAATATATTGTCATATTGTTGTGGTTTTTTTGGATTCTTATACAGACTGAATCAACAAGTTAAAATAATCAAACAATATTAAACAAATAATTTTCAACAAATTTCTACTTAAAATGCTCTGAGCACTGCGACCAAAAAAACCCCTTTTTTTCCGCTTAAGGTGCTTAGCACTCATAGGATTTGTTTTAAAAATAACCGCTGTCAGCAGTCAACACCTCACTTCCAGAGCGCTTTCTCGGTGCTTCTTGTTGCTAAGTTACGAAAAGCCTCATCGGGTACTTTCACGTTCGTATTTTATTATTTTTTTCCCAGGCGGACGTAGTTAAGGCGGGACGCACTTGTTGTCAAAGCGGCCGCCGTTACTATAAAGCGCTGCAGGAAACCCTGCATTTTCATCCGCTTCTTCACTCACCACGGCGTCCCGGTTGTCCAACATCTTTTCTTAGGGCCGCGTAATAAGCGCTCTGAACGTTAAGTGTATCTCGGCATGCGACCACTTCGCTAATGTTTATCGCGCGGCTTCTTCGCGTGCTATGGGCAAATTTGCATCGTTGGCCGCGATTGGCTGTTGTGCTGGCGTTATGCCAAACTACGTGATTGGCCAAAGATACTGTCTATCTCAAGGCGCTGTCGCATAGTGGACAAACAGGTGTGATCGAATGTTATACCTTACGTTTATCATCGTTATCGTTAGAGCTGAAACGATTATTCGAATAACTCGAATAATTCGATTACAAAAAATGGTCGAGGCAATTTTTCTAGAATCGAAGCTTCGTTTAAGTCATTTAAATTGCTACAGCATACGCCGCTTATATTTCCATCAAAACATCCTCTTTATTACGGACAAAACGCATATTTTAGCTGATAAATAACCACAACAACCAGTGTTCTACTCACAATACAGACATTTATTGAGATTTTCCCATCAAGTTTTTTTTTTCATAGTTCGTTCCGGAACGAGCTGAACCCTTTATTGTGACGCAGCTCCGTCTTGTATGCAGTTTTCTTCCAGAAAGGCTAAAAGCAACTCATTTTATTGGCCAAATTGGTTCAAAATGACCCTTGAACTTCATGTTTCTTCATTTTCAACTGAATACAACATAAAGCATATATGACTAACTTCTACTTACAGTAGAATAAGCCTAATAACAAATGTATTATCATTTTTATTTACATTTTTTAAATCCGATTACTCGATTAATCGATAAAATAATTGATAGATTACTAGATTACAAAAATAGTCATTTGTTGCAGCCCTAGTTATCGTCATCACATTTTTCTCGATAAAATATCGAGATCGTTTTATCGCCCAGCACTAACTGTATATATTGTGATCAAAAAAATCATTTGAGTCGTATGAGATTTTAACAATCTGTTTGCACGCGAATGGATCATTCTGGCTGGCAAGTTCAAGACCCCTTTATTTGGAGTAAATGATGTAATACTACACCAACTTCTCTTAAATTATTAGTCATGGAAAATGAGATTGGAGTGTGTTTTCCCATTTGTGTTAAACAATTTACTTCACTAGACATCGCGATGTGACTGTGTTGTTTGCTACAAATGATTATTAAATGCAAATCCTGATATTTGTCTAAACATTTATATTGCAAATGTGACCATTACATAGGAAGTGGAGTTTTTAATTAATCTCAAATTTGACATAAATAGTGAATATTTACATTTACGTTATGCTCTAATACAGAGCAACTTACAGTTTCCTCCCCGGAGCGAGGAAACTGTAGTGTTGAGGACAGAAACCGATTACAGCCTTTCACATTATCTCTGTCTCTTTTTAGAAACTACTACTACATCACCATCTTGCGTGACCCGGTGTGGCGCTACCTGAGCGAGTGGCGGCACGTGCAGCGGGGGGCCACCTGGAAGGCGTCGCTGCACGTGTGCGACGGCCGAGCGCCCACCCTGGCCGAGTTGCCCAGCTGCTACGCCGGCGACGACTGGTCGGGCTGCTCGCTGGAAGAGTTCATGGCGTGCCCTTACAACCTGGCCAACAACCGTCAGACGCGGATGCTGGCCGACCTCAGCCTGGTGGGCTGCTACAACGCCTCGGCCATGGACGAGGAGCAGCGCGGCGCCGTGCTGCTGGAGAGCGCCAAGCGCAACCTGCGCCGCATGGCCTTCTTCGGCCTGACCGAGTACCAGCGCAAGACGCAGTACCTGTTCGAGCGCACCTTCCGCCTGGCCTTCATCACGCCCTTCACGCAGCTCAACGGCACGAGGGCCGCCAGCGTGGAGCCGCCGGAAGAAACGCGACGCCGCATCCGCGCCCTCAACCGCTGGGACGTGGAGCTGTATGAGTACGCACGAGACCTCTTCCTGCAGCGCTTTCAGTTCGCCCGCCAGGAGGAGCGACGCGAGGCTCGGCGGAGACGCCAGCAGGAAAGGAGAAGGCTGAGGGCCAAAGCTGCTGCCGCCTCCTCCTCCTCCTCCCTCCTCAAGGGGGCAGGCACAGGACTGGGGATAGGGGCGGAGCCGACAATCGCAGCTCCACCCCAAGATAGGCGGACTGCAGCCGGGGGGGTCGCCAGCCTCAAGTGGGCCGAGGCCGGGAGGAAACTGGGAGACGAGGCGGAAAAGGAGCAGGGCAGTCCGTGGTGGGAGGAGGAGGAGGAGGAAAACGGGGACATGGAGGACTATATGGACAATGTGGAACAGTGGTGAAAAGAAGAGGTGAATAAACACGACAGACTCCTGACAGCTTTTGAGTTTGGATCGAAGGCAAATGAACTCCTTTTAGGTTCTTGAAGTTTCACCTCTCATGTGAAAAGCCTTCAAGACTTGAAGACCCTAAAAGAAGCCCAGTTGCCCACCATGTCCTTGATGACTGAGAAGCTACACAGACAGTACAGAATCTCTGCCATATTTCTTTTCTACTCCTGCTGAATCCACAACACTACTGTCGGATCTAGATTAGCATATCAAGCTCTTGTCTTTTGTAATAGACACCAGTATGAATTAAATCTGGGGTTGGGTGCTATAATAATTCTGTCTACACTACAGACGAATTTCTTTGAGTCAACTTTGACTTGTTAAAAAATACTATGAATCTTTTTGTCTTACACTATGATGTACAGTGTGAGGGATGGTCTGCCATTTTCTAGCCTTCTTACTGTATAATTGTACTGATGTGTGGTGTCTTAACTTCGGTGTGAAATGCCATAGCAAATCCCGTTATTTGTCTGGACATAAGCTATATTGTAAATGTGACCAATGCAAAGGAAGTGGAGTTTTTCCATAATCCAATAAATTTTTTTTATATAAATTGTACTTAGGATATTTATGTACGTCTTTTGGCAGATACTCTCATCCAGAGCCACATGAGTTTATTTTTTTTAATTACCCGGACAGTCTCCATGGAGAAGCGTGGTTGAGGGCCTTGCTGAAATGTCCAGTGGTAGTAGAGCTGGAGATAGAGATGGATTTGATGTCTTGGTGTGTAGGTGAGTATCGTAGCACTAGGCTAGAACTACCCTACAGGTAAAGTAGACACTTATAACTTTTAATATTTATTGCCGGACACGAATAATGAATAATACCCCTATTTAGCAAAATATTGTGCAACCAAGGAGGCAAGTTTTCTGGAAAACCTCAAGTTGGCTTCAAGTTGACCTCAAGGATCAGTCTCGACTCTAGAGCAAGGGTGAATTTTCCTAAGGGGCCACATGAAAAATTTGAATTAACATGAAGGGCCGAACCAGTATATTATTTATATTTTATTTTTGATTTAAAAAAAAAATCAACAAAAGCAATATTGAAATAACCACGTTTTTGCTTTTTTTCACCTTCAAAATATGTTTACCACAACATATGTTTTATTTGTTATTTCACGCTGTCCTTAGGCCAGGGTCAGACAACGGGCCGTGCGATGCCCAGGTCTGCTCTGGAGCGTCGTTGTAATTCTCTGCTTCAGACAGCAGATGGCGCCAAACACCAATTCAAGTGAAATATACAGTATTTCAAGTACAATTTTTTACATTAACATTACAATCCGTCCACTAAACTGCACTTGGCATTTTAGTTGAGCACGAAGTTTGTCTCATTAAACAAAGTAGTACATCTGAGAAAGTAACATTTATATCTACTTCTTAGACATAGACACGAACTTAATGTTTTTGACAGACAAAGAGATTAGGCAAATTTGCTGTTTTCTACATTTTCAGCTGTAGCCCGCTTCGCGTCTTTCTCTCCGACTCCACCCGACAGTGCGGTGTGTGTGTTCAGACCGAGCGGGATTCCCCTAAAATGGAGGCAGCGGCGCTCCGGCAGGGCGCGTTCTAGTGCGCGGAGGACGCGCACACGCACCCTTTTTTTTTTTCCTCGCTCCACTCTCTGTTCGCGTTCCCAACCGCGTTCTAGCGCCCTACGCAGTGCACCACTACCAGCCGCGGCGTGCCGGCTGGACGCGCTTCCTGCACTCGTTAGTGCGCTAGTGCGCTAGTGCGCGGTTTGAGACACGCCCCTCAGTCCTGCCCTCCCTCGTTCTCACCTCGTTTCTCGCTGCTAGTAAGTTCGCCTCACGCTTCCATCGCTCGCTTTGTCGTTTTCACTTTCAAATAACTCTTTCTTTTCCGCTATAAGGCACCGTTTTGCTGCAAAGCTGATTATTTGCGTGACAGAAGCGACGCTGTGTGTAAAACTTTGCAAGAAGAAAGCTGACGGGAAAGTGTGCGCCTCACATAAACCACTGCGCGTGACGTAGAGTTATATATATATTTTTTTTTAGATAAATTGCTCGCTTTTCGTCGCATTTAAACCGCCGAGTTGCGTCAAATCAGCGCACAGCACGAACAGCACAGTGCGGAACAGGTAAGTGCTCCCCGCCGCCGTTAACCAGCATTTCGGACTCGGGTTTTTCACCTACTTCTGAGCCGCCGCATCTCCAGTCGTGACATATGATTTAATTTCATCAGATTTTTCGTCTCGGTTTGTGGAAGGCGCGTGGCGTTTAAAAAGCATCGCTGCGCATCAAAACCGCGTCGCCTTTTGCGCATATGGCCTTCAAATGTGACGGTTATTACAGTGTAAACCGTCGTTTCCAGCCCAGCTGCTGCATTGGGCGCCTCTGTAGGACGAGGCTCGCGGGTTTATTTATTGTCAAACTTGGGCGTGAATTTGTGTGTGTGTTTGGGTGTGATTGTTTGGCCGTGTCAGGAATGACATTGAGTGACGGTGGATCAAGGAAAGCAGGTAACACTTGAGCCACGTTTGAAAGCCTCGCCTGTTGCAGTTGGACACAAGGGCAAGCTGCTGTGTCATTGCTAAAAGGCAGGACAGAGTGTTAAAGGAAGAGAGTGTTTGAGAGCAGTCTATTAACATGTTTATTAAGAAGGTGTGTTGATCTGGCACAGAGCTAATGTCGACGTGTTCATAATCAGAGCTGCACACACTCCTTCCCCTCCGTAAGGCCCTGTGGAAATGTGTGTCTTCGTAGAACTGGAAAGTGGGGGCATGTTTTTAGGCATCTCTGAGGACCTAACTGTCTTCTAGAAGAAAAGATCGTCTTAAAAATGGTCAGATTTTGAGGAGGGGGGGGGGTTATTGGATAGTTTTGTATGTCAGAATTGGTCCTCATACGACAAATATGCTTTTATGCAACAGTTCCAAAAAGTAAAAGAGTGAACAGATTTGGTTGTCGAGGTAAAGTGTAAGATAAGTTGTAGTATGGGTAGCATCTGTTAAGTCAGGAAGTTAATAGAAGAACCTCACGAGGATGACGGAACACGGATCTGTGTGTTTATGTGTGTGTCGCTGTGTGGTTTGTTCTCCAGTCTAGGTTTAGGCCGTCTCAGAATAGAACTAGGATTTCAGGCGTCCACTCGTCCATCTTCATGTAGTGTCATTCTGCCAGTAGATTTCCTGTTATTTGTTTATTCCCATTTGCTTCAGCTCTAGTTTCAGCTTCTGTGGCTGGTTTTCTCTCCCTCAGCTCCCCTTTAGTCCCACGTATAGCGCAGGCTTGAAGCTTATAGGTCAACAGGAAGCTGCTGTCCTTACTGACCACAACGACCTTTTGCTCCCCCATTAATCCAGGCCACACCCCGAGAATGCTGCGAGATTCCCGCTCTCTTGCTGCCATTTCCCTGGCTTTTTAGATCTGGCTTATGGTTATTGCATGTTAAACGTACACGTCTGTACCTGCCTGCACACACTGGAGTGCTAATGAAAGGTTAAACGGGGCAAAGTGAGTAGTTGTGGTGGAAGGCGGTGCTTGTGGTGTGTGCACATGTGTGTGTGTGAGAGAGAGAGAGAGAGAGAGAGAGAGAGAGAGGCGGCTGTGTTTGATTTCACACCCTGTTGAAGCTCCAGTTCAGGCCAGGTGTGTGTGTATATATGTGTGTGTGTGTGTGTGTGTATGTGTGTGAGAGTTCATTGCCTCTGGATTGATAATAAGCCAGACGTCCACCTAATGCAGTGTTATTACCGACAGTCACCTTGACATAAGGTGGAACTTCACACACCGACCGTCAGTGTTGGGGAAGTTACTTAAGGACGGCAGTTTTTCAGGCTAAAACCTCTGTTTTAATATAGTAATTGGTTGTACTACAAGCTATGAACTATGTGGAAGTGATAATATGTCTGCTGTTGGATACTCTCAAAGCAAATGAATTTTAAAAATAGATATGAAAAATTTATAACAATATAATGTCAAATAATAAAAAGCTTGCAGTGGCATTTTGGGTGTAAAGAGAGTTTTGATTTTCAGTTAAGTTTACACACAAGGTGAACTCCATCTTTCTACTCCGTCTCACACCTGCCAAGCTGTGTGATGAGGTGAGCGTGCACCATACGGACACGGTAGCCTATCAGATGCCACTTCTGTGAATGCAGTACCAGTCAGAAACACCTGCTAGTTGAAAATAGCCGTCTCGGTAAAGTGAGAATATGAATATTTTTGTTACATTGTTTTTTTTATAACATTCTGTTGACTGCTGGCATGGCTAATAGTTGCACATTCTGTACTGTTTATCGATCATTTTAATGTTACAAAATGTGATCGGAGGGTCGACGGTTCAAGTCATAGCTCATGAGCAAGGTACCACCCCCAAGCACTGCTCCCTGGGCACTGACAAAAACACTGTGCTGTGTTCACAATGACAGAGTATCTCTCAGTTACAGCATATTACTAAACATTTAATATAAACGTTTAATATAACCTATAATATATAATTCAGTTAGATTCCGATTAATGCATTCCAAAAAAAATCTATTCATATTTTTCAACTAACGTAATGGCATTAGTTTACTTTGTTACGCTAGTAGTGTTGCTAATTTTAGTTAGTTACTCCCTAACACTGCTGACCATGTCACTGGTGAGGTCGACTGCACTGACACTCCCACTCAAGACAAACATGTCACTTATGGCCACGACAGAGGACTCGGAGAACCCGTAATTACTCCTTCGCACTCTGCAGCCAGTCCGTAAACAGGAAGGCAAACAAACAAAAAAGCAGGTTACTGTCACTTGTCATCACAGCAGATATGGGAAAGCTGGTGAAATTCCGCCTCGCAGAGGCAAACATACACAGATATGAGGGGAAATGGCCTGTCGTCATCCAGTCTGGCCGGGTGCACGGATGCACACAAAAACACACACACACACACACTCTCTCACAAAGGCCCCTGCCTCTTCACAGCCTTTTGCGCCATTGCAGTGCCTCATTTACAGTAACCCCCGCTGCAGGCCCGGACTCGTCCCTCGCGCGGCTCCGAGGCACTGTGTGCGGACTTTGCACTCGTCTCGCGCTGTGGAAACACTGATAACAGCAGGTAGCGATTTAACAGTATACACAGGAGCGCTCTCGCGTCCTCATTTCCCCTCTATCAGACAGGCCGGCTCGACCCAGATGCCCCATGCAGGGTGAGGTAAATATTTCTAAACCAAATTGCTGCTTCTTTGTCACAAGGGTTGCGGGAACGTTTTAACGGTGCGCCTCAGGAAGTCGCTGACGTGTGTTTATCATGACCGAAGGCCCCTTTGAAAAGCCTGGGTCTGTATTAAAGCACGTCGGCGTGACGGATTAGCCATGTAATCTCGCGGTTATCTTGCTTTATTAGCATGTAATCTCACGGGTAGCTTATTTGCCCGCAATTACCATCTGTGGTTCTCATTTGCATGTCTCGGGTTGTTTATTCATTTAGAGGCACCTTTATTTTCTCGCCGGTTTTCGCGGTATCGGACGTGCAAGAGTTAGAGAAGAGTTGTAGTCGTAGAGGGGTGTCACTTCTAGTCTATTTGCGGTCAGGGGCGCAGAGGAGACATTTTTCAGGGGCAGCGATCATCGTCAGGCTATAAATCCTCATATCCGTTAATGGAGGATTAGTTAAATAACGGACGAGAAGGGCAGGAGATTGATTCAGTTGTTGAAGCGACGGGATTGCCACTTCATTTCGCCACAACGGAGGAAAAGGAGTAGAAAAATCGGCAAACTTACGGCACCATTACCTTTCATTTGTTACCAGGGTAGGTTATTAGCTTGGGGCGTAACGACACGTCGATCTAAATCGGTAGATTCATTCAGCGGTCGGTAAAACATATCGTAACATTACTTCGTGTTAAACTGGAAGTGTGTTTCATTAAAAGAGAAGGTAACTTTATGTAAATGTCTGGTTAAGCTCAGGGACAAAAATGCCAAACGATATTCTAGTTGTTTCTTTGTGATCTGTTATGAGTGGAAGTGGTGTTAAATCAGCATATAATATTGTCCATATTGATGGCTGGCTCCGTTACCGACTTTATGATATCAACAGACCACGAATCGTTCTCCACTGAATCGACAGAACGCCATATTGTCATGAAACGTGCTTTACTCTCCTACTGTTAGCTTCCATTAGCTGTCATTCACTTTTTGGGAGGGTCAAGCGTCCCTTTAACGCCCTCCAAAACAGCGCGTCACATTCAGAGCCGGGAGTCTGCGAGTAGATGACAGGCCGTGAAGGGTTTTTGTGAATGGAGTCTGAAGCACTAGAGTAGGCAGAGGGGATTATAGATACTTAACCTAATTATTTTTTTCCTCTCGGGCTGTGGGCTTTCACTCTGTATCTCCCTCTTTTTCACCCCACCCCCACCCCCCTTTTTCCACTGGTTCGGGCCGACTCGCTTGCTCCGTCAGCCGCTCCTCCCGCTCACCTCAACCTCAACTGTCTGGCGTCCATTTTGGACTCCGCATTCGCACGTTGCCGCCCCAGACTCTCTATTTTTACACGGTGACTTCGCAGGACGTGACTGGGACACTGCGAGCCTTGCTTTTCCTGCGTGGTGAGGTGCGGCTGTCTGCAGCTGTTACCGAGGAAAATCATTGATAGGATTCAGAACAGTCATTTTATTCTGATTTGTAACAGTGTATAATATATTTACAAAGTACGGTCGTAAATCAAAAGTTTTATCACGATGCAATATTATATGGATTTAGTGGACAGCGCGGCCAGTGGACTTGATGTCTGCTGTTGATTTCAATGTGTTGAATTTAACAATATTTTATGTTAATTTACCACAGTTCCTTCTATTCATATCAAACCACAAAAGTAACTAAAAGATCATTTTATATTTTATTCCTGGTTGTCTTCAAATAAAATAAATCTCCTGTTTGATATAAATTGAAATACTTATGAAATATAATGTTTTCTTTTTTAGGATCAGTGCTATGGGCTTTTTGATCGATGAATTAATTTATTAATGTATTTTTTTATTATTAGTTCATTAATTGACTAATGAATTAATGTATTAATGTATTTTT
>JAVGVS010000337.1:409020-468411 GCA_032718565.1 Distichodus sexfasciatus | reverse complement strand
GTGTGGGTTTTTTTGAGTAACGTCCCTCACAAAATCATCATAGTGTGTGTTTGAATTCTTCCTGAATAGACGAGGGTACTAGTGTGGGTATTTGTGGACTCTATAAAGACTTTGATGACGGGACTGAAACTGAAATCCGCCGAAGACACCCCTGGCTTATAAAAATAGATGTGAACGTAAGTGTTCCCTATTGCTTACGTTGTCACACGTACACATATTTAGACCACCCACCACACTGATTTATGTGAAATTTTACAGCAGCATTATTATATTACTGATTTAGCAGAACTCAAAAAAGTGTAACAAATCTAAAAAAACAAAACAAAACCCAAAATTCCATCTGTCCTGTGAATGCCCCACTACCTTTTGGGCTGATGTCATGGCAATCAGTAAAAAAGTTCATGGAGATTTGAACCTAAGTTAAGCAGTTTGAATGATGTCGCCACTTAAACCGTGTGTGAAAGTGTGAAAGTCTTTCCTCTGGCTCTCCCAGCATCAGAATGGCAAGGTGTCAAAGTGCTCGGGGTCACTGGTCACTCCAAAGTTCGTTCTGACTGCAGCCCATTGCTTCAAATTTGATGATGAGGTGGACAACATTTATTTAGAGGCTCCCAATTACAGAGGTACGCATTCACAATGAAGATGAGCTTCTTTTCAGTGGAAACATGAAAAAACAGAACAAACCAGTCAAATAATGTTTGATTTTCTTCAGAATCATTTAAAGTGAAGGATTTCTTCCTGCATCCCAAGTTTAAACTCAGAGGGAAAAAGGAAGAAGGCATTTCTGAGTATTATGAGTATGATGTAGCTCTCATAGAACTGGAGACCAGTATAATAACCACTGTTGAGCTCAGGTGAGGCTTCTCATGCTCCACATCTCGTTATATTCAGCAAAATACACACAGCTCATATATTCTTAAGGCCCAGAGCGTCATGTTCTCACAGCTCTGTCTTTGTACACTAGACCAATCTGCATTCCCTGCACCATGGAGACGAGCGGGGTGCTGAAATTATCCAGCAGTGATGTGACCTGCAAGCATCACAGTGAGTAAATATCAACTATATTCACAGAGATAAAGGTATTTTTATATTTTTGAAGTATTTAAGAAGAACTACACAACTTCAGTATCCTGTTTATTTCATGAAGATGTAAAAAAGCTTGAAATAAAAATGTAGCAATTTTTGTCTTCTTACAGAGGAAGCGTTGATGAGTACGGGTCTCGTGATGGCTTCTTTCGTGTCAGTGGAGAAAAGAAGATTTAAAAAGAAAAATTTTGAAATTAAACAGGGATCCAAGGTAAAGACATTTTCAAATCAGAATCTAAAAACAATAAAAACTATTTATTATCATGTTAATTCTTGCTTGCTCAAACAAAAATGAAAGCTATGAAGAACCAGTGACTAACATTTACTTAGTTCACTACTGTTTCGTGTAAAGCAAATCACTGTGACATATTTGTGTCAGGACCCAAGCAGTTTATAGAGAACCTGAACCCTATGTGAACCTGGACCTTTAATAAAAGTGACGATTCCAATAAATGTCCAAAAAATACTCCAACCGTTAAAATTGCAAGTCAAGATGCTGGGTTTGCATCTATAGTTTCATTTTCCCAAAGAAATTGAATGTATGTGAGAAATGAAAAATCTTTTCTTTTCAATAGCTATGAAAAGTAATGACTTGTCAATAGAAATGTAGTGGAATTTAAACTACATTACTGTCATTACAACTGCAGTCAAGTAGAGAAGAAAAGTTACTAGTAGCGTTTAAATTCAATACAAAGTACTCAGAATTAGACATGCACCGCTCCAACTTTTCAGTTTCGATACCGATGCCGATACTTATGCTTTGGGTATGGGCCGATCCCGAGTACTGATCTGATACCAGCTTTTAATGAATACGTTGTGTATTTCTCTGTGAGAAAGAGACTGAGATTATTCTGTTCTGCTTAAGGAAATACTTGACTTAAATCTTGTGTTCCTGCTAAAACAATGTTATAATTACACTCCCATGTGTATATGCTAAATTATTTATTATTAAAATATCATCTCAAACATGACTCCTTTAAACACAGTTGTGTAATTTAGTGACGCTCCCTAATCCTGCGGCGCTAAAACCATCAGGAACACAGAGATTGTGAGTGAGAGCTGGTGTTGTTAAGGAAATTAAACAGTATAATGGTGTGATGTGCTTTTGGGCTTGTAGTGTGTTGCGTTGCTTGTTCTGCTCTTTGTCATATCAATATGTAGGAATTAGTGTGAATGTTGAACAATAAACCAGCTTTACCGCAGTAACACTTCCCATGCAGAACCAGTTGATTGTACACACATTTACATATTGGCTCCATAAATCAGCCCAGTGCCACCGATACCCGATGCAGCTGTTTGAGTCAATATTAGACCAAAATCCCATCCACGTATCAGGTCACTGCCATCTCTACTCAAAATAATAATCAAGCACAGTAATAAAGTACCAAAGTGTTATTCACCACTGCATAATTGTCAGGGCCTAGCAGGGCACTTTTATCTAGGACATTATCATAGGGAGATGTGCTTTACAATATAAAAAGTAGTTTTTACAAGAAAATATTACAAGACCATTTGCAAATTTTTGCTGTGTTTCTCTTTCCTTAGAAGGATGTATGTATTTCAGACACAGAGAAGGCTTTAAATATCACAGCAGAAACAGCAAAAAACCTTACAGAGAACTTCTTGTGCACTGGTGGGATTGAAGCAAATTCTAAAGATGATTTTACATGCAAAGGTAATTTAGCATTGGTTATTTATCCCAATTATTATAACATACTATTATAAAAATAATAATTCTGTTCTTTAAATAATTACAGTTACTAAACTGAAATGATATTTTGACATTACCTGAATGTATGTCTCTCCCAAAAGGTGATGCTGGCGGAGCTACATTTGTGGAGCAGCCTCATCATGTGATCCAGGTCGGTTCCAAATCTGCAGTTTATATTTGATGTGTGGTGCTTGACAAAAATATTTTTGACAGATTTATTTTTTTCACTTTTGTTATTTTCCTTGTAAGGAATCTTTACTTTTACTTGAGTGTGGCTTCCAGTTTCTGTACATACTTGCTGTCATGATGTTGTTGTGTTTGAATGTTTTTTCGATTAGTTTAAAGATGGAGATTTAGTAAATCTTGTGATTAATCTTCTTCAACAGGTTGGAGTTGTCAGCTGGGGTCTGAAGCATCTATGCTCTTTACCCAAAAATAATTTGGCAGAAGAACTTGAAACAGCCAGAGACTTTCACGTAGATCTCTTCAATCCAGACATCCAGTCTTTCCTGAGGAAGTATCTCGGTGATGCAGACAGAGGCCCCCCTCTCACCTTTTTATAAAAATATAAATTTCTAATTTCAAAGAAGAAAATTGCATTCTGTTCTCATTAGAATTATGCTGCATAACCGTAATGAACAGTTTTGCCAACATTTTGTGTCAGTCGTTATACTGCTCTATATTTTTGGATAATTTTTGTTATGGGGGAGGGAGAAGGAGGAGATGTTGGGCAGAATCTTCAAAATATTATTTTCATTACTTTATGTAAGCTAATTGATATTTCCTGGTCTTCGTCTCAGAAATGAAATGTCATTGGTGTTTAAACAGATGCCAATATTCTTTATATTTTTAATACAATCTTTCCTCAAGTTCTCATAATTGTGGTTTGGTTTTTCTCCCCTTCTCTGTCTCTTAAGTTGAATGATTTGCCCATCTAGCATGTCTTGATGTGTTCAGCTCAGCGTGTTGCAGTACGGAATGAGACAAACCTTTGCACCAATAAAAGTAAGAGATGAAAATGGGTCTGTGGTTACTTCCATTTATTGGTTAGAGCACAAAGGTATTATCTGAGGCAAAAGTGTTTCCACCAGGCTATTAAACACAGCTGATCCATGTCGAGAAAAGGAGAGAAATGAACTGGACTGGCAGTTCCACAGAACAACTGTGGAAGTGTTCAAAAATAGTTTGAAGAAGCAGTAATGAGAACAAGTTGATACCCAAAATTAGTGTAATCAATGAGGAAAAGAGAGCAGTTCTCCTTATTATCTCACATATAAATCTATACATTATTTTTTATTGTTAACATTATAAAGAGAACTTTATAAAGCATTTAGCTGACACTAAGAGTAATTTCATTTTGTAAAAGTGATTTCCCTGGAGTAATTTGTTGTTAAATGTCGTGCTCAGGAGCCCCATCCTAAGGTTCTGACACAGCGTTTTAATCTCCCAGATCACTACACCACCACCTATCTTACTTGAACATTTATTTTAAATAATTAGTCTTCATATTAATTTTCTTATTTCTGGACATGACTTGCCTGAATCCAGCTCTGCTGACCGCTTTAGGACGCGTCACTGCCTTGCTGGTCACTCACCCTCTCTGTTTAAAATGCTATTAAACAGTAACTATAAAACCTTAATTCTGATCTTTTTGGACACACAGACGTGCATCTAGAGTCCAAAATACTGATTTTGCACCAATTTTACAGGAATCGGTTTTGCAGGAGTAAACAGCATTTGGTCTTTTAGGTCAACTGGCAAGAGAATGAAGATTGAGCTGGCAAAGAAAATGCACTCTTATATACATATAATGCCATTTGATAGTGATTTGATTTTAAAAAGTATAGTTGAATTAAATCCAAATGCAATTTGATACTTCAAAATCCAGGTCGATATGAGTTACTGTGAGACATAGTTCTAGTTCAGCTCATGATCATAGTCCTGATCATAACACCAAGTTGTTGCTTTGCATCAATAAGGCAAAAAACATGTGCAGTGAACAATTAAAGTTTTAGCATCTCTATATATTTTAATATTTTTACATAAAACTTTTCAAAATAATTGTAATTTCAGCGTTTGAAATCAAACCATGCTTATCTTGTATATACATATTTTTTGTTGGTTTCAGAAGTGTGAGAAATTCCCGCTCGCATAGTGTGTGTGGCCATGTATTTATCTCATTATGGGGACCTTTTGTCCCCTAAAATCACTTTTATCTTTTTTTTTTGAGAGGTCCCCATGAGGAAAAATGACTTTATAGAAAATGTGCTTGTTTTATTTGAGAAACTAAAAGAGGTAAAAGGTGTGCTTTTGGTTACTGAGGTTAAGGTTAGGGTTAGGATTAGGTGTAGGTGTAAAATTATCTACTTTAGTCATTATGGGAGTCTATGGAAGGGCCTCACAAAGATAGTAATATAAGACTTTGTGTGTGTGTGTGTGTGTGTGTGTGTGTGTGTGTGTGTGTGTGAGATATTGTGTTATTTGGACTCGATTCCAAGCCAAATAGTCGAGACCCGAATCAGATTTACGTGGAATCGATTCTATTTGGATTCGAATCCCAGGCCTAAGGTCTCTTTCTCGCGTGAACGCGCCCGGAATTGTATGAATACGCTGTTGCCATAGAAACGAGGAAAGCCGATCTGGGGATTAGTGGGCTTTAGCCTGCTAGCTAATTTACACCCCGCGTCCTCAGCTTATTTATTTATTTGCTTTTTAAGAAGCATAACGTTCGACAGCTCAGGTTGGCATGTCCTCCGTTCCAATGGAGATGAAAGACGGGTAAGAAAAATAAAAATATTCGAGTCTGTGTAAACTGCTGGGCTACAGTTAGCTTACGTGGAACGAGCTGTTAAACTTCTCATCCACAGCTAGTTAGCGGAGTTAGCACGCAGATTCGACTAGGTGGCGTGGGCTAACTTGCGATATAATAATGCTGGCTAATTAGTCTCCTAACGATGTGCAGAAGGCTGACTAGAATTAGCCAACCTTTTAATACGACAAGTTAGTTAACGCCAGCTAGTCGAATCAGCATGCTAACTCCGCTAACTGGCTAGAATTAGCCACCTCAGCTGGCAACGTTGCTTTTATAATAAGGCATTGAGGTATGACGTGAATGCAAATGCAGTGTTTCTCTTCTTCAGTGCTGTGAACAGCTCGAAGTGGCTCGATGCCCACTATGATCCGGTTGCCAACCTTTACACTTTCTCTTCTTGCATCGGTGAGTTTTGTGTGGCATTGAATTGTAACTGCTAATTAGGATCCATGTTAAGTGATAACGTAAACGCACATCACAAACACAATAAAAAGGAAAGACTGACTATGTGTGATTAATGTACTTTTCAGCTTTGGCAGATCTGCATGGAGATGGAGAGAACAAGGTGAGTCTGGTCTCTCAACACTTGGGCATTGTGACAGTGTCATTCTTGTATCTGAATGGTATATCTGTGTGAGTCTTAGGCAGAGTTGGGAAGGTTACTTTTAAAATGTATTCCACTACAGATTACAGAATACATGCCCCAAAATGTAGTTTGTAACGTATTCTGTTAAGTTACTCAGTGTGAGTAATGTATTCTGAATACTTTGGATTACTTAATATATTGTCATGCTTTTTACAACTATATGAATGTAGCAATCACACTCTGCAAATTCTTTCCAATTGGCTGTTAAGTCCAAATCTCCCTGAATGGACAATATACTGTTGAGGACCAAAGACGAAATTTCCGAATAAGAAGTGCATTCCTGCCTGGGCACTGCTGGCTCCGATGTGCTGGCTCTGGGTCCACTGTGTAACTGACGCCACCAACATTAACAGGAGTCTTATTGCACATTAAAGCCTCTTATTGTGCTTTTTGTTTGGGTTTCCGGCAATGCGCGGAATTACCAAAATTAGAGAGGGGATAGCCTAACATATGAAACAGGAAAAGACCGCCGTGTAATCCATTTATTTCAACAAAGTAACTGTATTCTAATTATCACCTATTTAAACAGTAACTGTAACGGAATACAGTTACTCATATTTTGTATTCTAAATACGTAACGCCGGTACATGTATTCCGTTACTCCCCAACACTGGTCTTAGGGCTGGCCGATAAAATAAGCTACATTGCGATACACAATTATGTTAAATTCACACACGTTTATCTCAGTACTTAGTTTTCTCTGAAGCATTTCATAAATGGGGCGGTTGGTAGCGTAACAGTTAGGGAGTCAGCCCAGTGATCGGAAGGTTGCTGGTTCAAGTCCCAGACTGGTAAAGGTACCACTGAGGTACTCATAAGCAAAGTTCCATCCCTGAGCACTGCTCCCAGGGCGCTGCCAAAAAATCTGAAAGTGAGTGAGTAATGTATCTGTCATTGTATGGTGCCTTCTACGAAGTCTGACATTTTCAGTATGTAAAAAGTCATGTGAAAATATAAAATGTGTAGGAATTCAGGTAAATTAAAATAAGGTACAGTATGATAAATATGTGTGTGTGATAGCTGGTGGTGGGTGACCTGGGCACCGGAGCGGGCAACATAAGGCTGAAGGTGTACCGTGGCACGGGGCTGCTGAGCGAGAACACACTGCTGGATTTGCCCACGGGCCTGGTGTCCTTCCTCATGGACCAGCACGAGCCTCGCACCCCGGCCATCGCCGTGGCCTCGGGGCCCTTCATCTACATCTACAAGAACCTGCGGCCGTATTTCAAGTTCACACTGCCCACCCTCGAGGTCAACCCCCTGGAGCAGGACGTGTGGAGTCAGGCCCGGGAGGTGGGCAAAACCCTTTTTTAGCTGCGACAAGTCGCACAGAGAAATCCACTGGGTATCTTAGAATTATTTATGAAGATTGTCTTATTTTAGCGCAACCTGTATAGGACCTTGATTGATATTGAGGATTTAAAAATCTGAAAACTGTTTTAAGCTAGGACAAGCAAAACATTTGTATTTTAGAGACCTCACCAAGATAAGAGGTCATAATGCTGGCCTAGGGTTAAAAGTTATGTTTAATACATAAAAAAAATGTAAAATGCATATATACAGATGGCCCCCATGTTCTGGAACCCATTAATGATGTTAGGCGTAGGGGTGTTAAAATTAATCAAATAATCAATAGTAGTGCTGGTGGTAAGATTGGAACAACTTCGTGGTCCAGTGGCGAGTGCCCCATCACTAGAGGACTAGATCACATCACCCCACACCATTTCAAATTTACCTTTTACTTTATGCATTCATTTCTGCTGTACTTAACTGTCTGCTTATTTCCTCAAAAGGACATGATCGATCCAATGACACTGAAAGAAATGTTGGAGGGCATCAGGTGAGTTTCATACTGCGTGTGTGCAGATCAGCACGGTTCAATAAATAATTACACAATGATTTGATTGAAGAGTGTTGCCTGACATCCTCATGCTTGTTTTTCAGAGATAAGGCCGACATCCCGCTTTCTGTCAGGTCACTACGGTAAGGCCCACCAAATATCTGTGTTATATTGGGAAATTTCTGTGTTGTGTGTGGAGTGGAACTTGATAAATTTAGCAGAAGAGAAAAAACAGAAGTAAATGTGTACTAATATGTAGTAAAATAACAAGTTCTGAGAGTTGTAGGTGTGTCTTAAGAGGAACATTCTAAAATATTACACGGTGCTCCTCTCATCAAAGAATAACGGCTGCGATTGTTGAACAAATACCACAACTCTTCCTTTTGCATATATTAGAGAGATTAGACCATAATTCTGTATCACCATTGACAAATATTGTATAAATTGGAGTTGTACCGATTTGATACGTGCATGGGATATTGCTTCATTAACGACTTGAATAGCTGGATCAGGTATCGGTGGCACTGGGCCGATCTGTTCAATTAAATTGTAGGTTTTTCTACATTTGCGTATGCTCTGGCCTTAATCAGGCCCTGGCTGTAGTGAATTTTCTATGTAAGTTGTTATTTTTGTAGAGCGATATCTGATGTGTTCTGATTTTTGAGAAATTTGCATTATTTTTCAGGTTCCTCATGCTGGACATGCAGGATATGGAGTCCTACGTTAACCTTCACAAGCAGCAGCCCATACGCAGACAGGTGACCTCTACCTCCCTTACGCACAGTCACACAAACTCTCTCCGCATTGCCCGAATTATTAATATTTTCTCTGTTTTCAGACAGTTATAACGTGCATAGGGACGTTGAAGAAGAACATGGCAGATGAAGATGCAGTCAGCTGCTTAGTGATCGGCACTGAGAGTCAGGAAGTCTACATTCTCGACCCTGAGGCTTTCACCATTCTTTCAAAGGTCAGCAGTTTCGGGCATCGGGTTTAAAACGATGGCGGCTGTGGCCAAAAAGCCGGTGATTTAAGATGGATTTGTATTTTAGGGAAGGATATGATAATCATGATTTGCATTCCAGGGTGGCACGGTAGTGCAGTGGTTAGCGCTGCCACCTCACAGCGAGAAGGTTCAGGGTTTGAACCCCGGGTCGACGCAGGGCCTTTCTCTTGTGTGGAGTTTGCATGCTCTCCCTGTGTTCATGGGGGTTTTCTCCGGATGCTTCGGTTTCTTCCCACAGTCCAAAGGCATGCACTATAGGTTGATTAGTGACTCTAAATTGACCCCGTAAGGTGTGAATGAGGGTGTGATTGTGTGAGTGAGTGTGCCCTGCGGTGTGTAGGCGCCTGCCCTGGGTTGGTCCCCACCGTGTGCCCGTAACTCCCGGGATAGGCTCCGGTCCTCGCGACCCGGATAGGGGTTAAATGGTTCGGATAACGAGTGAATGAATGTTGCGCTATAAATGTGGTGTGATTGTAACTGCGTCTGCAGATGTCCCTCCCCAGTGTCCCAACCCTGATGGACGTGACTGGCCAGTTCGACGTGGAGTTCAGAATCACTGTCGCATGTCGCAATGGCAATATCTACATATTGCGCAGGTATGTTTTGCCAGTTTACTGCCGTGCTAGTTTTCTGTTGAAATATCTACAGAGCCCCTAAAGGGGAAAAATGCATGTTTTACATGTGCGTATTATATAGTCAAGTCAGAAATGGGGAAATTATCTCCGGTATTCACGTCTCGCTAACTGTGTCCACGATGGCTATATTGTCTTTGGATTAGTGACATTGATTTTAAACACTCACAAATGATGTATCAGTATCCAGTTGCAAGCACACAAACTATGTTTTTATTGTTTTTAAATAAAGATCTAGTCTAAAGTATAACTGGCATTAGACTTTATCTAAATTATAAACGGAATAAATTCCATGTCAGTATTTCGTTATTCAAGTGTGACTGCAGTCGATGCAGTCACACTTGAATAACGAAATATGAAATGATGTGTGTGCAGGAGATTTCCGGTACACACGCACGTCTGAAAACATCTCATGCTCAAGTGAATTATCTGTGATTTGTCTGTTTTCCATAAATGTGATATCTAACACAAACGAAAGCAAAATCAAAAAAGTGGAAACACAAGATGTTACATGATCCACACTCCAGCTTTTGATGTTTTTTATTTGCAGGGACTCTCCGAAGCCCAGGTACTGCATCGAGCTGTCGTCTCACCCTGTCGGTCTGGTGCGCATGGGGAAGAATGTGGTGGTGGGCTGCGCTCAGGAGACTCTACAGGGATTTACTCAAAAGGTCTCACATACTGTCAGAGTCTACTTGAATCTAACCAATAGTTTCTTGTGAAATGGGCTTGGACGGTTGATGCGATCCTATACGTGGATGGGATATCGGTTCGATATTGACTCAAACAGCTGCATCGGGTATCGGTGGCATTGGGCCGATCTATGGAGCTGATCTGTAAATGTGCACACGCTCAGTTGGTTCTGCATGTGAAGTGTTACTGTGGTAAAGCTGGTTTATTGTTCAACATTGACACTAATTCCTACATATTGATATGACAATGAGCAGAACAAACAACACAACACACTACAAGCCCAAAAGCACATGACACCATTATACTGTTTAATTTCCTTAACAACACCAGCTCTCACTCACAACCTCTGTGTTCCTGATGGTTTTAGCGCCGCAGGATTAGGGAGCGTCACTAAATTACACAACTGTGTTTAAAGGAATCATGTTTGAGGTGTTATTTTAATAATAAATAATTTAGCATGTACATATGGGTGTGTAATTATTACATGGTTTCAGTAGGAACACAGGATTTAAGTCATGTATTTCCTTAAGCAGAACAGAATAATCTCAGTCATGTATTCAGATGTTTTAAGCATTATTTTCTGTTTAAATAAGACTCCGAGACTTTGTATCGTATCGACAGATATCCAAATTTACAATATCAATATCGGTATCAGACATAAAAAAGTGGTGTCGTGCCATGTCTAGTTAACACACTAAAAATGTATAAAAGTTACAGAAACATAAACATTTCCACCAGTACCTCCAGCACAAATGTTTATCTGACTGGTTTAAACTTGATGCATTTCTACTTAATACATACCTGTAATCGTTTATTATTTCAACACATAACTTTCTGTTCAAAATGGAGCTGTTTTTGTTGCCATTACTTAACATGCATTTCTCTATTCCAGTACCACATTTATAAGTTTTATCTTGGTAGAAAAGCAATTAATTTCTGAGATCAACGTGTTTATTCCTCCCGCAGTGCTAATATGAGCGCTCAATGGATGTTTGAATGAGCGTTTTTGAGATTTTGACAGAGTTGAAGTTTTGACTTTTCCTCTCCTGCAGGGGAAGAAGCTGTGGACCGTGTACCTTCCTGCCCCCGTCACCACCATGGCAGTGCTGGACCTGCCCACGCGGGGATTCCAGGCTGTGCTCGTGGCTCTGGCTAACTGTGAGGTGCAGGTGTTCCGCGACAAGAACTTAGTCAGCACCATCAAGACTCCAGTAAGACTCATGGTTAAGAGCTTAGAGCAGGGCTAGGCAGTTCCGGTCCTGGAGGTATTCTGTCCTACCTGATCAGTCTCTTCTGGTGCTTATCTACCTGAGACCAGGTGTGAATGTCCTGAAAACCCGCAGGATGGACAACCTCCAGGACCGTAGCTGCCTACCCCTGCCCTAGAGCTTGTTGTTGTCAGATGGTGGTAATAATTGATATTTAGTGTTTTACCTCTTGTCCATCAGGATGTGGTGACCAGCATCTGTTTCGGCCGGTACGGTCGAGAGGACGGCACTTTAATCATGACCACAAAAGGTAATAAAAATACCATGTGTCATATTTGTACGTCTTTTGTCTAAAGAAATAATATTTGCTTTTTTTTTGTTAACATGAAATTTGGAACATTGCAGTGTGAACGTACAAGGATCTAGGTTTTAAACACAGCCCATCATTTTGATGTGAGCATGTTTTAATGTGATGTCAACTGTTATAAAAGACCAATATTTTTACCAATATATTTCTTTTCAAGAGCTGGTACTCATTACTCAGTATCAGAGCCAAAACAGAACATTTAAAAATATTTTTTACCATTATATCAGTTTAAATATGACCGATACCCAAAACTACAAGCTGATGTACAGTATATTGAATCAGTCAAGCCCTAGTGTATAAACCAAGACTAACAAAAAGAAGCGCACCTATCTATTTTGAACAATCAACACTATAATTGTTGTAAATCCCGCCCTAATTGTTCCTCCTCAATCAAAAGTGCTGAAAGTTCTTGTGGTAGAAAATTGATAAAAGTTCATAAGTTTCATATTTCTCTGGTTTAGATAGAAGGGATGGAAAAGCACCTGTATTTACCACGTATTTGTGTGATTGTGCAGGAGAGGTGTTGAAATTAATCACATAATCGATGCATCGCGATGCAGACGTGGACGATTCTGCATCGATGCACTGGCAAACCATAATCAATTATATCATAATGACATTGCTTTTTTTTTTTTTTTTTAAATCCGCCACCCGCTTGGTGATTTTCTGGCTGCGGCATAAAAATTCTAGTTGAAAAGAACATCCCGCTGGCTGCCCAACCTGCGAACCATGCCCAATGTGAAGTAATGTAGAGAAATGCACGATTCAGAAAACCTCATTGATTCCGATTCTTGGGCTCACAATTCAATTCAAAATCAATTCACGATTCATAAACGGTTCACGATTCAATACATAGATGAATTTGTTTCCAGATTGCTGTTTTGAGTTGCTTTTCCCATTTGACTGTGGCAGGTCAACAAGAGCATCACACTGAATCAAATGTGGTTTACTAAATGTGATGCATATGTACGCATACCGACTGCACTTCCGTCATGCTCGTGTGATGGAGGTCTATCTGGGCAGATTTCCACATTGCGGCATCTGTAGGATCGACGAGCTAAACTCGTTTCAGGGGAAAAGTGCCATTACGTCAGTTGAAAAATTTGAATCGACACAGAAAGAATTGTGATTCAATCGGATTTTTTGCACACTCCTAGAAGAATTGATTGCATGCATCGAGATATTGCATTGGATTGGATTGTTGACGTGATAATTGTATTTGAATTGAATCAAAGTCAAAGTAAACTTTATTGTCATCTCTGCTATATACTGTACAGATATACAGAGAGGCGAGACGACGTGGCTCCAGATTTAACAGTGCAACAGGAAATAAAGAACAGATAACAAATAATGCACACAGAATAAACAATATATAAATAGAATACAAAATATACGTTTTAAACTAGGAATGGAATATTAAGTATAACTTTAAACTAGAAATAGAAATAGACGTAGAAACAGTTAGATGGAAAGTGACCAGTGATATATACATTCAATGTTCAATCGTGAGATCAGTAAAGGTTCACCTCTGTTGTGCAGGAGGGGGCCTGATTGTGAAGATTTTGAAGAGAACAGCTGTGTTTGATGACCGGGATTCTGCTCCGGGTCCTCCACTCGCCCAGAGCATCCGCCTCAACGTGCCCAAGAAAACCAAGCTCTACGTGGACCAGACCATGAGGGAGCGGGAGAACGGTGTAGGTAGGTGCAGAGAACGCAGAACACACAGGCTGGATGATGGGGGTGGGAATTATCCTGATTGCTGACCTAACACACTGATACGTAACCTGGCTCATCTGAGCTTGTTTTACTGTAAGCGCTGAGTGAAAGTGAGTTGATTTGGGCCGGTGTGTAGCCATGCACAGAGCCTTCCAAATGGACCTGAGCCGCCTGCGCTTAGCTGCAGCCAGAGCCTACGTTAAAGCCCTGGAGTCCAGTCTCACACCCATGTCGGCGAGCCTGACCGAGCCTCTCAAGATGAACGCGGTGGTGAGTGTGAACGAGTGGGTGGTTAATGCAGTCGCAACACTTTCTGCAGTTACGCCTCAGTGCTTTTTTCCCACCGTTTTAGGTTCAAGGCTTGGGTCCGTCCTTCAAACTAACCCTCAACATCCAGAACACGGCGGCGTGTCGGCCCGTAATGAACCTCGCCATCAGCTTCCTGTACGATGAGAATTTATACAGCATGAGGACGGCCTACTTTAAGGTTTTTGGATTATTTACACCGTACAGCATGCTCCTCTTTATCTGTAGTTGTTTCGGTGTGTAAGAACTGAGCCACGTTTTCACCGGCTGTGTTTCAGATCCCCCTGCTGGTCCCGGGCCTGAATTACCCCATCGACACGTTTGTGGAGTGCCTGAGTGACAAAGGGATCTCTGATATCATCAAAGTGAGTTGTTGCAAGCTAGGGCTGGGCGATGTGACCGAAATCTCATATCCCGATAATGATATATATCACAATACGGTGCATTTTCTGTGAATTCAGTGGAACTTTAAACAAGTTAAACAAGCGCTTGAAACACTCCGCGCACACTCGCATGGAACGCCAAAGATGCCAGAATTTGTCAATATTTTTATACAATTGACAGTAAAACAGCTGTGTTTACCAGTTTACCACTCTAATATACCAGGACGTTTTATGCCGTTGAAAACGCTGCTCTAGTGACTTGTCATCAAACGCTTTTTGCTGCTATCTAGTGACTTGTGGTCAAACAGCATCTTTTACGCTGTAAAATGTCTGTAAATGGCAGCGCTTTAGTAAGGTGCCTATATGGCAAATTGTGGCACTTCTGGTGTTCTATAGATCTGAGTGTGAGGGCGTGGAGTGTTTCGAGCACGAGGACAGGCAGAGTTGAGCTTGCACAGACATCAGATTTTGAAGTTCCACTGCACACTCAGAATTAAGGCACAAATATAACGTCTCTTGTCTTTTCCTGTTCAACTCTGTCTAATACGTGTTTGCCTCACTTAGCGAATGTGAGCTGTGTACTACCGCACTTAATAGTATGGTAGGTAAGGGGCTCTTATTATACTTTTCTATGTGGTAGTATGCATCTCAGGAACTAGCCGGGGTTGTTGCTTAACGGCTCTCTACACAGTAGGTAGTGCACATGGAGTGTCACCCGCACTCTGTTTGACTTGATACACCACTTAGGGCAGTGTTGTGCACTTTTCTCGAAATGCTCCGGCCTTGTTCGACTCTGCTTTAATTTGATCTGATAATTTGGCACTGCATTAGAGTTATGGTGAGTGCGCAGTGGAACTTTGGTGAGCAAAATATCTTGTCTTGACGCGCTCGACTGTGCCTTCCTCATTTAACGGCATTGATATAAGCATTAAAAAAAATCAGGATGGCGCAGTAGTTCACATATCGCGCATCCCAAATATACATATATATATTGTTGTATTGCACAGGCCTAATAATATATTAATATATTAAATGAATGATTAAGAGAGTAGTGTTGCACACGTCTTGTTGTTTGTGTCTGCAGGTGTTTGTGCTGCGAGAAGGGAAAAGCGCTCCGCTTCTCACGGCTCATATTAACATGCCTGTGAGCGAGGGACTGGCTCTCAACTAGGAGACGGCAAGCGATTGATCCGTACGCCGGACGAGAATGCTGCCGTGTGTGTAGCAGCGCCGGGGCTTAACCGCGCCGCCGTCCACAGCTGAAGCTGAGCGGAGAAGCTTGCGCTGGCCGTAGACGCTCCCGGAGCCACTCGTAGCATAGATGAAGAAGCAGCTCCCCACTCAAGAGTTCGGCGTAGCGTCCGATTGGGAGCTGTAAGTGTGAGTCTCCTTTCGAAAAGACGAGTAGTTTGGTGGCTGTAAAGTGTAGATGTGTGTAAAATTGTTTTATAATGTAGATAGTTGTATAGCCATGAATTTTGTAAGTATATGATCTATTATTTTTATTTTATTGTTTGACAAAACTCATTGTAAAAGAAAAGTGAGTTTAAAAATCGCATGTAGGGTGCAAGATCTTTTTTGACAAAGAATACACACGTTACAAGTTGAGAAAAACAGATGTAATAAGGATATTTTGAGCGAATACTTGTCTTTATTCATGCAAAAATAAAAAGACTGTTACATAATTAATTGGCACATGTCTCTAGTGGAGCTGATCTCAACTCCACAGTAGGTGTAGTGACTTTGACTGAGTAAATTTTTTATTAACGTTGCCAACACAGAACTGAAGTAATTTTGTTAGGAGAAGAAAAAGAGAAAGTTACACATCAATACGGGAAGAAATCACAATAATTGCACAATAAGTGTTGACCCCTACGAAAACAAAATGTTTGTGATTAATTTGTGGCCAACAGTGGAGTTTGGGAGAATATGTTGCCACAAGTTTGCCATTGTCACTAGTGTCAAACCTGCAGCAATGTTCTGGCAACAATGACAAATTGCCACTAGTGACAAATTTGCCAGGTGCATAAGTTTTCCTCACAGTTACCCAGAAGTCCACTGCAAGTTTGGCACACATCTAATTCGCATGTGAAAATAGGACCTTGCGGGCAGCACCATGGCGCAGTGGGTTCCTGGTTCCCGGATTCTGTGCCCGCGTTCGTGTGGGTTTATTCCGGATGCTCCGGATGTTTCCCCCCACAGTTCAAAGCATGCGCTATATATTGATTGGCAAATCTGAACTGGCCCCTTAAGGAGTGACTAAGTGGGAGTGTGTGTGTGCTCTGCAGTGTGTTGGCGCCCGCCTAGGGTCGGTTACCGTTCAAGATTCTTAATTTATTACATACACAGTTATATAAGCACAAGACGCAGTGCAACATGCCTTAAATCAGCTGTGAAATAAAATCTGTCTGTGGCTCTGTGAGGGATAGCTTTTAAAAACATCACTTCGTATGTAACGTTATTTGTGTGGTTCCAGGTTGTGCTCCATCATGCCTGTAAGTGTGGATGTGTTGGTGTATGTCTCTTAACTCATTGCAGAATGTTCTCTTGTCCAAACCGTCTGGCCGCTACGTCACGCGTTAAGGAAGCAGCTGGATGGGTCGGTGGAGATGAGCAGCAGATGTTTGACCATTTCAGGTTAATGAGTGTAAATGACATGGATTTCAGAAAACAAATCTTTATTTATTAAGTGACAATGGCATCAACACAATAATATATTCAAATGCAATACAAAAATCGAATGCAAGTACAGAAAGATCAGGCAAATGCAGTGCAGCACCCAAGCATTTAATCTTCCATATGTGCCAGACTTTAATCAGTCCCTCCAGGATTTTGCCGGCCGTTTTTTGAGATTATTGCGGCTTAAAATACCAGATTTTGCAGCTGCTTTTCTTAAAAATTGCAGTTAAGTTGCGGAAAGAAGTTGCAATTTTCCCCCTTTATAATTATTCGCAAACATTTAATAAAAATAACTGAGTCAAAACCACTATGTGCCCCTGCAGTGTTTTGGTACCTGCCCAGGATTGGTCCCCGCCTTGTGGACTGACTGACAAAACCACTATTATTTGTGTTAACCTTTAACCATTTAGTTATTTCTGAAGGTAAACATGAGGCGTTTTTCCTGCGTCTTCCAAACTTAACAAGCAAGTGAGTTTGCTGACGTGTGGCTCAACACTTTGCGGGAAACAACAACGATTGGTCAAAAGTTGCGGTAATTAGTCAAAATTGCAATGTTGCGATGAATTTGTGGGGATTGGCTGAAGTTAATAATCGCAACATCCCTAAATCCTGGAGGGTCTGTTTTAGGGATGCAACCGCTCGGTACGCCCTGTTTGGTTCAACACGCCCAGGTGAACCGCGATAGTTCAGCAGGCCCGACACTAAACTTACATTATGTATGTCTGCTAGGGCTAGGCGTTAAGATCCCTTGATGATCATCACTGTATGGCGATTTCCTCTTAGGTACGGTTGGAGGTGACCTCATGGGTTTTCATCTGGCGGTACTCTGCCTCCAGTACGACACATCGTCAGTTGTGTACCCCGGGGTCATTGGGTGTTTCGGCCTTTATCACAACACACCCTCGCCCAAGGACGACCCACCACAGGCTGGTCATTGTGGTCATTGTGCACACATTCTGAGAGATTAAAATTCTCCATCGCTACGACAGATTTCCGCCCACTGGACTCTAGAACCGTGGGCACACTCTACCGTCGCATCCCTAGTCTGTTTTAATAGAGTATAGCTGCCTAAAATTAGAAACCACACTGAGGATCTTTAGCACGTTTAGTAGGTAATAATTCCCAGCAGCATGTCTTTGGCACAGGTGGAAAAGAGAGAGTCGCGGTGTAGGAAAAGCTGCAGGAAAGAAGGAAAGGCACTTGGTAAGGTGAAGAGGGAGTGAGAGCGGCAGTCTGAAGGCAGTGGAAAAGAAAAGATCCTCCGTCTAGGTAAACATGGTAAGTGAGATCCACTAGAGGAAGAGAGTTGGAGAGGAAATTAATGTTTTAAAGGAGCAATCAAAACAAATTTCATTCCTTAATCAATGATCAAGACGACGGACCTGAGTGAAATTGAAGGAAACCACACCGTCTCCATCTGCGTCCATGGTTTTAAAAGTCTCTGTTGGAAGATTAAAGAATCCAAAAGTGGAGTTTATTATACACACATTGGTATTTCCTAATTACCAATAAAATCACTTATAAAAATGTTATCTATGATTTTGCAATTTGAGATGAATGCTAATTTATTGATCTGAGAACATTAATAGAAGCTTTTCAGTAATTTACAACTAGTTTTCCATTGTAGTAGTGAAAACTGACAATATAACAATCTGTTAACAAAATGTACAATTTGACTTAGGGATGCACGATCATATTGGAATCGGTCGACACTTGCTTTCCATTAAGGCAACGACATCGGACTGATGCTGAAATTTGCCCGATATTTTCAGCCGATATTTGACGACGCATTTATTGCACGTGGGAAAGATAGCGCTTGTGGACAGACTTGTCCAAAGTCTGAGGTGGGATTTTAAACAGCCGCGCCTTCTGTATTAAATTGTATGGTGTTATTTTTGTCTGAAATTCTGAGTACGCAGTGGAACGTTCACCAGCAAAATCTCTTGCCTTTATGCGCTCAACTCTGCCTGCACACACAGACTGTAACTAACTAAACTGTGTGTTTGCTTCACTTAGCGAATGTGAGCTTGCGAATGGACTGTGTCCTGAGTCGCGTACTACCACACTTAATAGTATAGTAGGTAAGGTGCTCGTATCATACTTTTCCATGTGGTAGTATGCATCTGTACAAATAGTTGTGGTTGTAGCTTAACGGCTCTCTACGTACTAGGTACATGGAGAATCACACGCACCCTATTTGACTTGGTGCACTACATAGGGGGGGAAGTGACTTTTCTTTAAAATGTTGTGCACTGCATTGGAAATGCTTTGCCATCGCTCCAGTCTGCTTTCACGCTCTCTTGACTTGGCGCTGTGTTTGAAATGTCAGAATTATGGTGTTATTTTTGCGCCAAAATACTGGACATGCAGAACTTTGATGATCAGAATCTCTTGTCCTTCCTCATTTATCGGTATGAAAAATATTGAATATTGGCATCGGCCAATAATTCCCATATCGTGCGTCGCTAATTGATTGTTTTGATCACTCACGGAACATGGTCTCCAGCCGGATCAGACAGGTCACAAAGCTGTCAAAGTCCACGTTCAGGTCAGGTTTAGCGTAACGCATGATGATTAACTGGAACAGGTGGTTGGTCAGCTTGAAGCCTGGCGAATGAGTTGGGCAGTGTGTTACTGATCAGTTACGGTGATGTTGTAGTTGTCGTACGGCCGACTCGGGGTGTTGAGATTTATTACCTGCGGATTCTAACGCCAGACGCATTTCATAGGAGCTCATGGTGCCAGACTTGTCCAAGTCAAACTTCCTAAACACAGTCTAATGGGGACATTGTTAGCGTTGTGTTGCAAAACTACTCATCACATTCGACATGAAGTAAAAAGGTAGTACAATTTTAAAAAGAGAAGCAATTTACTGAAAAAAAACAATAAATGACTAACAAGGTATGTTTTAATCTTCTCCCATAGCACATGAAAATCTTTTAAGCCCAACCTCCCACTTCCACTTGTCTACAGCTCATGTCAAGGAGGAACACAGAGTGGTTGTATTATTAAAAAGTGATTCATTCAATATTAAAGTTGATTAAGGATACGTCCATTAGATTAATCATGCTTCTGCAGGTCTCCTTCTGAAAGCCGTCAGTCTTTAGGTCCTTGTCTGCAAATGAAAGCGCTCATGAGGTTCGACTTAATTATTATATACTAAGGGCCTGTGTCCACCAAACACGTTTTTTCCTCTTAGAGCACTCAAAACCTCACCTCCAGAGGGCTTTCTCTCAGCGCTTGATGTTGTTAAGTTACTAAAGCATCATCAGGCACTTTCGCGCTCGTTCCTACTTCAACGTGTTTCTTTGAGATCGTTAGTTCGGCCGACAAGATGAAGAGAAACCGCATCTTAGCCTTAGTGGCAGCGTTCGAAATCGATTCTCACATGAGACGAGATTGGGTGCATGACATCTTCCCCAGCTGTTCCAGATACGCCGCTATTCGTAGTGAGTTCCTGACCGGGTACAGTACTGTGCAAAAGTTTTAGGCAGGTGTGAAAAAATGCTGTAAACAAAGAATGCTTTCAAAAATGGAAGTGTTAATCGTTTATTTTCATCAATCAACAAAATGCAGTGAATGAACAAAAGAGAAATCTAAATCAAATCAATATTTGGTGTGACCACCCTTTGCCTTCAAAACAGCATCAATTCTTCTAGGTACACTTGCACACAGTTTCTGAAGGAACTCGGCTGGTAGGTTGTTCCAAACATCTTGGAGAACTAACCACAGATCTATAATCCTATAATCCTTCAAAATAATACAATGACTATAATCCTACAAAATCCCTGACTTTGTGCAAGTGTACCTATAAGAATTGATGCTGGTTTGAAGGCAAAAGGTGGTCACACCAAATATTGATTTGATTTAGATTTTTCTTTTGTTCGCTCACTTTGCATTTTGTAAATTGATAAAAATAAACAATCATTATTTATATTTCTGAAAGCATTCTTTGTTTACAGCATTTTTTCCACACCTGCCTAAAACTTTTGCACAGTACTGTATGTCCCACCCCTTCCTCCATTTTCAAATTCAAAGTAAACTTTGTCAACTGTGATATATACTGTACATGTATACACAGAGACAAGACAACGTGGCTCCAGTTTCAACAGCGCAAAGCAAGGCACAAAGAACTAATTAGACACATAAAATAGGCATTATATGACTAGGATATAAAATATACAATTTTGCACTTATACACAATTATGGTCTTGTCTGTTACACTGAATGTGAATGAGGTCAGCAATAGTTTCAGTATGAAAAAAAATTATACAGTCTATGAAATAAAACAGTATCCATTAAAAATGCTGAGCTAACATTCAAGTTGGATTTGATTGGCTAGCAAGAGAGAAGTGATACTGACGAGCGCAGCGCTGTTCTAACTTGAAGCTCTCAGAGTGCTGCAGTAAAGAAACGTCTCCACCGACATGTTTGTTTCTGCTGAAGGCGCTTAGTGCTCTGAACGCTGAAGCTCACTGGATTTGTATTACAAATAGGCGCTGCCAACGCAAAAACCACGTCTGGTGGAGACAGGCCCTAACCGCTGTTGTGATTAGATGTGGGCAGACTAAGGGGGCCAGGTTTTGATGAGGGAAATGACAGAAAGCAAATCTGGAGATAGCAGTAATTAAGCTGTCCAAAGCGGTTACCTGTATATATAAAAATATAAAAGATATATATTAAAATATAAACGTGACACATGAAGGAAATTTATTTCTGTGCTGCACAGTTGGTTTTACATCACCCATTGATGATGTGGATGCTGGTGGTGCAGTGGTTAGGATGCTTGCCTTTGGACCACGAGGTCTTGGGTTTGAATCCTGCAGCCAGCACTACCACCTCAGGGTCCCTGAACAAGACCCTTAACCCCAAGTTGTATTTGGGGAGACTGTCCGTAAAATGAGGAATTGAAAGTTTCTCTGTGTAGGAGCATCTGCTTAAGGCCATAAATGTAAGTGTGTGTGGATTACTGGAGAAATTAATGCTCTTTTAGCAGCCTGGGCAAGAAATTCAACAGAAATGAGAAAGCAAGAGCAGAACTGAGAGTTGGTAGATTTTACTCATCAATGGAGTTGCGACCGATCAGTCAACAAGCTCCAAAAATGCTGATTATTGTTGATTGTACGAAGTTCTTAATTCTGCGACACGTGGTGGCTGCCATGTGCTCACGTTTGCTTACGACACGGTTCAGGATCATCTGCAGCTTCGGCACATCGAGCTCCATCTCCTGCAGATCAAATGATGAAGAGTCAGAATTCGATTTTTGATGACAAACCTGGCAGAAGCTCCATGAAGATGACAAACCTCCTCCTCCTCCTCACCTTCCCAGCCAGTTTGTTGAACAGAGCTTTAAATCCTTCATCAATCTCGCTCTCCTGCAGCACACGCTGTAGAGGTGAAGAATAATCCCCTTAAACCGGCTGCATTCAGCACAGAGGGTATGTTTTGGAGTGTTTTGAGCTAGTGTGAAGAGATGCTGCACGTACCTCCTCTGGCAGATCAGCGGTAAGTTCATCATCCAGTTCCCTTTATTGTAACACAAAGCGTTTTTTGAGATTTCACAAAGCTGTGGCTAAATTAATTAAATGAATTGCAGCAGAGTGTGGCTTATTTTGCTAACAGCTGTATCTTTGGACTGCTTTGGCCCAGCAGGCATCAATGGCACCAGTTGAACAATAGGGGGCGCTATAAATGCTAAATGCCTATATCTCAAGAGCTGTAAGTCGGATTTTGCTAAAATTTGGTATAAACAATCAAAACTAAGATATGAAAGTGGGAAATATACAATGTTGTTATTTGTGACCCTCCATGGCAAAACCAATCGCTTGTCGCAATGGAGGTTTCCCGAGAAAAACGACCGTTTATGTTGCATGGTGTAAAATTTTGGATTTTTTGTTTTTAGTGTCTTGAAACAGTGGAAGGTCTATACTGTGAATAAATTTTGCTGAAAAACTTACCCTTTCCATCCTAAAAACGTGACTTTCTTGAGGTGAGGAATTCAATTCCAGCAGTTTCTGTTTTGACCGCTCTACTTCAATATTTACGGTAAATCCACTGGTTGACTAGCGTGAAGATATTTCTCCGGAATCCATCTTCGTCTCCCGAGTTCAGTTAACCTAACGCAGGTAGGCTATCCGTGTGGCTGTGAATGCAGCGTAGGCTACCGTAAATGCAAACGTAGCCACGACCGCACCAAGCGTCTGTGAGTGCTACGGCGATAGTCAAGTTCAAAGGCAGATTTCTCTGTTTCTCACTTGGCGTGACAGGAGAAACCCGACTCCTTTAAATGTTGATATCTCAGTCATATGTCGTCCCATTCATTCGATATAGGCGTCGTTTTGAAGCTTGATTTATGCCCTTTCATGAGAATATAATAACTCAATTTTGAAAATTTGCAACAAGCGACTGGTTTTGCCGTGGAGGGTCACATTTGAACAATGGGGCGCTAAAATGCTACAGAAATTTATGTGATGTTGTAATAGAGGTGATTTATTTGCTCATTTTGACGACTTTAGCTTGGACCCCGCTTGTTGCTGTTTGCAGCTATATTTGTAATGTGTACTACTCAGCATTATAGAAGAACGAGCTCAGTACTATAAACATTAGCAACTTCTGCTCTGTTGTTAAGGAAATTAAACAGTATAATGGTATAATAGCAGTTTTAGCTTTTTATAAATGTCTTTGAGTAAACTTTAATCAAATTAATTACTGAAATGAACTGAAGTTACTCACTGATAGTCGGCAACTTGCTCAGAGAAGACCCTCAGCACAAAGTCGCCCTCTTTCCCGGGTTCGAACGTGGACGGGACGACGATGTACTCACCCGGGGGCAGGCAGAAGCGCGAACTCACCTCCCTCAGGTTAATGAACAGCTCGGAGCGAGCGCTGGACATGTGTGAAAGGAAGAAGTCACGCTTCAGATGGACACCAAGCCGGCCCAAATACTGCAGAGGATGCCCAGAGAACGAGGTGAGGAACACGAATCTGGAGGAACTCCTCATTCCAGTCATACATAGTGCAGTTTAAACTCAAATTAGAATATAACACTGACCTCTTAAACAGCATTATCAGGGTTTAGATTTAGATTAGAGTTAGTTTCATTAATGATACACAGGTTTGTTTTGAGCCAGTCCTCATACCTCTGCGGGAACCTGGAAATGATGAAATGGGATTAGAGAAGCAAATCTGTATAATGAACACAACAGCAGTTTACAATATGACCAAAATCTCACTAACCCATAGTTGTCTCATATCCCAATAACAATATACAGTACTGTGCAAAAGTGCTTTCAGAAATATAAATAATAATTGTTTATTTTGATCAATTTACAAAATGCAAAGTGAGCGAACAAAAGAAAAATCTAAATCAAATCAATATTTGGTGTTACTACCTTTTGCCTTCAAACCAGCATCAATTCTTATAGGTACACTTGCACAAAGTCAGGGATTTTGTAGGATTATAGTCATTATATTATTTTGTAGGATTATAGTCATTATATTATTTTGTAGGATTATAGGATTATAGATCTGTGGTTAGTTCTCCAAGATGTTTGGAACAACCTACCAGCCGAGTTCCTTCAGAAACTGTGTGCAAGTGTACCTAGAAGAACTGATGCTGTTTTGAGGGCAAAGGGTGGTCACACCAAATATTGATTTGATTTAGATTTCTCTTTTGTTCATCCACTGCATTTTGTTGATTGATGAAAATAAATGATTAACACTTCCATTTTTGAAAGCATTCTTTGTTTACAGCATTTTTTCACACCTGCCTAAAACTTTTGCACAGTACTGTATGTCATGATATAGTACATTTTCCCTAAATTCAGTTAGTCACTTATGTTCAATGATCACGTGGAAAGGACTGTCTCTCAAAATAAATTGTGATTAATATGTGATTAATTTTCTCCTTTTATCTAGAACTTAAACTTAAATAAAGAGCATTTAAAAACAGATAACAATGGGATTACATTATAGCAGGAAAATAAGTCGTTTATAGGGATGCACGATAATATCGGAATCGGCCAACAGATGCTTAGTTTTGCCTGATATTTCCAGCCGATATTTGATGATGCGTTTATTGCATGTCGAAAGGGTAATGCTTTGCCAGGCATGTCCAAAGTTCGAGGTCAGATTTTATACGACCCGCACTTCTTAAAATGTATGGCGTTATTTTGTGCCAATATTCTGAGCACACAGTGGAACGTTCACCAGCAAAAGCTCTTGTCTTTTTTCAGACCTCCACTTTGGCCGGAGTTTTCAAAATTAACTGGTTTCAGTGACTGAAACCCCCATTAACATGTGGACGATATCGTAAAAATTTCAGACTTGGCTACGTGTATACAGGGCCTTAGAAAATAGAAGTGGCTGTGGATGAAACTTTAATCTGTTTATCTTTTATCTATCAAATTCCACAAATGTAGAAGCGTATTGGAGTAAAAATAAAATGACTTGTCAATAATATTGTAGTCACTTAGAGAGAGAAAAGTAGCTAACAATAATAAAACTCAGTTGGACTGCAACCCCGAGTTGTTCCAGTGGGTTTTCCATTACACCTGCTCCCAAAAGTGACTCACCAGGTAGGATGGAATACCTCCAGGATATGTGCTCTGCAGGACTAGACTTGCCCACTCCCTGATTTAGACAGTGACTGACTTCTCAGCGTCTCAAAAGCTAATTATCAATTTATTCATTAGGACAATACCAGAGCGTTGAAAGAAGAAGACACTAAACTGTCAAGAGCCACGATCCTCAATATCTAGATTCTGAAATATTATGTGACATAACAAATCTCCTTTTTCTCTAAAACACTCCAAGAACCTCTCACCTCATAAATGGCGTAGCCGATGGTCTCCATGTCTTTGCCCTCCCTGCGTAACCGCCGCCGGTCTTTCTGCATTAACGCCACCAGGAAGCTGCAGCCGTCCTGACCCTCAGCATCCGGGTCCTTCAGTACAATTTTGTACTGGGGGTTGAGCCAGAAGGTTGCTGCATGAGTTTAACAAACAAGAAGCACAGGTGAATCATAACAGCACCGAGCACTGCTGAGAGTCAGAGTTATCGATGAAGAAAGTGTCCCAGTACCGGGGTAGTTCCTGCAGCCTCCGGCGGTGCTGCCTCTCCTCCACTCGCCGGGGTAGAGAGATGAATTCCACTTTTTCAGCTCGCTGCTCTGCAGAGCATCCGCCGTCAGGTTGCAGATCTCCAGCCTGCTGAACTCCTTCACGAAGTCGCTGTACGACATCCTGCCACGTTCACGTGGAGAAAGATATGCATAGTTAATAACTAGGGATGAACGATAATATCGGAATCGTCAATCGTGGCTTAAGTCATCGACTTAGGGCATGTTTAGATTTGCCCGATATTTCCAGCTGATATTCGATGACGCATTCATTGTACGTGGGAAAGTTAGCGCTTGTGCCAGCCCGAGGTGGGATTTTATACGGCCAGCGCCTTCTGTCTTAAAATGTATGGTGCTATTTTGTGCCAAAATTCTGAGCACGCAGTGGAACGTTCACAAGCAAAATCTCTTGTCTGTACGCGCTCAACTGTGCCTTCACACGCAACTAAATTGTGTGTTTGCCTAACTTAGCAAAGGTGAGCTCACAGACAGGCTGTGTGCCGAGCGCATACTACTGCACTTAATAGTATGGTTGGTAAGGCGCTCTTATCATACTTTTCTATGTGGTAGTATGCATCTCAGGATTAATTGCTCTCTACGCACTAGGTAGTGCACATGAAGTGTCACATGTGCCCTTTTTGACTTGGTACACTACATAGGGCGGGAAGTGACCCTTTCTTAAAATGTTGTGCACTTCACTCGAGATGGTCACTCCACTCTGCTTTCACACTCGCTTGACTTGGCGCTGTGTTAGAAATGTCAGAACTATGGTGTAATTTTGTTTCAAAATTCTGAGCGTGCAGTGGAACTTTGGCGAGCAAAATCTCTTGTCTTTACGCGCTCAACTCTGCATAAAAAATGTTAGATATCAGCATTGGCCATAAATTCTGATATCGTTCATCCCTAGTAATAACATTTGGCCCAGGCTGTATATAAATACATACATATACAGTATGTAGTTCTGACATGCATATAAAATCTACATCTTGACTGACTACCACAGTAAACCCTAACAAGTTTGTGTTTGATACAGTAGAAGAGTGACACTGCACCAGAACTCTCCGTCTTCACTGCGGTTGTGCAGGCGAGATCTTACGGATGACTCGATTCCGCTCCACTCCTTTGAGCTACATGAGGGAAAAAAGAGAATTAACGTTACCCCAGTATGAAACCATAGTCGTTTTGACCTTAATTTCTCCTTCACTTAACCATAACCCTTTTCCCCTCCGTTCTCACTTGTCACTCCAGGCTCCAGTCCATTCCACTTCTCCCCACGGGTTCCGGATGCGCAGCAGTTTGGTCAGGTTTCCCTTGTACTCCACCTAACCCACAGAGTCTCCTCGTTTACACGTAAACAAAAAGAACACGTGGAATAAACCCAACTCCTGTACGCTGAAAATCTCTTACTCACCTCCTCGACGCCGGTAACGGAGTAAGCGTGGCCCTTCACAAGCTTTTTGAAGGTGACGGCTTCCATGTCGAAGAAACTTGTGATCTGGCGATACGTCACAGAGATTTTTGCAAATAATCCACAGCTAAGTGAAAGTAGAGATCCCTACTTGAGTAAAAGTACTAACGTATCCGAGATTAACCGTACTTAATTATTTAAAGCAGGGTTTTTCAACCAGTTTTTTAATCCACAGCCCCCTAGTGGGTCACAGTGGCATTGCAGGTGGTCCGTCACATGCAATCCTGTTTCACCGGTTCAAATCCCGGACCCGGACAATTGTGTTCATGAGCAAAACCCTGCACCGCTAAATGCCATAAATCAGGGGTTTTCAACTGGTGGTCTGTGGCCCCTGGTGATCCGCAGCAGCATTGCAGGTGGTTTGTGATATGCAGTCCCAGTTTCACTACTGAAATCACTTTTTAAAAATTATTTTTATTTTCCAGTGAATTTCCAGATGTTTGTATCTTTGTGAATTATGGAATTTAATGCAAATATCTAAAAAATAATAGAAAATACTCCTCCCCTCACACACACACACGCACAGAGTTCACAGTGGGCCACAGACTACTGCTTAGCCTAAATAGAGGTCCATGGGACAGAACCAGTGAAAACCCATGCACCCATGCTGTAAATGCATAGTGTGTTTGCACTCACATCTATGGAGCACCCCATCAGAGATCCTCTCTCCACCGCTCTTCTGATGATGCTGAAGAGGTTGGCAGGAGCTTTCTTGAGCTCATACATTTCCGTAACCCCACCGGTAAAATCCTCAAACCCTTCAGAGGTACAGCCTCCAGACAGCGCCTCATAGCAGCCATTTAGCCTGACACACACAGATACACACATTCTGCACTTATCCTAAAACACACACTCTACCTGGGCCACCAGAGAGAGAGAGAGAGAGAGAGAGAGAGAGAGCTGTTCTTACTTGGCATATGCCTTCTCCAGAAGAGCGCTCCAAAATTCAGCCCCTTCAGCTGAATGGACAAACAACAGCTTTCCATCTCGCACAGGCAGCCGGTCATCAATCACCACGTCCACCCAGTCCCCAAACTGCCAAAACTGTAAAAAGAGGAGAGCAAAAAAGTGCCACTGAGTGTTCATCCATGGCCACCAGAGGCCAGTGCACTCGCATTACTCTCACACTTGATATTTTAGCTTTGAAATGATATTCTATGGAAGCCCGTTTTTGCCAGCGTGGTAAAAAAATATTTATAATTTAAGTCGAAATAATGACCGGTCCCTGCAACCCCGATGGGGATTAAGCAGTTCAAAGAATGATAATTCTGAGAACTTTTCACAATGTTTTAACACAAAATAGGCAGCTGCTGTCAGAATCCCAAAATCTCTTAATTTGGAAGGAAAAAATGGAGGGATGAAGAATGTTGCTGATAAGTGCTGCTAAAGTGCAATGACCCCAGGCGCCATTCACCCTCCTTGCCACTAGGGGGCGGGCGCTTATGTCTGAAACTTGCTATCCGCAGATATATAGAAGAGATGTCCTTAAAGGAGACGCCCCTTGTGGCCAAAATAGGGAATGACAATTTGTGACCGGGAAAACGAGGGATGCAGTTGGGCTGTTGACAAGAAAAGTAATATCCAGATTCTCTTCAATGAGCTGAAGCTTTTACACCATGAACAGTGTCCCTACAACAAAAACAGTTTTAATAAGTTAAGTAGTAAAAAAGTGAAAAAAAGGACAAATAATCTAGAGAATAATGTGACTGATTATTGTTACCCAGCAATCATCATTAACATTTAAGATTTTATCACACTGTGGATATTAGACAAGCGACGCGACACTGCCATTGAGCCGTGAGCATTTTTGGATGGATGCCATGAATGCGCTGCACTGACTTGGCACTTTTCCCCAGTGAAAGTCTGGTGCAGCATTACTGCACGGTCGAGGGCACCGACCACATACTGCTGCAGGGTGTGTTACTGCACAAGACCTCAGGCTTTACAAAACCAAATCAGAAACCATACAGTTATTTCAGTTTTTTTTTTTTTTTACAGTGCCACAAAGATATTAGTCACAATTCTACATGCAGCTGTGATCTCCACATTGCTGACTAGTGACCACGTGTGTCAGTGCAGACGCCACGCTGTGTGTGCACAAATGGCTGAGAGTAAATGGGCTGAATGGGCGTGGGGGTTTCACATAAAATGCTGGTGGAATGTGGCCGAGTCTGCACTGGCTGTATGTTTGGAGGGAGGCAGGGGATCTGTTCCCCTATAAATACTGTCTGTAAATATATCCACGCACTGAAGACGGAGTCTTGCCTTGCACTGTGCAGGTCTGCTGAGCTGTGGGGAAGGGGGAAGGGTAAAACTGTAGGTCTGAAGGGTCTCAAAGCAAAAACTACAAAACAAACCCCAGTAAAAGTGCATTTGTTTACTGAAATGTCTCTAAAATACACTAAAATCTACTGGAAAGTTACTTCACTACAAGTAGAACTCGTGTTAAAGGTATATTTAATGAAAAAGTCAAATTATTCTTCTCACAAACTACTCAGAATATGATTTACTCATAACTGTTGAGGTTTAATGTGTTATCAAAAGGTGTCTTTCAGTGGAGAGATGATGAAGAGATATACAATATTACCTCAGAGCATTTTCTCATCGCTATTAAAACCCACAATTTTAATTCTTCAACCAGAATATTTCATTTAACAATTCATTAATTGTTTAACATGATTGGATGTTGTGAATGTGTTGCAGATTTGGATAAATAAGTACTGATTTTACCTACTGAAATATGTTTCAATATTTTGCAAAAACATTTTTTAAGAGTTGAGCTTTTTGTGTAATGTGTTCTTAAGTAAAAGTACTCAAAGTCAAACTACCCACAAAATAGAATAAATCATAATAACAGAAGTAGTTGTAACTTGGTGTTTTCACTCCTGGCAAAAGTGCAGTCATACACTATGTTTCTACAAAAATGCTGAATGCTTTCTAATGTATATTAATGTATATAATTATGTATAAGTATATAATATGTATAAAACATATTATTCGAATGCTTTTCCACATATATTTTCCATAACATATTTTTCTTCTTTTAAGAGAACATGTTGATTTCATGTGCGTTTATTGAACATATAATTTACCTGAAAGTGAAAGATTCCAGCATATTGGTGGTGGAAGCTCTGGCCGTGAGGAACAACACGATGCAGCAGAGGCTCATTCAGGGTGAGACACGCGATGGCTGCAAGAAGCCAGCAGTCACCTGGTTTGTGGAGCAACGTGCAGGAGAAAAGGATGTAATTTGTGAAGACAATGTGCTATGATGATTACAATTTATATTCATTCTGATACTGTGCTTTTGTCTCTTTAATCAGTATTTATTTCTAAGTTCTCTCTATTCTAGAACATAGGTGTTCGGTATATACATGTTTAATGGAAAACAGATTTTCGCTACCTAGAGCTCCTTGGCAGATGTCTGTGCGCGTGGCTCCATCTACGATAAAGTGTGGGTCACTACAGAACTCCTGGATTGCACAGAGAAGACCTACGGGTCAGACAGTGTGAAGAGGACACTAGGACGTAGGGCTGGGCAATTAATTGAAAATTAATCGAAACAGACATTTGTAATCATGATACTGATATGAGGTCATATCACACAGCCCTACTAGGACGTCATGTATTTGTCAGACATTTGAGTGTATTAAAGTGCATGTTGACTCTGTGCAGGGAACAGCTGAAGTGAGCGTGTTACGATGAAACCAGGCTGACGAACGCTTCATAAAACACAATCTCACCGTGGGTCTCTTCCAGTACATGCCTTTGGTTTTGACCGAGCCCGGGCCCAGCTCCTTGAAGCCCAGTGAGGTGGGTCCGGCAGGAAAAGTCTCGTCCTCGTATAAATGGCCACTGTGAAGGCAGGCGGCATGCAGAGTCTCGAAGTTCTGACCTAGAAACTTTAGGGCCTTGTGGTTCTGACCAAAGCCTTCGTTGCGGTCCCACTCGCTCCTCAGTCGAGCTGCTACACCTGTAGCGCATATAGGCTCCATCTTTCAACTCTGATAAGAGATTTATATAAAGATAAATTTCTATTTATACACACATATATGTATATATAGGTGTATATAGAAAAATCCAGGTTCAGAGAGTAAAACCCCTTAAGTAAAGAGACCCTTTGCCAAAATTTTCAGGTGCTAATAATTTAATTTAATTATGGAACTTTCCCCCTCTCTGTGTGTCCATTGGAAAAGGGGAGTTTAATTTTTAACAGTTAAATTACTTGATGTAGCCCAAAAGAACAATTACACATTAGACACTATGATATATAGACCATATGTACAGTACAAACCCTCTAAAAAGTGTTGCAAGTTAAAGAATGAGCAAATAAATAAATGAACAAAAAATATATAGTAAGTAATATTAGTATCTAGCATTGCCTCTTGGTATTTTTCTAATACCTACACCACGTTAAAAATAAGCATTATTTTATTGTGATTTTAGAACATGCAATACATGAGAGGAAAGCTAAAGACAGAATGTTGAACACAGAACCGTTAAACACAAATCATAAATGTATAAATATAAGTGCAATGTAAGCTTAGTGCAACTATGAAAGCATACAGATTTAAATATCTAATAATATCTAATGCCAGTATCATTAATAAATTATAGCAGTAAGCGAGCGTTAAGTTAGCAGCATTTTCTCTACAAACGTACAAAATACAAACATTCAAAACTGAACATTGCCTTTATACTGGAGTTTATCACAATCTTACAGTTTATATACAAATAATGAAATAAAATACATAATCAAAATTAATGTAGATATAAAAATACAGAATAACAGATGTAGTTTTATACCTTTAAGCCCGGGCGTGTGTGCGCGCGTGCGTGTTTGTTCGCTCGTGTCGGGGTTTCGCCGGGAATCAGCTCGTGGCTGCCGCAGCGGCGCGAGGAAGCGCGCACACGTGAGACCCGCGCGCTCCCGCTCTGTCAACCTCAATCACATTGCACTTTACCTAAAACAGACAGTACCCAAAAAGTCTCCTGTCGGTTTTTATTATGAACGGTAAGAGGAAAATAACTGCAGTAAAAGGGGACGTTTTTGCCCTTTTAATTAATCCTGTTTAATTTTTTTTTTTCTGGAGTTTCCACCAAGAAAAATGGTAAATTATATTTTGTTTAATGAACAGTTAAAAAGTGAAAATATATTTAAAAAAAGATATTTAATATTTTGGTTTAGTTTATAAAAATGTAATAAATTTATGTGTATATGCTGAACTGTTCATTAAACAAAATATTATTTACCATTTTCCTTGAGACTTTTAATACATTTCGTGCTGAAGTATATTATTATAGATTTTGCCTCCATCTAGCGGCCGAAGCACAGATAAGTGAGCTGACCTGATTCTGCAATATGATTGCCCGAGTGAGTAGAAGCAATAATTTAATTTGCTGAATTCTGATTCTAGAATTGATCTGGTGATTGCTGGCATGTGTAGCGATTTACAATTTTATAATTAATTTTATCTATTATACAGGCATATTAGTCTGTTTTTAAAGCGAATTTAGGGGTCAGTTATTGCACAGAAATATTTGCACTTAACTGTAAATATTCTTTACAGTTAAGTGCAAAAAAGTCATGACATGCACATTAAAATGGTTCGTCAGTAATGGATCACATTGAGTTCACAACCACCTGGAATATGAGTCTGCAATGCAGGCTTTGCGACTCCAGCAGAGAGCAGCAGTGTGTTAGAGCAGCATGACTGTCAGCTGACAACATTCTTACATATGACCTACATCCCAGATCTTTCTCTTTGAGCAAGAGAGAGTTCCAGTACTTCCCACTCAGAGTTATGAACATGCAGCTGATGTGAGATTAGTCAGAATGTTAAAAATGTTCATCTCTAATAATAGGCTGTTTCATAACATGCATAGATCATTGTCTGTAGATACCTTGTACTGTGATAGGAACACAAAACAGATGCAATAAATCAACCTTTGCTAAGGAACAAGTAGTGTCTAAACAATTTGCAATATTAGTTTGCTGAATTTAGTCTACACTCCTAAAACAAAGCTGCCTGTAAAGAAATTGTTTTGTTGAGTAATGAATAGTATATATCATACACATTACTGAGCAAATGTTTTGTGCCACCCATCGTTTCTTTATATTTTGTTAGGAAAATTAGATAGTAGGTACAGTGATTTACTGCAACGTGTACATGAAAACTGTAAAGGGAAAAAAACAAAAAGGTATAGCTCTTTGGAAGCAATATATGAGGAAATGATGGATGCCTCAAGACATTTGCACAGTACTTTACATTATTACCATATTTTGTCATGTAAAAAAATATAATAGGATGGAGGAACCTTTTTACATTAGTGCTAAAAGGTCTTAAGACCCTCTTTTTAAAATAAACTGAAATAATGGGTACTTATTTTATACTTTAAACCTAGGCTTAATCAGATGGCTCCTTAAGCTTGTTGTTTTTAGCTTAAATCATCTCTGCTACAGGTGTTTTCCACCCACAGACGCTCTCAACCTCAAAGGTCACGTGGTTTAGTAGACAGGTGTTTGTCCCTCAGGGGATTCTTGGTTTCAAATTACCTTAATTTAGGTTAAAAAGTGGAGGAGCATGACGAAGCAGCATGTGGCTGACACAGGCATGACCCTCTGGAACTGTCAGCTTTTGTCTCTTGCTGAGCGTGGTATGTACACAACTTGCATCAAAATCAATTCCCCAAACATGTCGTCAAGCAGAGTTATGTACTTATGGTGTAAATAAGCCTTTGTACTGGTCAGGGAGAGAGTGTTTCCCTGTTGCCTGCTGTAGGTAAGTGCTGTAAGTGAGCTGTAAACCCCAAAAGAGCACAGCGGTTCAGGACATGAGGTCATTTCCCCCTTTTCCCTTCTGCTTCCAGTCTGCAACTGAGAGATAAAAGAATCCAGCGTGGGTGGAGATGGCGTTTCAGATGCTGTAACAACCGTAACAGACCCAGTAAGAGCATGAGAGAGACAGAGAGAGAGAGATGAGAAGAGCAGATTTTTGAAGGGATATTTTTGTATGTAATGACAGGGCCTTATATGGAAATATAATATAATATTTAACATATAAATTTACATTGTATATGTGGCAGTTGGTAACGTAATGGTAAGGGGGTTGGACCCATGATTGTAAGGTTGCTGGTTCAAGTCCCAGACTGGTAAAGGTACCACTGAGGTACTCATGAGCAAGGTACCATCCCCACGGTCAGCTCCCTGGATTGTGCCAAAAAGCTGCCCACTGCTCCTTCACAGAAGGTGTCAAATGCAGAGATCACATTTAGTTGATGTGTTCTGTGTTTACACTGACAAATAACCACTCACTTCACTTTATATATAGCTTTACTGAAAAGTTTTATTTGAAAAACTGACTAAAGATTTGTTTTCAGTTACTGAAGTGAATGTTATGAGTTTGGGATATAGATGTATAACTGTTTTCGGGGAGGTGGTAGGACCCTCGCCTCTTAACCAAGGGGTTGTGGGTTGCAATTATAATCACTGGGTCCATGAGCAGGACCCTTAAACCCAAGTTGCTCTCAGGGAGACTGAAATCAGTAAGCAGTTGCTAGCGTAAGGGTTAGGGCGTTTACTCTGTGATCTGAAGGTCCGGTACAGGTACTACTGAGGTACTAATGAGCAAGGTACCATCCCCAAGCACTGCTTCTCAATGTCAACTACTCAGTGCTTCTTCACGGATGGGTCAGATGCAGAGGTCACATTTGGTTTCGGTGCACTGTGTACTGTGGTGTGTTCACAATGACAAATAATCACTCACTTTCACTCAAATGTAAATGTTATTTACATCTAGACATCAAGGGAGTCAGTGGAAGGAGCTCGCAAGGATAGCAAGACGTGAGTGTGTGTTTGAGGGAGAGGGACAGTGTTAGAGAAGGTGTTTGAGAGAGAGACAGTGAGAATATTAAGAATATTTGAGTGAGGAGAGGGAACAGGAAAGAGATCTATCGATGCAGGATTCACAACGACGTCACTATCGTTATCTCATCACCCCCACTTTTTCCTAAATTCCTAAATTCTAGCGGCGGAACAACTACTGTATAATAAATTAACCTATCGTATTATTATATTACATTTTTACTTTTATAATTTCTGTTTATTTAATATTTCTATTTCTTCGCCGCAGCATCGCGCGCTGTAAACTGCAGACCCACGCGGGCGCGCGCGCGCCACCGCACCGCCGAGCGCACGAGGAGCGAAGCGAGAAGACGCTCGCGCCGCTCTCGAGAAGCCTCACGAGACGGCAGGTTTCCGCTTCCTGCAGCAAGAAAGTCGTCGCGGAGCGGTTAAAACTCGACCTCTCCGGTCGCAACGGACAAAAATATGGCACTTAAACACCAGACGAGCCCCGTACGAGTCGCGACGGCGCGGAACTGAGGGAGAAACGACAACAAAAATAATAACAACCGCAACAACAGCAACTTGTGACAGCTTCGCGCGTCGCCATGTCGGACCTGCAGCGCTCCAGGTCGGTCACCATGCCGTCCACTCGCCCGGTACACATGCACCTGTTCGCGACGTGGGAGATCGACCGCTCGTCCCCGAGCTGCGTGCCCCGGTAACTAACACACACACACACACACACCCCCACACCAGGGGTCGAAGTGACCCATTGCAGCTACTCACGTAACAGTAATTAAGTAGTTCTCTTCAGGTACTTGTACTTTTATGAGCATATTTAGAGTCTGTAGTTTTAATTACACTTGAGTACAAATTAAAGTAAGTGTTATACTTCTCTGCTTTTATAATAATATCTCGTTATTGAGTATGCTTACAATTTGATTTCAGTAAGCTGTGTTCACTAATGATGGCTAGTCCCCACAGTAGCCATGTCCAGTGTTGAGAGAGTAACGTGTTACAAAAGTAACGCAATTACAGTAATGTATTTTTTTTTTTGCTGTAATGCAGTAATACAAGTCATTACTAATAAAATTTCAGTAATATTGTACTTGATACATGTTATAGTCACACACTTTTAATCCCACAATTTGGTGCTGTTTTGTTTTTATTCAAAAAATCACCAACAAGAGAGTAATTGTGCGAGTAAAAGAGCTACGTATATATAAACTGTTTATCTGAGATCCACATACCCACAAAAAGTTGCACTGTTTATCAGAGAGCCGTCACATTTGCAGCTATCATAAAATAAATGTGTCACATTCATAAAAGAGGGTAATTTGTGGTGTGCCTGTGTTTTTGGGAACTTTCTGAACTGTCCTAACTGTATTACTGGCCTATAATCTTCACTTGTAGACCTTCTGGCTCTAGAGTTACACTTAAATGCAACAGGACAGTCTTGTAAGTGAATTTGATTTATAATCCAGGAGAGTGAACGGCGCGTGGGTTACTTTGAGGTCTGCTGAGAATCATCTGCTGAGAATCATCTGCCCCCTCCATCAGCAAATGCTCATTTGTTAGGAGATGCAGCCGTGTGCAGAAGGACAGATTTATAGGATGTACTGCACTGTCCTCATTTGTATGCTGCAACATTCTTATTTGTGTACCAAGCCTTGACACTGTTCCTTGCCTTGTGCTTCTGAGAAAAGAATGATTTGGCAGCTGTCACCATTACTTTGTCCTGTGGCACAAAACATGATGACACTTAATATAATTGCATCATGTCCTATAAAAAGCTTTGGGAACACTGTTGTGCAGACGTCCTAATTTAATTCATTACCCAAGGACGTGGAAATATGTTTTTTGGCATCATTTACTTTGTTTGAAGTTTGTGATTAGAGTTCCAGTCCCATTTTTCCAAAGGTACCACTCAAGCACGGCCGTTTACAGAGGTGTCTGATTACCTTGATAAAGGTTACACTGCACTGTGAATTACGTTGTCAAAATGTCAGTTCAGATTGCTTTATTTGTGGACAAAATGTCAAGTCTGCCGAGTAAACCTGATATGCATTGGAAAACATAGAATATTCATTTGGCTGCCATAGCAACACTTCGTCAGAAGTTCAGCACTGACTCTCTCTCTCTCTCCCTCTCTCTCCTGTTTCATCCCTCTCTCCTCTTCACCCCAAGACTGCTCAGCCTAACTCTTAAGAAACTGGTGATGTTGAAAGAGCTCGACCGCGATCTCACATCAGTGGTGATTGCTGTCAAACTGCAGGTAAAGCCTCAAATAAGTTTTGTTTATTTCAGTTCAGATTTCAAGGAGGTATGAAACTCTCCATTGTGGTGTTAGAGATGTTCAGTAACACATCATACAATACTAGTGTGTGTTATTGATGAATTCAGTGCAAATAGGTTTTTTGTCTATAGACCAAGAGGTCGTAGGTTCAAATCCAGCTCCATGCTATTTCCAGCACTACCATCATGAGCCCATAAGCAGGACCCTTAACACCGGTTCCTCTGTATTTAGAGAATCAAAGCCACTCTGAATAAGAAAACGTGCTGAATGGTGTAAATGAAAATGATTCTCCTCAACAGGGATCGAAGAGAATTTTGCGCTCTAATGAAATCCTACTGCCGTCTCCCGGACTCACAGAGACAGATCTGCAGCTCACCTTCTCTCTGCAGGTTTGACCTGATGTGACTTATTTTTGCACTGTTGAAATGTGTTTTCAGCATGAGGAAAACTAAAGAAGGTGTTTCAGAAAGCCATGTGGCTTCTAAATATATCCACCAAGTCGCGGTGCCTCTGCTCTAAACTCATATCTGGACAGTTCCATCTGTTTGCACAATAGCCGGAAATTTCTTGCACTATATCATTTTACTCGTCTCTTCAGTACATCTGTACCGCGCAAGTGCCGCTCTCAGTATAATGTCCCATCGCACATTGTAATTATTTAGACACGGTACTATTATGTTAAGTGATTTACTTGAAGATATCTCAGCGTGTGGTTGTGTAAGCCGTTGTATGCTCTCATTTATGCTGCAATCGAGTCTGTACCGTGTCCTGTAAAATATCCCGTTAAGCATCTTGTTTAGGGGTCGACTGATAATTTAGCATTTTTATATGATTTTTATATGATATATGAGGGTTTTGGATGAGTGATTGAATATAAAAATGGGCCGCTCTCTCTATCTGACGTCACCAGTCTCTAGTCGAGAGGAATGTCCCACATCTGATTTGCTAAACATCATGAGTTTGTTCAGCTTATCAACGCTGAAGGCTAAAGGCACGGAACGTTTGGCATTGTGTCAGAAGCTGAGAGCTCCCTGCACTTTTTGTGTGGAGAACATTATGAGAATCTTATGCCAAACCTATGCCAAAAGACATTTAAATTAGGTTTTAATTAGGGATGCACGATAGAGTTGAGCGCAGAATTTTGGCACAAAATAACACCATACATTTTTAGACAGAGGGCTGCATAAAATCCCACCTCGGACTTTGGACATGTCTGGCACAAGTGCTACCGGGCAGTTGGTGGCGTAACGGTAGGGTGTTCCCCCTGTGATCAGAAGGTTGCATGTCGAATCCAGGGCCGGTACTCATGAGCAAGGTACCGTCCCTAAGCACTGCTCCTTCATGGATGGTTTAAATGCAGAGGTCACATTTCGTTGTGGTGCACTGTGTCCTGTGGTGTGTTCACAATGACAAAAATAATCACTCACACCTTTCCGACATGCAATAAATGCGTCATCAAATATTGGCTGAAAGCATCGGGCAAATCTAAGCATCGATCCGATGCCGATATGATTCCGATATTATTGTGCATCCCTTGTTTTTATTTAGGTTTTTGCATTTGGCTATTTATTGTCTCAGAATATATTATCACATTTGTAAAAACACAAAAAGAAGCCATGAATTGATATGATTTCCTCCTCTTTCCAATAAGTATCCACACTTTTTGAAGAGAGATGCAAACAGGCTTCAGATTATGCTCCAAAGGAGGAAGAGATACAAGAACCGCACCATCCTGGGCTACAAGACTCTGGCCCTGGGCCTAATTAACATGGCCGAGGTGAGACATGTGATTGCCTACAGAATTTTTGGGCAGGTTTCCCTTCAAATAAATGTGTCTGGAGGAAACACCGGCAGGAACGTTACTTTCTGAAGCTGGGCTTTTCCACCTCTGATCAAAAACCACTAGAAGGGAATCAAGTCTGTTATTAATCCATTGGAATCCCGTCTCTCTTGTGGTCTTAGGTGATGCAGCATCCCACTGAAGGTGCCCAGGTACTGGGGCTTCACACTACAGAGAAGGACTCTGCTGTACCAGTGGCCGAGATCAGAGTTTATTCCATGTCCAGTCAGCCAATAGACCCCGAGGGACCCAAAGCCAAGCTGTCTGGTAAGTGAGCCAGGCGTTCCCGGCACCAGGGCTGTCAAAGTACATTAATAGGAATACGCTAAAAATGGCAACACTGATGCCTCTTTACATTAGTATTGAAGATAAGACAGTAGACTAGCTGTGGCTCTGTGGCATAAGCCTGACATAACACAAGGTTAAAGATGAGAAAAATGTGTGAATTTGCATGATTATTGTGACCAAAATAATTAGTTATTAGTATCACCACCATATTATTAAATTGTGATGTTTAAAATGTAGTGATACTTTTGAAATAATGAAGTAAAATCATAAAAACAGAATTTTTAAGAAATCATTGTTATACAGGTTAGAGGTCGACCGATACAGGTTTTTCGGGGCCGATTTCGATGCCGATTATTGCATATTTATCGAAGCTGATAACCGATATTTTGGAATCGATATACAAAAAAAAGGAAAATCTCTGTCAAATTTGGGCTGGGCGATATGGCATAAAAATAATATCGCGATATTTTTAAGCTATATCACGATACACGATATATATCTCAAAACCTTTAAATTTCCTCTAAATCACTGTATAAATGACAAATTTGGCCCTATGTTGCATAAAATGACACCAATATAATGAATTTAGCCAAAGTTTAACATAGTAAATGCTTTTATTTTAAACCAAAGTGTAATATAGCAAACTTTATACTTTATATTGGGGACAGACAAGTGGGCAAGGGGAGCCATTGATTGCGTTCTTATTAAACGTGTAAGACCTAACTATTAAATTATGATTATAAGGTCGATAAACTATAACTTGCGTCTAACCTACCTGCCGCTGTTCTACTTTGTCTACTTTGCGCGCGAGCACATTTAACACATCCACAGTTAACACAGTTTGCGCACAATATTATCACAACCGCACGGTCGATTCTTAATTTTGTGCTGTGGAGTTTCACATTTGCGCTCGCGACTTTGAAATTTGCCCGAATTTTTGCGGCAAGCCATTTTGCGTGCTTTAGTTTTGGCATTGATGTGACGCCATAGGCGGGGGAGCGAGCAGCGAAGTGAAACACGAAAACGGTACAAAACGCGCATGTGCTAGGAGAGTTTTCTGGATGGGCGGGGGAGCGAGCTGTCTGCTTTGACGGGGCAGAAAAGCAAAACTCGAAAGCGATGTACATGCTGTCTGTTTAACAATAACGTAAGGATTTATACTCGATGGTCACGATACAGTCATTTACTACATCGCACGTGGAACAAGCCGAGATACGTCGAGTATATTCGATATATCGCCCACCCCTATGTCAAATTGTTTAGTTTTTTTTTTTAAATCTCAGCTGAAACTCTCCTCTTTCCTCTTCTTCTTGGAGCTTCATGCTGCACTCGCGTCTGAGTGTGATGTGAGTGACAAGGCTTCAGCGTTGTCGTGTGGCATATAGCTAATCAGAGACTGTTGTGGGCGGGACGTTAAATGAAGCAGTGAGTTGAGAGCAAACAGCACAGACAGAAGAGTAATTATCTAATATCGGTGATGGTCAAAATTAAACACTGATACTGATAATCAGCAAAATGCCTACTACCGACCCTCGACGATCGGCCCGGCTGATAATCTGTCAACCCTTTAATACAGGCTTATCGACAAGGAAGCTTTCTGGCTACACACGTTCAAGCTACGTCCCTATGTGATCTAGTGTACATCTGCACAAATTTGGGTTACTGTTGCTGAGAGTGTGTCTGTGGTGGCCAAGGTAAAAATCTCTGATTGGTTGAAAAGACAAGCCAATACGTGGAATTAAGTAAAATTAACAGACCAAAAAACAGTTATCTTATCTTAGGTTATGTTAAACAGTTGTCTCAGGGTTATAACGCCCTCCTTCAGAAGACACTCATATTCTGAGCCGCTTCCATTTTCTAGTTACAGGGACCGTGTCCCTGGAGTAGTGTGGGGTAAAGGGTATTGCTCAGTGATGGTGATGCTGGAGGTAGGATTTTGAACCCATGACCTCTTGGTCCAGAAAATTATTTGCATCCTTCCACTAAACCACCATCAACAACATAAAAAATTCATGGCTCTGCACTCAGATATTTGTGTAATGTTATAATGATTTCTCCCAGTAGATAGCTGTAGCATCCGCTAGTGCTGTATTCTGTCAGTGCACCCAGAACTAAAAAGGTTGAAATAAAATTAAGTGGTTCCGGGATGTCCCGGCTAAACATGGGTCCAATACCGACATTGTAAATTTGGATATCTGCCGATACGATACAAGTCCAAAACAGTCTCCGTGTCTTTTTAAAATGGAAAACAGAAAACAATGCTTTAAAAATGTCTGAATACATGACTGAGATTATTCTGTTCTGCTTAAGGAAATACTTGACTTAAATCCCATGTTCCAACCTAAATCAATGTAATAATTACACTCCCATATGTATATGCTAAATTATTTATTATTAAAATAGCATCTCAAACATGATTCCTTTAAACACAGTTGTGTAATTTAGTGACGCTCCCTAATCCTGCGGCGCTAAAACCATCAGGAACACAGAGATTGTGAGTGAGAGCTGGTGTTGTTAAAGGAATTAAACAGTATAATGGTGTGATGTGCTTTTGGGCTTGTAGTGTGTTGTGTTGCTTGTTCTGCTCTTTGTCATATCAATATGTAGGAATTGGTGTCAATGTTGAACAATAAACCAGCTTTACCACAGTAACACTTCACATGCAGAACCAGTTGATTGTACAAACATTTACAGATCAGCTCCATAGATCGGCCCAATGCCACCGATACCCGATGCAGCTGTTTGAGTCGTTATCGGACCGATATCCCATCCACGTATCGGTGCCAACTCTACTCGCGGCAAAAACGGGACAATTTGCAACTTTAAGATGGGCTTACGCTGGGCGATTTTCGGCCCGTTTTCAGCAAATTTTTTACTTGTGCAACAATTTTTTGGATTGGCCCTAGTTTTAGCTTAATCCTGCATCGTGCATCGTGTAGTATACGTAAGGTAACGAGCACCGATAAACCAGCAATCGCATGGTCGGATGAAAATCAAACCTGTTTGAAATGGTCGTCCTTCGTGAGGGTATCGCACTGTTGGAGCAGAGCCACGAGACGATTCACCTGAACCTCAGTGGGGTTTCTCTCATTGCACCTGTCTGCGAACCCCTACGACAGCCGTTGTAGATTGAAAAGAAAAAAATGAAAGGCGGTAAAATTCTGAGGCAAAAATCTGAAATTCCGAGATTAAAGTCGTAGATTTACGAGAAGAAAAGTTGGATATTCTTTGAGTTTAAAGTTGCAAATTTGAGAAAAAACTCGCAAATTTGCAGCTTTTAATTAGAAAATGTAGGTCGATCTGGTTAAGAACATCAGCTGATCGCTAGAAATGTCAAATGTATCCGTTTCGTCTTCAACACAGAACAAACAGCAGATTCAAATGAAAGCTGCTCTGTGTTCGTTTGCTCTTTGAAACACCATCAAGTCATAACACTCTTTCTCCACTCTCTCCACATAGACCGCTCTCCGGATATCGAGAACTACTCCGAGGAGGAGGAGGAGAGCTACTCGTCAGAGCAGGACGGCAGCGACGACCCCCTCCAGGGACAGGTCAGAACCGCCGAGTAGCAGAGGAAAAGGGGAAACTGGCTGAATACCAAAGCAAATTTCAAAAAGCAACAGAGAGAGGAAAGTGATGGGAGGTGAAGGGTGTCAGGATGAGATTGTAGAAGTGAAATAATGGAATCTGAATGAGGGTGAGAACAAAGCTCATGAGAAGCGTTTTCCCTCCTGTCTTTAGTACCTATACGATGACGAAGACGAGGTAAGGAAGAAGAAGCCTCGCCACAAACTCACCTCGGCAGCCTCCATCACCAGAGCTAACGTAAGTATGCTTCTTTTTAGCGGTGGATTGATGTGAACGGGGAGTTACTGCAACTGGCACACGCGTCCGTTTTTGACAACATGCTCGGAGGATTTGTTAAAAGGTGTGCGCATGTAAGCGTACTGAGCAAGTATATTCCACAGCTAACACTGATCTTGAGAGATTTTTTTCCTCTCTGTAACCACAACAAGCAAATGCCGGCCACTGATGAGTGTAACAGGGTCACTCGTGCCCACCTCCATCTGTCACAGAGTGTGAAACTTGCCCTGGAGCGTCACACCAGTGTGTAGGCCTCTACTGAACTGCTCCACTTCCCCATATGGAGTCTAGTCCCAGGCTGCAGGCCTCTGTGTGTGTGTGTGTGTGTGTGTGTGTGTGTGTGAGAGTGCCAGCCTGGGGTCACCGAAGGTCTTTTGATAGAGAAATGTCTAGAATTTTTGCAGCATGCTCGAGAGAAGTCCAGTCCACAATATCAGCGTGAGTCTTCATCCTCCCTCAGATGCTGCGTTGTGTTCGGAAGCGTGAGCGCGCGTAAGCTCCCATGCCAGTTCTGCGATGGCTTTTCCTCCCCCTCCTTTGCATGCTTCTATTTTTGCCGCCTTCTGCATACAGCACTAATTCGCGCGCATCGCCTCTTGTTGCTTCTGCCCTGCCACTTTTCTCTTCGTGGGTGAAACCCTTTTGTGTTTCGTATCCAGCAGCCGAACATCAAGCAGAAATTTGTGGCACTGCTGAAGAGGTTCAAGGTTTCCGATGAGGTAAATAAAATCAGCTTCATGTTCCGCTGTCAGCTTTTCTTGACATACACACATGCCCAAGCTGTTACAGTTTATTATTAGGAATGCACGATAATATCGGAATTGTATCGGAATTGGCTGATAAATCCTTTTTTAAGTCATTGGCATCGGACCGATGCTTAGATTTGCCCGATATTTCATGACGGAAATGTAGCGTTTGTGCCAGGCATGTCCAAAGTCTTGCGCCTTCTGTCTTAAAATGTATGGCATTATTTTGCGGCTAAATTCTGAGCACGCTGTGGAACGTTCACGAGCAAAATCTCGTCGCGCTCAACTCTGCCTGCCGGCGCATAATATTTTTAATGATTTTTTAACTAACTACATTGTGTTTGCCTCACTTAGTGAATGTGAGCTCACACATGGGCTGTGTCCCAAGCCGCGTACTGCCACACTTAATAGTATGGTAGGTAAGGCGCTCTTATCATACCTTTCTATACTGTGGTATGCATCTCTGGAAATGTCCTGGATTGACTCGGCACTGCGGTAGAAATATCAGTTTTGGAGTAATTTTTGTTCCAAAATTCTGAGTGCGCAGTGGAACTTTGGTGAGCAAAATAACTTGTTTTTACACTCTCAAACTGGCCCATTATCATTTATCAGCACTGGCAGGTGTAGGAACTAAAATATCGGATATTGGATAATTCCCATATCATGCATCCCTATTTATTATAATTTTATTCATGTTAGAAAATTGTCCGTTCATGCCAGAAAATGGAGAATTATTTGATGATGGTCTGAAGCAGACCTTGGTAGATGCTCTTATCTGTGGAGAGTTTTCATGCTTATGTTTGATTGTCGTGTGTGTGTAGGTTGGATTCGGACTGGACCATGTCTCTCAGGAGCAGATCCATGATGTGGAGGAGGACCTGGACGAGCTGTATGACAGTTTGGAGATGTACAACCCCAGCGACAGTGGACCAGACATGGAGGAGACGGACAGCATCCTCAGCACGCCCAAACCCAAACTCCCGTACAGAATAAGATTCATTAATCTATACACACACCCAGAAAGGAGAAACATATCTTAGAATTTATATTATTAATTACTATTGATTTTTTTCATATTAATTATGATCAATCGAATGTTTAGAGAAGGTAAGAAAATACAGTAAAGACGAGCGCTTAAAGAACAGTTAAGTAACGCCTACTGTTCCATCTGGACAGATATTAGATTGTGTTTGTATAACACAGAGCTATAAACTATGGTTTTTAATCAGAGGCAAGGCATGTATGGTACTGAACATTTAAAAGAACGCCACTGTTTCCTCCCCCTTTAAAAACAAGCACAATCAAAGATAGAAAAATACACAAAGTGGTGCATTAAAGGAGAACTTTGGTCAATTTCAACATGTAGGCGCACCGTGACACCAAACAGTAGAGCTAAATGTTGAAATTGACAGAAGTTCTCCTTTAAGTTCATAATTACGCTTTTTAGCGCGTTCAAAGGGAAATCCAGGCGGGTCACTCGGCATTGTGAAGACAGAATCGAGAACAGATGGTAAGCAACAGGAGGCAAAGTCTTCACCGTAAAAGGACTTTAACAGTCGAAATACGTGATCACATCATAGCGGTCAGGTTGTGTAAGTGTGTGGACGTCTGGAGAGAACAGTAGAGCCAGAGTGAAGCAGCACGCAGCCACGCGCTCGGCAAACCCACGCTGCTGACGTGACCTCGGGCTCCTTACCGCTGAGGCGCTAATTTTGTCAGTGAGATTAGTATTTCAAATGAACATGATTCCATAATCTCTGGTGGACATATTAGCTTCATTTTATGATTACTTGCCACAGATTTCTTACTTACAACTCCTTTAAGTAGAAACACGAGTTTAAAGCTGGCTTTAGTCGGATCAACATCTGTACTGAGTAGAGCTGGGCGATATGGCCTAAAAATAAAATCTCCGATTTTTTCACAGTACATCCGATTTTCGATTTTAATCGATTTTCTCCTCCCCTACTCAAAATCAAACTACAGATGGCAAATAAATGGTTCAAAACCACATGTCAGTTGTGGCAGAATAATACGACACCTCCTCCTCCAGCTCTCTACCGATTCTTTGACGTGTTTCATTATACAGTTGTGGCAAGTCAAATTCAGAAAAATATAGCGCTAATTTACCCGTGTAGAATGATGCGTCGCATTAGTTCCGCTTTTGGCGCCCGCATGTAAAATAAGTAATAAAATCGATTTTCATAAAAACACATCGTCCTGAACTGATTCGATAAAATCGATATATCGCCCACCTCTAGTACTGAGGTTGTGTTGGATGTGATGAATGATGAATCCAGTTTATTTATGTGTGTTAAACCTATTTAAATACATTTAAACCAAGTTAAATAATGTGCTTGTATTGCAGTCTCTCTGATTATGTGTATTGCTTTGTGTGTGTGTGTGTCCAGGCCATTTTTCGAGGGCATGTCCCAGTCCGGCTCTCAGAATGAGTTCAGCAATATGAACAGCAGATACAGTTTGGTCAAAGACACACTGAGTCCTGTAAGTTTCTCTTTACTTTTATTGTTGACACGCAGAGCGACTCCCATTTCCAGATTAAAGCCACACTGCCGGGTGAAACCTAGTGCTAAGGGTCTTGCTCAAGGCACTCCTGGAATTCGAACAAGCAACACTTTGATCAGTTTTTTTTGTACCCAGACCACTGCCGCCTTATTATAAAAGGATGTGAGAAACGTCACGTCTATCGGAGTGCTTGCATTTTATTTCCGTAGTGAAAATACTGAATTTCTCAGTATCTGTAACCTGCAAATACTCCAGCTTATATCTTAAAACGTAAAGGGATGCACCATAATACTGGAGTCAGACCGATCGGCAGCAGACCGATGCGCAGATTTGCCTGATATTTCCAGCCGATATTTGATGACGCCTTAATTTTGTGTTGCACAGGTAGCGCTTGTGCCAGGCATGTCCAACGTCGAGGTGGGCTTTTGTGTCCCTCGCCTTCTGTCTCAAAATGTATGGCGTTATTTTGTGCCAAAATTCTGAGCATGCAGTGGAACGTTCACGAGCAGAATCTCTTGTCTAGCTTAACGACTCTCTACGCACTATGTAGTGCTCATGGAGTGTCATACGCACCCTGTTTGACTTGGTACACTACATAGGGCGGGAAGTGACTTTTCCTTAAAATGTTGTGCACTACACTTGAAGTCCCCCGCCCTCACTCCGCTCTGCTTTCACACTCGCCTGACTTGGGGCTGTTAGAAATGTCATAGTTGTGGTGTTATTCTTGTGGCAATATTTTGAACGTGCAGTGGAAAAATATCTTGTCTTTAGGCGCTCAACTCTGCCTTCCTCATTTATCGGCACCGGTATCGGCATGAAAACATCGGATATCGGCATTGGTCAATAATTCCCATATCGTGCATCCCTAGTTTCAAACGTATCACTGCAGCAGAGCTGTGTTGATTTCAGCAGCACTGTGGACAAGCGCAGACTGAACAGGACGTTAATTAAACGAATGCACTTTCTCTCTTTCTCCTGTAGCTGAGTGAACAGACATCATCCAGTAAAATCCGGCGTTCAAGCAGCGCACATCTGGACGACGCTCTCTCAGAGACGGATACGCTGGTGGGGCTGATAGTGACCTCTTCTTCGTTACAACTGTTTTCACCTTTGGTTTGGTTAATTGCTGCGCCACTTCCATCTGCTTGTTCTCTGCCGTCCTCCGCTGCTGTATGTGGTGGTGTAGCTTGGGAGTTAACGTGTAGTTGGTGTTGCAGGACTTGAAGGAGGTGGAGGTTGTCGGGGAGGGAACACCCAGCATCACCGTGTCGGTGGTGGAGAGGCCGCGAACCCCACAGAGGAGCAGCAGCCAGAACATGCCATCCCCGAGGTGGGCGCGACGGGCGCGGAAAAAAACGTCCTGTAGCAGCCGATTGCTCTGGTCACGTGGTGCCAAAAACACTGATAAACCACTGCTGTGACTTGTTTTTCAGGCTGGACGGTGGACACACTCCCAAACACAAGCGAGGGACGCCGATGAAAGAGAGGCAGCTGTCCAAGCCCCCCAGCGAGCGCACCAACAGCTCGGACAGCGAACGCTCCCCTGAGCTCAGCCTCACACCTCAGGTCAGTAATATCCAGTAATAACCGCCCCTGGTGTCACAAAATACTGTTTACGGCTGTTTGTTCACGGTCTAGATGAGGGTTTGCAGCGGTCACTACGGCACCACGTGGATGTAGGCGCGTATAGACACACGATTTTGCTTAAGAAAGTTCCACTGAATTCACAGAAAATGTACTGCATTGTGATACAGATCGTTTTCGGGATATGAAGTGGCTTATATCGGGATAGGAGATGAAAGTGAAAGTGAGTGATTATTTGTCATTGTGAACACACCACAGCACAGCACACAGCGCACCACAACCAAATGTGACCTCTGCATTTGACCCATCCGTGAGGGAGCAGTGGGCAGCTAACAAGCGTCCGGGGAGCAGTGCTTGGGGACGGTACCTTGCTCATAAAGTTACCTCAATGGTAACTTTACCGGTCCTGGATTCGAACCTGCGCCCTTCTGATCACAGGGCGAACACTCTACCGTTACGCCACCAACTGCCCCTTTTGGTCATATTGCACAGCTCTGTTTGCCGGCTTAGTTGTTCTCAGTGGTAACACGTAGGAGTGGACGGTATAAACGGTATAAAATGTATGCGATATAAACTTGGCCGACAATAGAGATTTTGATCGTACCGGCATACCGCTGAAATTTCCGCTCCTCGCCCGCGAAAATGACGTAACCAAGTCGCGTCAAAAATGCGTGAAAACCACACCACGAGGCATTTGTTTTCAGAAAATGGAGAGAGAGTGTACGGAAGAGCAGCTCGTTAAGAAGACTGGTGCAACCTTCATAATCTGGACATGGTTTGGATTTAGGGTCTCGGATACTGAGCAGAAAAACATAATCTGCAAAATATACGCTGTTGAATATGAGAGAAGCCAAAGAATGCGCCATTACTTTTCCGGCCTGGGCCCGTATGTTTCGACAAGGGAACCGCTCCGTCTGCCGCTCGACACGCCACGTCCGATCGACGGATTTGTCCAGAAACGTCCTTTTTATTTAACGGCAGAAATGATTAAAGATTCTTTATTTGCCACATGCTTAGTTCTACAGGCATAATGTGCTGAAATGAACACCTGGCTCCCTCGTGAGACTGTGCAAGTCATTGTAAATAAAAGTAGGAAATTTGAGAAAGTAAATAAATAAAGCTAAGAACTAAGTAAAAACATGAATGTAAAATATTTACATTTATATATTACATTTGAATGGAAGTTAAATGATAAGGACATTGGGACACTTTCACCTTGTGCAATATTTTACGTTTTTTGGTCTAAAAAAAGTTAAGACATTTAAATAATATATATTCACACGGCTGTAGAACTGAAGAAAACTCAATAAGCTAATGTTTTACACAAACAAGGAAAGAATTGTTACTTTAAAGTAATAGTTATATTGAAATTTACAGATCTAATTATATATCGCAATATATACCGTCTATCGCCTAGGGCTCAAAATGTACCGCAATATGATTTTTTTGCCATATCGGACAGCCCTAATAACACGCCATCGTCCTCCCGAAAAAGGAGTAATTCATAACAGCAAGGATTAAAAATGACACAAAATACCTGCTGAAAATACCTGAGTCGGATGCTGCAATCCTGATCATGGGGCGAGAGTCCGCTTTATCTCCAGAATTTGACCACTGAGTCAGCCCAGACTACTGGGTCTTGTTATGGGGCACACGGTTCAGAAAATCTCACAATTTGATTCCATTCTGATTCTTTGGCTCACGATTCAATTCAAAATTGATTCACGATTCAATACATTGATGAATTTGTTCGCAGATTGCTGTGGCAGATCAATAAAACAAAATCACACTGAATCAAATGTAGTCTAGGGTTAAGCTTATGAATCGATTTTTGGAATGCATTAATTGATTTTGAGAAAGAATCGTGATTTAACTTGATTCAGTTTGTTTGCGCACCCCTAGTTGTCACCGCGTACTAGTGCTTTTAAATGTCTGCTGTTCATTAAACAACTTTTTAACAGATGCTTTCGTCCTGAATAAGTGAGTGATTATTTTGTCGTTGTGAACACATCGCACCACAGCACACAGCACACCACAACCAAGTGTGACTTCTGCATTTGACCCACGGTGAAGGAGCAGTGGGCAGCTAAATTGGGCAGCGTTTTGGGGAACTTGTACCAGTCCTGGGATTCGAACCGGCAACCTTCCGAACACGATAACCGTTACACTACCAACTGCACCGCCAATTAAATTCTTACAGCGTGAACATAGGATGTGTATCAGTATCGACTGTCGAACAATATCAGTGTCGAACAGAAAAAGAGTGGTTGTTCCGTCCCTACCTGGAGGGCTCCATGCAATTTTTCCACATTGATTCACACCTGAGAGCTGGAAGAATGGAGAACCTTCTGGATGCTGGTCCTCGGGGACCGGAATCGCCCACCCCTGCACTAGACTCTTTAGACTAGCTCTCTACAAATAGCCCTCAGCTACAACAAGTGTGCAGGCGTGTGTGTCTGTGTGTGTGTGTCTGTGTGTTTGCGAGATGGTGATTCATTCTGGCCCTGGATTAGAGCGATGGAAGCTCTGGGTGGGTGTGCTGGGAGCGGTGATGGAGAGCGTGGAGGAGAGTGGGCGCTAATTCCGCTTATGTAACGCTGCTCCGGCGTGAGTCAATACGTGGCCGATGCTGAAGCTATTATTGCACAGAAGTGTCAAAGTGTCTCTCCGGCATACGGCCTGCGTTTCGGCGAAGCGGCACGTTTTTAATCAGCGCCGTGTCGTGGCAAGTCGTCAATTAAGAAGGAATAAATAGCAGTGTTTGAGAGTCATTCATTGCCAGAAAACAGCGTCCAGGCACGGTCAGATGTCTGCTATAAGTGCGGTGTGATTTGATTACGTGAACGTGGCCTGAAGGTGTCAGCTTGCCCCTGAATAAAGACACCAAATGAGGACTGATATTTTCTCCGTTTTTTGTGTGTGCGCGCAGATGCCGAGGAAGATCGTGTACGACCAGCTGAACCAGATCCTGGTGTCGGACGCCACCCTGCCCGACAGCCTCATCCTCATTAACGGCAGCGATTGGCAAGGACAGGTAGCCATTATCATAACTCCGTCCACCTCTTTTACTCATCTCTCTGTGACACTTTAAACACTTGACTGTTAATATTAAGGTTGCAAATTTTCAAAATTGAGTTATGTTTTCATGAAAGGGCATAAATCAAGCTTCAAAACGATACCTAAGAGGTAGAAAGTTATAATATGTGACTCTCCACGGCAAAACCAGTCGCTTGTCGCAACGGAGGTTTCCGAGAAAAACGAGCGTTTATGTTGCGTGGGGTAAAATTTTGGATTTTTTGTTTTTAGTGTTTTGAAACAGTGGAAGGTCTATACTGTACTGTTGTGAATAAATTTGGCTGAAAAACTTACCCTTTCCGTCCTAAAAACGTGACTTTCTTGAGGTGAGGAATTCAATTCCAGCAGAATGTTAAAAGTTTCTGTTCAGTAAATCAACTGGTTGACTAGCGTGAAGATATTTCTCCAGAATCCATCTTCGTCTCCCGAGTTCAGTTAACCTAACGCAGGTAGGCTATCCGTGTGGCTGTGAATGCAGCGTAGGCTACCGTAAATGCAAACGTAGCCGCGACCGCACCAAGCGTCTGTGAGTGCTACGGCGATAGTCAACTTCAAAGGCAGATTTCTCCGTTTCTCACTTGGCGTGACAGGAGAAACCCGACTCCTTTGAATGTTGATATCTCAGTCATATGTCGTCCCATTCATTCCATGTAGGTATCGTTTTGAAGCTTGATTTATGCCCTTTCATGAAAACATAATAACTCAATTTTTAAAATTTGCGACAAGCGACTGGTTTTGCCATGGAGGGTCGCAAATGATAATTACTATTTCCGGATTATTTATATGTACAAAAATCGCCACTTTGGCCGGAGTTTTCAAAAACCTCAGTTTTCACTGACCCAAACACCACTTACGTGTGGACGAAAGGCCAAAACGCATAGAAAAACCTCCGTTTTCAGAAATACCCGTGTACGTGTGGACATGGGCTAAAACTAATAACTAGGTCCATCTTGGTAACAAGCTCCCATGCCAGAGTATCTACAATCAGCTCATATCATAACGTCAGCACAGTTATGATATGGTTTGGATTCAAATGTTTAGATGCGTTTTTAATATTTTTAAAACCAAGAAAACTTGTGTTTTTAAGACTGTTGCTTCACAGGAACCTGTAGTGAGGCTGCTGACATTCTTCCTGACAGTGAGACAATCCATGTCTGATCTGTGTGTGTGTTCAGTATGTGGCAGAGCTCCTTCAGACCCAGAAGCAGCCAGTGGTGTCTACCTGCTCAGGATCAGAAATCCAGGCGGTGCTCTCAGCTCTGCTCACTCGCATTCAGAAATTGTGAGTGCCACCTCCCTGCAGGATGCAGTAAAAGCGTAATGGGATTAAAGATTCGCTTCGAGCCATAAGATATTTATACACACACACACACACACACACGTGTGGAGTGATGGTGGCTGGTGCAGACTGCGTTATTCCCTATACCAATCTCTACCTCCTGCCTTATCGTCCCTAGCTGTAACTGCAACTCGGTCATGCCCAAGCCGGTGAAGGTGGTGGCCGTCGGAGGGCAGAACTATCTGGGAGCCACGCTGCGCTTCTTCGTCTCACAGCTGGCCAACAAGACGCCCGACTGGCTGAACTACATGAGGTTTCTGGTGGTTCCACTAGGTAGTTTCTCAAAGTTACCTTTACAATTTGGCTCTTGTCAAAGTGCCTCAAATACGTACGCTCGTCCCCTTTTATTCTGCCAACTAGGGGTCGGTGATATATGGAATATACTGGATGTGTCTCGGCTTGTTCCACGTGTGATGTAGTAAATGACTATATCGTGAACATTGAGTACAAATCCTCACGTTCATGTTAAACAGACGTCACTCTCCAAGCAGACAGCTCACTCCCCAGTGCTCCTAGAGCGGATGTGTTTTGTAGCGGAAGCGGAGGGAAGCGAGTGTGCAGAGAGAGAAGTGAATATCCACACCATTACAGATACATTAACTAGAGATGGAAGTGAACGACTTGGTTCTGAAGAAAACCAGCACTGCTTCGGTTATTCCGTGCACAAAAACAGAAGCAAATACATAGAAATGCATAAATAGCATTCTTCGTGATGTAAACACGCTGTGTTTCTGAGCGCTTGTGACTCGCCGTTGCTCACAAAAACACAAAACTAGCTGATAAGTGACAAGAAACAGCGTTCTACTCGCAATACAGATATTTACTTAATATTTTCAGTATTTATTCCGGATGTGCGTCTGTCCCAATATGGTGATGCGGCGCCGAGTCGTGCGTGGGGGATTGTGGGAAATGTAGTTCTTTCTCAGAAAGAGATAACATATCGAGATATATATCGTAAATCAGACCCTCCAGGATTTCGCGATTGCAGCTATTAACGCAAATGCAGCCAGTCCTCGTGAATTCACCACAGCCTTGCAATTTGGACCAATTAGCGCAACTTAACTGCAATTTTTGGCCAATCATTGTCATTTTCCACAAAACGTTGAGCCATACGCCAGCAGACTCACTTCTTGTTACGTTTGGAAGATGCAGGAAATGTGTGATAAAAACAACCTCCAAAAATAGTAAATGGTAAAAAATAAAAAATAGCAGTAGTTTTGTTCCGTTCATTTTAATTACTTGTTAAAGAATAATTATAACGAGGGAAAAACTTTTTCTGCAACTTTAAATTGCTCCCGCAACTTTCATCGCAATTATTGATAAAAAGCTTTTTGTAACGTCACTTAGTCTGAAATCTGAGCCGGAGAGTGCGTGTTGATTCTGATGATGCCTGCAGGTTCTCACCCCGTGGCCAAATATCTGGGCTCCCTCGACAACCGGTACAGCTTGGCCTTCCTGGACAGTTCCTGGAGGGAATTTTTCAGTCGATCGGAGCCTCCTCAACAAGGTATGTGCCTGTACATTTTCAAAATAACCTCCCCTTAACCCAAGTCAGATTTCCGATGCACGTTTCTGTTTTGTTGTTTTTCTCTCGTGTGTTTGCGTAGGCTCGTCGTCAGCAGAGGTTGTGGATGTCGTAGGTCGTATCTCTCAGTACATCAGTGGGGCTTCAATCACACACCAGCTGCCCGTCGCTGAAGCCATGCTGACCTGCAAGCAGAAAATGTGAGTAGAGGAGCTGAACTGATCGAGTACTTGCTGGGCTCCTTCTAGAACAGTGGTTCCCCAACTGAGGTGATGCCCCACTGTGGACTGTGAGTGGAACTGCATGGGATGGAAAAGGATAGTTTTATACTTACGTTCCACCACACTGGTGCCAAATAAAAACCTGGTGCCAGCGCTGCAAAATCAGCTCTGGATTGGCACTGAAACAAGGCCGGTCTGGAAACAAAAAGTGTGATGTTTTGAGAGATGGCTTTAAATTAAGAAAACGGCAGACAGCAAATCTGGAGTTGTGTGGACTGCAGCAGAAGTGACGCAGAGGACTGTGGGATATGTAGTACTTTCCCAGAAAGAGAGAATATATATTGAGATATTGTGATATTTTTAGGCCATATCGCCGAGCCCATGTTATGATGGCACCTGGCATCATAACATTTCCACCAGAGCCTTCATATCGAGGCGGAGACCCATCAGACTTTGTTTTTGATGACACCACACAGGTGCTAGATTGGATAAATATGGAAATGTGGATGCAACAAATTGAAACTGTAATGATGGAAGTAAGCAGGGTAAAACTGAAATTGCTGATGTGGGCCTAAGACTCTCTGACTGGACTGTGGCTGAGCTGCTGTAAGACTTCTGGTTGCTGGCAGTCAGCACAAACACTTCCACTTTAGCTGCAAGTCTAACTGTGGATGCACTGTACTTTACAATAAAATGACAATATGCAGGATCTTTTCAAGCTGAGATATTAACACCACAGAGAAAGATAGAGAGGTTCTAAACCTTGCTACAGCCACCGATTAGCTATTCTGTTCATCCAGCCATCTTCACTATATAACGTTTGACCATTTGATAACAGTTTGAGAGTAATATTTTGTGACCCTCCACGGCGAAACCAGATGCTTGTCGCAACGGAGGTTTCCGAGAAAAACGAGCGTTTATGTTGCGTGGGGTAAAATTTGGGATTTTTTGTTTTTAGTGTTTTCAAACAGTGGAAGGTCTATACTGTACTGTTGTGAATAAATTGCGCTGAAAAACTTACCCTTTCCATCCTAAAAACTTGACTTTCTTGAGGTGAATTCAATTCCAGCAGAATGTTAAAAGTTTCTGTTTTGACCGCTCTACTTCAATATTTACGGTAAATCCACTGGTTGACTAGCGTGAAGATATTTCTCCGGAATCCATCTTCGTCTCCCGAGTTCAGTTAACCTAACGCAGGTAGGCTATCCGTGTGGCTGTGAATGCAGCGTAGGCTAGCGTAAATGCAAACGTAGCCGCGACCGCACCAAGCGTCTGTGAGTGCTACGGCGACAGTCAACTTCAAAGTCAGATTTCTCAGTTTCTCACTTGGCGTGACAGGAGAAACCCGACTCATGCCCTTTCATGAAAACATAATATTTAATTTCGAAAATTTGAGAGAAGCGACTGGTTTTGCCATGCAGATTCACAAATATGATTTAAGTGTTTGTGCTTACCGCTAGCAACGGATATCGTACAGCGCCATATTGTGCAACTTTCTGGAGCTTATCCACAGCAGCCTGTTGGTTTATTCTGGACAAGATAGCATTTGTTGACCTCGTACACTGGTACGTCTTGGCTGCCCAACATCTCGTCCACCAGTCATAGATTTTTCCCTTCTCAGCCCACTGTCTTGTTTATTCAGTTCATTCAAGATGTTGTCCAGGCCTCCACTTTCCCCAAATCACAATCCAACTGAGCATGTGTGGGATGTGATGGAACAACAAGTGTGATCCATGTTGGCTACTTCTCACAGCTTGCAGGATTTAAAGACTTTGCTGCAAACATCCGTGTACCAGATATGACACATTCAGTGCACATGTACAGTTCAAACTTCAAAGTATCAGATTTTGCACCACACAGAGCAGTAGGAACATATCTGATCATTTAATTATATACCATTTTTAGAATAATTGAAAATACAGAGTTTCATCACCAACTGTTCCTAAAAAGAAATTCGTTCTTACGACCCGCTTGCACAGTTTTCTGAAGAACAGTTCTTTATATATTTGCAAAGCTTCTATAGTCAGGTTGGGAATTGCTGTTCTTGAGCCCCATTTTGCTCATAATGATGATATATAATTAGTGCCGTGTTTATGTTCTTATGAAGCGCCTGTTTTGTGTCAATTTACCAGGCAAGACGACGATTCCTGCCAAAATTTCGTTCCTTTCGTGGGTGTAAGTAAATCTTCAGTTCCTACTATATTTGTCCTGTTTCAGACCGTCGTGCCTGTGCCTAATTTTGTATTGGGATGCAAACAGTGATGCAAATGTCATCATACTCAGGTCATGATTTCATGAAGATAGGCTTTGGAATTTTTTAATATTACAGCAACATATAAATATAAAAACATGTATTATATAAAGAGAGCTCACAGTAGCAATATAAAGCTAACAGTACAACATGGGCATCATAATACAGAGAATGAACTGGAAATATTACAATACATATTTGAGACAGTACAAGCACTGATTGTGAGAGATGATACAAAAGGTGAAATTCTAACAACAGTGTAGAGTGTAACATTAATATTGCACTAGTGTGTGTTGTCTGGCTTCCTGTGCCACGTACCAGAGGGCGGGAAGGAGAAAAGTGCCAGCGCTGGTGACTAGAATCTTTGATGATGCGCTGTGACTTTCTGAGTCTGTGTGTGATGTAAAGGTCCCGCAGAGCTGGAAGCTGTGCGCTGACGATGTCTGAGCAGCTTACTAAAGGAGAGGAAGGGAGAGAGTTAGATCATTTAACCGTTTCTGAGGTCATGTAAAACAAGAAGCTGGGGCTGCTGCTGCTACAGGGTTTATTCATGTTACGCGGCACAGCATCATAAAGCAACCCAGATTTCATGACTCATGTTTGCCTTTTAAAAGGGAAATGACTAACTGTTCATGCATTAAAGTTCAGTGACATTGTTTCGTGGTCGTGGAGGCGTTACCTAACCACTAGGGTTGTGTAAAAGAATTGAATGCAATTGCGACTCTTTCTCTGTCGATTCGAAATGGATTCATGTACAGTATATTTAAAAAATCGACTCATGTTTTTTAACTTTTGGTTTTCGACTTAAAACGTGTTGTGGAGAAAAAAACGGTAAGACCTACAGCTTTGAAATTTGGCAGGTAGGTCCGGCACCCCACCCACTACTCAGGCAAAAAAAATTGCACCAAAATAAGCTATTTTGCAATTTTCCAAAAAAATTAGCATTTTGCCGAATAAATGTTTAACCGTAGCTCTGATTATCAAAAATCTTATATCTTATTCTTTGGTTTAAGACGAATTTTTTAGACCCTCGCATCTATTTCTTCCGTATTTGATTTTTCGCTAATTTGCATAATCTTTTTCGAACTTGTCCCTGGATTTTTGTCCAATCTGCATGCAACTGGTATCATTTGAATCCCAAGACACTCTTCTTTAATTATTATCGAGCACATTTTTAATTTAGGTCTTAATTTTTATGTAATATGCAAATAAATGGGCTCGGCTTGGCGTAGGACTGCAAACCCATACACCGAGTGTCATAGAAATTCGGCTCTGGGTGGGCAACAGCTTTGAAATTTGGCAGGTAGGTCCTTGACTCTACCCAATACTGAGCCAAAAAAATTAGTGCCATTTTGCCCATATTTCAACCGTTTAAACCTCACGTACTGTTCAGGCAAAAAAAATAATTGCACCACTCTACCACTTGGTGGCGCTAATAAGCTATTATGCGTTTTCCGTAATAACTTTTGAATCGTAGATTCTTAAAAATCTTATACCATCTTATTTCTTAGGTCAAGACGAATCTTAATAAACCTATTTAATCTATTTAAATCTATTTTTCCCATATTTGATTTTTCTTTAATCGGCATAACTAGTCAACTAGAGCCTGGATTTTTATCCAATCTACATGTAACTGGTATTATTTGAATCCCAAGACATTCCTTTTTAATTATTATCGAGTATATTTTTAATTTAGGTTTTCATTTGGCTGTATTTTTTTAAATAAATGTGCTTGGCTTCGTATAGTAATGCAATGCCACACACTGATTATCATAGAAATCTAGCTCTGAGTGAGCTGCCGCTAATTTTCATAATATGAAATCATATTATTTAAATCTCAGCATATTCTTCTTTAATAGTTTTTGAGCACATTTTTCATTTACCTATTGATATGGCTATATTATGCAAATCAATACTTTGAAACAAATTCAGCAAGACATATGTTTGAATAAGGAAACTTTACTATAATTTACAGTTTTTAGACACTCTCTTGTAGTAATTATTAAGCCCATTTTCAGGTATTTCTTTATATGGCTGCAAAGCTTCACTTCAAAGTCGATATCCCACTTATTGGCGCCATAATAAACTATTTTAAAGTTAGCCTAATAAGTTTTGAACCGTAAATACTTAGAAAAAAAGATGAAAGATATCAAATCTCAACATATATGTACTTCAATTCATTAAAAAAATGATAAAGCTGCAAACTGCATGTCCCCCGTAATCACTGCTTGCAGTTATATTTTATTATTTTAAACTGTGAATTATTAATGGAACGGTTATTTTTCAAGTCACATTGTTTCTTTTGACATTATTTCTCATAAT
>JAVGVS010000337.1:187308-408822 GCA_032718565.1 Distichodus sexfasciatus | reverse complement strand
AGCGTGAAGATATTTCTCCGGAATCCATCTTCGTCTCCCGAGTTCAGTTAACCTAACGCAGGTAGGCTATCCGTGTGGCTGTGAATGCAGCGTAGGCTAGCGTAAATGCAAACGTAGCCGCGACCGCACCAAGCGTCTGTGAGTGCTACGGCGATAGTCAACTTCAAAGTCAGATTTCTCAGTTTCTCACTTGGCGTGACAGGAGAAACCCGACTCATGCCCTTTCATGAAAACATAATATTTAATTTCGAAAATTTGAGAGAAGCGACTGGTTTTGCCATGCAGATTCACAAATATGATTTAAGTGTTTGTGCTTACCGCTAGCAACGGATATCGTACAGCGCCATATTGTGCAACTTTCTGGAGCTTATCCACAGCAGCCTGTTGGTTTATTCTGGACAAGATAGCATTTGTTGACCTCGTACACTGGTACGTCTTGGCTGCCCAACATCTCGTCCACCAGTCATAGATTTTTCCCTTCTCAGCCCACTGTCTTGTTTATTCAGTTCATTCAAGATGTTGTCCAGGCCTCCACTTTCCCCAAATCACAATCCAACTGAGCATGTGTGGGATGTGATGGAACAACAAGTGTGATCCATGTTGGCTACTTCTCACAGCTTGCAGGATTTAAAGACTTTGCTGCAAACATCCGTGTACCAGATATGACACATTCAGTGCACATGTACAGTTCAAACTTCAAAGTATCAGATTTTGCACCACACAGAGCAGTAGGAACATATCTGATCATTTAATTATATACCATTTTTAGAATAATTGAAAATACAGAGTTTCATCACCAACTGTTCCTAAAAAGAAATTCGTTCTTACGACCCACTTGCACAGTTTTCTGAAGAACAGTTCTTTATATATTTGCAAAGCTTCTATAGTCAGGTTGGGAATTGCTGTTCTTGAGCCCCATTTTGCTCATAATGATGATATATAATTAGTGCCGTGTTTATGTTCTTATGAAGCGCCTGTTTTGTGTCAATTTACCAGGCAAGACGACGATTCCTGCCAAAATTTCGTTCCTTTCGTGGGTGTAAGTAAATCTTCAGTTCCTACTATATTTGTCCTGTTTCAGACCGTCGTGCCTGTGCCTAATTTTGTATTGGGATGCAAACAGTGATGCAAATGTCATCATACTCAGGTCATGATTTCATGAAGATAGGCTTTGGAATTTTTTAATATTACAGCAACATATAAATATAAAAACATGTATTATATAAAGAGAGCTCACAGTAGCAATATAAAGCTAACAGTACAACATGGGCATCATAATACAGAGAATGAACTGGAAATATTACAATACATATTTGAGACAGTACAAGCACTGATTGTGAGAGATGATACAAAAGGTGAAATTCTAACAACAGTGTAGAGTGTAACATTAATATTGCACTAGTGTGTGTTGTCTGGCTTCCTGTGCCACGTACCAGAGGGCGGGAAGGAGAAAAGTGCCAGCGCTGGTGACTAGAATCTTTGATGATGCGCTGTGACTTTCTGAGTCTGTGTGTGATGTAAAGGTCCCGCAGAGCTGGAAGCTGTGCGCTGAGGATGTCTGAGCAGCTTACTAAAGGAGAGGAAGGGAGAGAGTTAGATCATTTAACCGTTTCTGAGGTCATGTAAAACAAGAAGCTGGGGCTGCTGCTGCTACAGGGTTTATTCATGTTACGCGGCACAGCATCATAAAGCAACCCAGATTTCATGACTCATGTTTGCCTTTTAAAAGGGAAATGACTAACTGTTCATGCATTAAAGTTCAGTGACATTGTTTCGTGGTCGTGGAGGCGTTACCTAACCACTAGGGTTGTGTAAAAGAATTGAATGCAATTGCGACTCTTTCTCTGTCGATTCGAAATGGATTCATGTACAGTATATTTAAAAAATCGACTCATGTTTTTTAACTTTTGGTTTTCGACTTTGGTTAATTACCCAGACCAAATCAACTTTGGGTAGTTAATAGTAATAATAACTTATCATTAGGGGGCCATGCAGTGGAATTTTTGTGCCGATTTATTTATTTTTTTTCCCTGCCTTAAAACGTGTTGTGGAGAAAAAAACGGTAAGACCTACAGCTTTGAAATTTGGCAGGTAGGTCCGGCACCCCACCCACTACTCAGGCAAAAAAAATTGCACCAAAATAAGCTATTTTGCAATTTTCCAAAAAAATTAGCATTTTGCCGAATAAATGTTTAACCGTAGCTCTGATTATCAAAAATCTTATATCTTATTCTTTGGTTTAAGACGAATTTTTTAGACCCTCGCATCTATTTCTTCCGTATTTGATTTTTCGCTAATTTGCATAATCTTTTTCGAACTTGTCCCTGGATTTTTGTCCAATCTGCATGCAACTGGTATCATTTGAATCCCAAGACACTCTTCTTTAATTATTATCGAGCACATTTTTAATTTAGGTCTTAATTTTTATGTAATATGCAAATAAATGGGCTCGGCTTGGCGTAGGACTGCAAACCCATACACCGAGTGTCATAGAAATTCGGCTCTGGGTGGGCAACAGCTTTGAAATTTGGCGGGTAGGTCCTTGACTCTACCCAATACTGAGCCAAAAAAATTAGTGCCATTTTGCCCATATTTCAACAGTTTAAACCTCACGTACTGTTCAGGCAAAAAAATAATTGCACCACTCTACCACTTGGTGGCGCTAATAAGCTATTATGCGTTTTCCGTAATAACTTTTGAATCGTAGCCCCGATTCTTAAAAATCTTATACCATCTTATTTCTTAGGTCAAGACGAATCTTAATAAACCTATTTAATCTATTTTTCCCATATTTGATTTTTCTTTAATCGGCATAACTAGTCAACTAGAGCCTGGATTTTTATCCAATCTACATGTAACTGGTATTATTTGAATCCCAAGACATTCCTTTTTAATTATTATCGAGTATATTTTTAATTTAGGTTTTCATTTGGCTGTATTTTTTTAAATAAATGTGCTTGGCTTCGTATAGTAATGTAATGCCACACACTGATTATCATAGAAATCTAGCTCTGAGTGAGCTACCGCTAATTTTCATAATATGAAATCATATTATTTAAATCTCAGCATATTCTTCTTTAATAGTTTTTGAGCACATTTTTCATTTACCTATTGATATGGCTATATTATGCAAATCAATACTTTGAAACAAATTCAGCAAGACATATGTTTGAATAAGGAAACTTTACTATAATTTACAGTTTTTAGACACTCTCTTGTAGTAATTATTAAGCCCATTTTCAGGTATTTCTTTATATGGCTGCAAAGCTTCACTTCAAAGTCGATATCCCACTTATTGGCGCCATAATAAACTATTTTAAAGTTAGCCTAATAAGTTTTGAACCGTAAATACTTAGAAAAAAAGATGAAAGATATCAAATTTCAACATATATGTACTTCAATTCATTAAAAAAATGATAAAGCTGCAAACTGCATGTTCCCCGTAATCACTGCTTGCAGTTATATTTTATTATTTTAAACTGTGAATTATTAATGGAACGGTTATTTTTCAAGTCACATTGTTTCTTTTGACATTATTTCTCATAATGACATGTAATCACTCAACTTTAAATGCGTATTAAAACGCAGTTCCACTTGTAGCCACCGGGCGCCGCTGTCGCCTCCATTTCAGCGTCGCTTTTTAAGATTTACCAACACAGGCGGGAGAAAGGCGACATAAAATAAAAATAAAAACAACTAGGTTTCTAATGCAGAAAATCTCAGGAACATGGCTATAACAGTATATTTAAATTATACTATCAAGGAAATCTGCTTAATTTTCACATGTAAAAGCGCATTTAATGTGCAATTAGAAAGCGTCGTTTTGCGTTTGACCGTCGATTCGTTGAACGGTAGTGACGTTAATACCTCAGCAACAAAACGCTAGACTCGATGGAACATGAAGCATCCAGTGAATTAAACATATTCAAACATATTAATAACGGAACTGTAAAGTTTGTCTTTAACTCTCATACGTAACTCCACCGTTTCTACACTCTTGTGTTTGCAACAACCGGCGCAGAAGAATGCGTAGTTGCAAAAGCGACGCAGACTCCATTCTTAAGACTTCTCGAAGGCGTTTTATACAAGTGGCAGTTAAACAAAAACTCCCTGTCAGGGCAGTTTAAAGTCTCCATAACTTCATGGCGGAACCAAATCTGCATTTTGCCTGTCGATAAAAGATAAACATATTAATCCGTTCAGAATAGGCTCGAGTAACCCAGCCACACACACACACACACCCCGAACCGCTTCCCGCTCGTCCGGTTCGGATTTCCCTCCTACGCGAGGCCGCGGCTGCGAGGCCTACTACAGCTGTAAACCAACCCAACAACGCGACCCGTGGGATTTGCTGGTTTGCTGTGATATTTTTACATTTTTAACAGGTGAAAAAGTCAAATTTATAAACACAAACGTTCCAAATCCAACTTTAACATGGGCTCTTTGGGTAATGCATTCAAACGTCTAGGCAGCATCAGAACTCAGAGGTGAGTATAACGCGATGTTGTTTGATTTTGTTAAAGTAAGGGTTGTTATTTATACGCACAACACGTCAACTATTACAGATGTAATTTTTGTTATTTTGCGAACACATCAACAGACATCCCAACCTGCAAAAACTCATTTCAGGGAGTCATTTTCTCCAGTCTGGGTATATGAACTTGGAAAGTTTTACAAAGAAGAAATGTGTATTTTTCCCTTTATTAGTGAAAGTACTAGTGAAAAAGAAAACAATGAACAATTGTGATTATATAAACTTCATTGCATTACAGGAACAACATTAATTTGGAATTAAGTAATTAAATAAAAAAAAAAGTAAATAGATGAACTAACCACTGTGTCACTTGTAGAAGTTCAGTCTTTCTGTTTACTATGTCCTTTAATAGGTTTCCTTTGTTTTATTGCTCTTTTCTATACTTTAATGTTCTGTAACTTGCCTTATAATTCACCTCAGATTACTTAAAAACATAAAGGAATATAACCAATTACTTACAACAAACTAATAGTATAAAATTATCCAAAAATGTTTTGCTCTTCTATAGGGGGGTCAAATGCAGCTGTGATATTGGGGCAGTTGGTAGTGTAACGGAAGGGTGTTTGCCCTGTGATCAGAAGGTCGCAGGTTCGAATCCAGGGTGTTTTGTGCTCTTCTATAGGGTGGTCAGATGCAGATGTGATATTTCGTTGAAAGTGAGTGATAATTTGTCATTGTGAACACACCACACCACAGCACACAGTGCACCACAACCAAATGTGAGCAGTAGGCAGCTAACATGGGCAGCACCCGGGCAGCAGTGCTTGGGGACGGTACCTTGCTCATGATACCTCAGTGGTAACTTCACCAGTCTGGAATCAAGACAGTGACCTTCTGGTCACGGGGTGAACCAGGAATCGAATTTGGGCCGGTGCCGTGGTGCACTGTGTGCTGTGGTGTGTTCACAATTACAAATAATCACTCCCTTTTACGTTCACTTAACATGACAATATCCAGAGTGAGCCTAGGGGAAATTGACATTAGGTAGCGGCCTACTGAATATTAGAGACATAGTGCTGTAGATTTGCACTTGTTCTAGATGTCTTCTGATACAAATGATTACTTAAATAACTTACACTATAAAATAAAAATGTTTTATTCTCTTGTATAGGTGGTGAAAGTTGGATTGATTGAGTCTGGACCTGGATCTTCAGGTATGACTAAATGACTTGTTGTGCATTTGTACTTGCGCCACCACGTTGCTGCGTTAAATCCAGTGAGCTGCTTTGGTTCTTTCTGCATCACTGCAGGTGGAGACTGTGATGAAGGTGTGGCTTTAAGTCTGATTGTACCTTCGACGTCTCCCCCCGCTCACGTTCTGTCCACTGGCATGATGAAGGATGCCTCCACTCCGCCTCCATCACCTTCCCTCAGCGGAGGACTGGCTGTGCTCGGGTAGGTCTGACATCAGTGCAGTACTTATGTTTCAACTGTAGCGTTTCACAGTTTTCACTAATGAGCTAACAAATCATCAGCTGTAGTGTGGCACATGTTGTGAAGCTGGTAGCACAGTTAAATGTGTTAATGTTATTCAGCGGCTGCAGTGTTTAAACTGGCAACACAATTTGGCTTTGTTTAGCTGTTTACTCAGCGTTAGGTGTAAACTTTGGTAGTCGTACGATGTCTGTAAGAACCATGTCAAACTGTAGTGTTGGTAGCGTAACGGTTAAGGAGTTTGCGCCGTGATTGGAAGGTCGCCGGTTTGAATCCTTCACCAGTAAAGGTACCACTGGGGTTCTCATGAGCCGTCCTCAAGCATTGCTCCCCAGCTTTTTGTGGAGAAGTAATTTCCAGAATAAAGTGTGAATTCTGTAACCTCAACCTGAGTTATTTATTATGAACTTCATCTCCTGCAACTAATGACCACTTGCAATCATAAAAATGTGTTTAATGATCTGTTTGCAAATCATTAAGTCAAATGCCATTTATGTACCTTATTGTGTATAAGATACAGTTTTTTTTGGTCTTATTTCCCTGACCTCTTAGTAAGTATTTGTATCTATTTTGTTATGTTTCTAATTTGCCTAATTGCACAGTTAAAAGAGCGGATCAGGTTACATTTCACTGCATGTTGTACCTGTATAAAGAATCTTGAATTCCATTGTGTCTGACCAGGAGCCCCATCATGTCTCATGGAGTGGACGCCATCGGCCTGCAGGTGGACTATTGGGTGGTGGAGAAGCGTAAAGACGGTGAGAGGAGGGACACTAAGAACACGCTCAAGAGCGCTTTCAGATCCCTGCAGGTCAGCCGGCTGCCGAACTCGGCCCAAGGAGAACCTCAGAGCAGCTCCTGCACCATGGCCATGACTGTGGTCACCAAGGAGAAGAACAAAAAAGGTGAGACTCCTTTAGTCATTATGTTGCATGCTTCATTCTGGTTAAATTATGCAACTAAATCATTCAACCAGCTTTGGTCAGTTGCATACGTGCTGCTGAATACTGTTCATTTCTGATGTGTTCAGTCTGGTACACAGTGTATGTTTTTCAGAATTGTGCCGTGTGAAAAAAAAACCTGAGCAGATGAAAAAAAGTCTAAAAACTAATCTGCTGACTAAATGAAAACTATTTATTAACCAGAAAAATGTCTCAATAAATGTGACCTCCTCAGGTAACTAAATGAAAATGAATGAGGATTTACATTTTTCACTGTTGTATTTTACAACTCAATATGATGCAGTGTATCGCCAGCTTCCTCATGTATATGTTTAGTTTTTATTTAGTTATGAACGATGTGCTGCTTGTTGTGTTCATGACTCTACTGTTGTGCTGCGCTGCTGCCCGGTGTGTGTTGGTTTGCGCTTTGTTGCGCGTCTTGTCATTAGGACCATTAACACTTTGAACTTCATTTGAACTTAACTTGTCTTGACCAGCCTGTGATAAGCGCTCGTCATTTTCAGTGCCGTTGTTGGTTTGTTATGAGAAAAGCATTGTTATACTTAGAGGTCGACCGTTATTGCTTTTTCAGGGCCGATGTCAATACTGACTATTGCTAAGTTAATGGAGCTGATCACAGATATTTGGAACCGATATGCAAAAATCTCTGTCAAAATTTTGAATTCTACAAACACCAACACAAAACTTAATTAAACTTTTAAATAAATAAAAAACCAATTTAAATTCAACTTTAAGTAATTTTAATTAAACATGTTAGAAACATTATAAAACTGAAACTTAAACTTGAAACTTAAACATTGTAGTATTCCAAATTAAGCAGCAGCAGGTTGTGGTGAAGAAAGCAATGCTGCTCAGCGCCCTCTCCACTTAACTTCGATCTCATGTGGCACATAGCCCTTCAGAGACTGGTGTGGGCGGGTTGAGAGCAAACGGCACAAAGAGAAGAGACTGCAGTGGCAAAATGTATTGGTAAAATGTCTAATATCGGTCCGGCAGATAATCGGTCGACCCTTAGTTATACTCTACGCAGTGTGTTCAGTGCTGTTGCATGTTTGAGTTGGGATTAGCAAAGAGTGTTTTTGCTCTGTTTAGCTAAATATTTGCCTCAGCCAGTGTGTTAAAGCTGCTAGAGACTGCAACAAACATTCGCTCCGTCTGTCTCCAGTCCCTACTCTGTTTCTGGGGAAGAAGCCGAGAGAGCGGGACCTCGAGTCAAAGAGCCAGGTGATCGAGGGCATCACCAGACTCATCTGTTCTGCTAAACAACAGCAGACGAGCATAAGAGGTAGAGAGCAGCATGCATTCTACAGACTAAATCATTTACACACGGTTATTTTAGCCTTTCACCTTCAGAGCTGTGTTTTAGCACAATATGGCTTTAATATTTAATTTCTAGGAAAATAATATTATTGGTATTTCTGCAAGTTTGGGCACTTTTGGACTAAAAGGGACCTGTAATGTATAAACATTTATAATTCAATGATGTAATGAAAGTTATTAATGTGTTTCCGACAAAAATAGTTTTTTCTGCTTGAAAATATTCATTGATCAGCTAGCATCATGTGCAGATAATACATCTTTTAATTTCTATCAAGTTAATGTCAGAAAAAATAATTAACTAGAAAAGAAATGATCAAAACAACAATTATTTTTCATTCATTCATTATCTGAACCACTTAATCCCAACTGTGGAGGATCGGAGCCTGTCCCGGGAACTTAGGGGCCCAAGGCAGGGAACAGCCCTGGGCAGGCGCCAACACACCGCAGGGCTCACACACACATTCACACCTCAAGGGGCCAATTTAGAGTCGCCAATTAACCTACAGCGCACGCCTTTGGACTGTGGGAGGAAACATGAGCACCCGGAGAAAACCCACATGAACACGGGGAGAGCACGCAAACTCAGAAAGTTCACACAGAAAGACCCCCATGGCCGACCCGGGGCTCCAACCCAGGACCTTCTCGTTGGGTTACAGTTATTTTCATTAGCCGTTAACCATTGTTGATCATTTAGTTAATTAGTTATTTTTGGTAAATGTGAGGTGTTTTTAACACACCTAACAAGGAAGTGAGTTCGCTGACGTATGGCTCAGCGTTTTGTGAGAAATTACGACGATTGGCCAAAAATTGCCGAAAAGTTGTGGTAATTGTGGAAAATGGCACGTTAGTAATCAATTTGGGTCTGGAATACCATTAAAGTACCAGAAGGAGTAGTAGTGCCGTCAAAATCTTAATGATACCCAGCCCCACATGAGAATAATAAAACAGCTTTTAAATTCAACATCTAGGGTTAGGAACAGATGAGTAGAAAAGTAGAAAAACAAAAATCTAAATATGTTAAAGAAAGTTTGATGAACACATAATGAGACTTAAAAACAAGTTGAAAAGTGCCCAAAGCAGAAGTCATTATTTATTAAGTTTAATATAAATGTTGTAAATGAGCAGCGTTGGTGTTTAAATGGTGTTTACTGAAGCGTTGTGTCTGTATTTCAGTATCTGTGGATGGAATGGAGTGGAACGATGTCAAGTTTTTCCAGCTGGCGTCTCAGTGGCCCACTCATGTGAAGTATCTCCCCGTGGGTCTGTTCGGTTACAGTAAAGGCGCCTCCTAGTGGCTGCTCTCTTACACAGCACCGGCTGCCATTCTCCAACCTGAAGCTCAACGACGAAGGGACTGTGGCTGGTTTGTTATTTTATAGTGTTTGCTGGTGAGCCGCTCGAGGAAAGCGAGTGTGTAGAAATGCATCATCCGTCTCTCTTCTGAACACCAGAGACATTCATTCAGTGATCCGTTAACGTCGTGAACTGTTACTTCCTGCTGTGCAGTTAATAATGCAATAACATCCAAATATTGTATTCTGGTTGTGGAGATATTTGTTGGATGTTGTTTCTTGTCGGTGAATGGAGAACGTGGTGAATCGTGTGTTGTCAAATTCGGTGGCCGTGTGGTGCAGTTGTGGTTGTTTTCTATCAGAGCAGTCTGGTTTATAAAATCTACATACTGTAAGACACAAGTCGGAATTTTTGCAATATCATAAACTTTCTGAGATGTTTAGTTAAAATAATAGTTTGTAATATTTTATCAGAGTGGAATATCATCTGTTACAACATGCCAAAAAGTGTTTTACATATTTATGTACATGGGCTGGCATTGAGATACGTGGATGACAGAGTGCATGATGGTGTGTGTGTGTGTGTGTGTGAAGCGTTGTTTTTGCACGGTTGTTACTGGCTGCTAGTGACGACTCGTCCGTTCTGCTGCAGATGTGATGTTTGTGTTGTTTGTGCAGTATGCTAGCTAGAATGTGCATTTTTGCGAGTAAATGATGTTGTTTTGCTACCTCCCGGTCACATTCCAGCACGACGGTCCAACATCTGATCAGTACATTCCTGTGATAATTATTCCCACAAAAATGTTATGTACCATCACTGCCTTTGACATCTTATTTGTCGTATGCAAAGTCTTTAGCATGCTCTAATATCCATCTATATTTATATCAAAATGACGTTCATGGAAACTAAAATGGACAATAAATACTTCACAGTCAGAATTCTTTTAGTAGTTTTTATCTTTCAACTTTTCCGTTGTTATTTAGTTGAATGAATCAAGGTGATGGAACATAAGAATGTTAAATAAGGGTGGACTGATTATCACCCGGGCCTGTTATCGGGGCTGATATTAGTCATTTTGCCAGTTATCGGTATCAGTGTTTATTGGTGCGTTCCATTTGCCGTTGGTGTTCGGTTTCCGAGTCGTTTTCCGAGGGCTGAACACGGAAGTGACGACATGTTCGCCCCCCATGTCTCGGACGCCCGACCAAATGTCTCGGAGCGGCACAGTGGACCGCGAGTTCAGAATCCAAGATGGCTACTCAGAGTGAAGACTGTAATAAATGCTGTGATTTTGTACATTATTAGCACTTTAGTGTTGTCTGTGTCTAACTTGGTCAGCTGTGTACATAATACAGCATTGTTGTAGTCGATTGATCTGTTGCTGCGCTCGTGTTATACATGAAATACTGTGTTATGTCGTTTATTTGTGGCGATGCTAAATTGCCTGGTCAGTGTTGCTAAAGAGGAATGTTGGCCGAACAGAAAAGTGAACAGGAGCAGTATCTTGAGACGGAAAATTCAGATAAAAAAAGTTATAAAAATCTATCCGTGTTCAACTCTCCTGTGGCAAATGGAAAGCATCCAGTTTGTTTTTTTACTCAAAAACGTGCGGCCTATAGCGATATAAGTTGCTTGTATACACTTTTTTGATGCGTGCACTCGTTCGCGAGATCTGTCCATTTTTCGACCCGTAGACATTTCATTAGCCATTTTCAGGGCTTCACTGCGCGGCCGCCGTTTTTCGCAATGCGTCCAAATTCGAGGTGATTCGAGACCCCGTGGGCCTCTTCGCATAACAGTAACTAATAATAATAATCATGACTCCCACTCCTCTTTTTCACCCTTTTTTCTGTTGTTTATTTTTCCCATAGACACCCATTCATTTTGTCCCAAAGAGAATAATAGGATTTTGGTTTCAAAGGCGTCCCTTTCACACGACGGTCAACGTGGCTCTCATGCCACCTCGCTGGACACACACCTCCTTCTTTTTCACACTTTTATCATCCCTCGTTCCTCCCCCATTGACGTCAGTGCATTTTATTCAACGTCTTCCTACTCGGCCAGTTTTCATGTCACAGCTACAAGACTCGATATTCAACATCGGCCCTTATCACACGTCACCGCATGACCACCAACATGAACCGCACTCGTCTTTCATCATCCCTCCTTCTTTCTCCATAACTCTATAAGTGTATTTAAGTCTTTCTGCTCGGCCAATTTTCATGTCACATCTACAAAACTTGAGTAAATGACATTGGTGTTTTCTTGTGGAAATGCAGCTCTAGGTGGTTTTATGTATGATTATGTGTCTGACTTGATTGGAGAAAAGTTAATATAACAATTATAAACCACACCATGCGATTATAATATTTTGTTAATTTGATTTAACACAAAAGTTTTAGAATAAGCTCAACTTTGTTCAGTGTGTGATTAAGCAGGAGGAGCGGACAACACACAGAGGGAATATGCAGGGCTGGTCTCGTCCCCTTTCATCACTCACTAACTTGATTATATTTGCTCAGTCGGTGTGTGACGGTGAGGTTTGGATACGACTCTGACCTAGATGGAGATCACTTCACACACACTCACGTCCTCGTGATGGGCAGCTCGGGACGGTGCTTGAGGCTCGCTTGCTTGGTGTCCGTTCTTCTCCAGTGTGGTGAGTACAAATTACAGTTCAAACCTGCTCTACGTGAGTCTGCAGACTTACAAAACTTTGCAGAAACCTTTAAACAGAAAGGATTGTTCATGTGTTCAGCAGGAGGGCAAGCTGGGAATGACAGGAAAATATTCAACACGGCACAACATAATATAACAACATAACCTTTAGCTAATAAATACGAATTAAATATGAAAACTCTTCTGATGTGACTGTAGTTACACTAAAGAAAATATACTTTTTAAAATAGACTTTATTAGTAGTTTAGGGAGTTTGTGATCAACTCAAATGTGTATATATTTTATATAAGTTTATACTTATGTGTTTTAGTATATGCACATTTTATGAAGTTTAATATTTAAATTATTTACTGTTTATGTTTTCCAAAGACATGGACCCCATTGTTCTGTTTGTCTCTATTATGCAGTGTGCTTGGCCTAGCTCATGCTGTCAACTGTAATTATGGCTTGATGGTCCCCATGCGCGCGCGCACACAGGCCTGAGGACAGGGTTTTGGTGGGGGTGGGGCTCGCTGTGCCAGTAATGAGGCCTGGGCATGCGTGGGCATGGGATGCAGGTCACACTGTAGAGAACAGGCTCATACACACTTTTCATTCCACTGTTTCCCAGTCTAAATTAAATTTTAACAAGGTCATGCACGTTATATTCTATTAATTTTACATCATTTTACAGGTCATGACAAACAGGTGGAAGTGTCTGTCATTTTATGAGTTGATTTTAATTTTTTTTCGCGATTGCAGCTTTAATTTATTATTTTTATATATTAATGTTTATGCATTTATTAGGGATGCATTGGACTGATGCTTAGATTTACCCAATATTTTATAATACGTCTTATTGTAGGTGGTACTTGTGTCAGGCATGTCAAGAGTCCGATGTGGGATTTTATACGGCCCACGCCTTCTGTCTTAATATGTATGGTGTTATTTTTGTGCCAAAATAAGTGGAACGTTCATCAGCATGCGTTCGTCTCCTGTCTTTACGTGCTCAATAGCCACTTAATAGTATGGTAGGCAAGGTGCTCTTATCATACTGTTCTATGTGGTAGTAAGCATGTCAGGAAATAGCCGGCGTTGTAGCTTAACGGCTCTCTGCACACTAGGTAGTGCACATGGAGTGTCACACACCTTTTTTTTACTTGGTACACTACATAGGCTAGAAAGTGACTTAAAAAAAAGTTTGGTACACAGTAAATGAAAGGATAATATTGATGAATTATTGTATAATGTGGTAGGAGCTGTTATTGTCCTAATGACAGTGTTCTGGGTTAATCTGGAAAATGGGAGGAAATTCTTATGGCTCGTGTTAAACAAGTGTTATTGTCGTCGGGGTTAACCCTAACTCTAACCCCCTCCCCAGTTTCAATATAGATCCAATCAGATCTTCTACCAAATAACAGTCGTGGTGCATAATGACGATTTTTCTCCCACCTACAGGAGCGGTGCGTGTGACGGTGAGAGACTCTGTTTTGGAGGTGGTTCAGGGCGACTCCGTTATCTTACCCTGCTCCTTTCTCACCATGATCCCCCTCTCCCGACTCAGCATCATCTGGACCCTCACTCCATTTTCAGACCCGGACACTCCCACACAGGTACGGCTATAACAGCACACAACACATTTGGTTAAACTCTTTCTTTAAACTCTTTTCTTTCTTTTTTTTTATGAGTAATAAATTTAATGCAAATATCTAAAAGGTAATAGTCTGAGTGGTGGTACCTGGGACCGAAGCAGTTGAGAACCCCTGGATTATGTCATAATGATGTCGTTTGGTGGTTTTCTGGCTACAGCATAACAATTTCAGTTAAAAAGAACATCACTGTAGTAACTATGGCTGCACAAGCTCCAATCTATGCCCAATGTGAAGTAATGTAGAAAAATGGATGTGATGTGCTGCATTGATTTGTTGACCTGAGAATTGTAATTGAATAGAATCGTGAGACCAGTGAAGGTTCTCTACAATATACTATAATCAGCTAGTTCCTGGATTAAGATATTTAATAGTTTATTAATAACGCTGTTACTTGATGTAAACTTATTTACCTCCGTGTTTTTATTCTCCATTTTATCCATTTAATCTTGTGGCTACATAAATTCTTATTAAAATAGCTTTGTATTTCCACCAGTTTTCACAGTAATATTTGTAGACCAGTAAAGTGTGATTGAAGATGCAGAAAGTGTCCTGTTTTGTAGTGTGTCAGCATGTGATTTGTCTTCCAGGTGATTGTGTATGATCAAGGCCAGGTGATGGAAGGCCCCGTCTTCACCGGCCGCGTGGAGTTCACCAGATTGCCCTGGAGCGCTGATGTCCTGCTGAACCAAACCCGCGTGGCCGACGCTGGCGTGTACCGATGTGTCGTCAGCAACCCACCGGAGACGGGAGATCCTGGAATCGGAGAGCTCAGCCTCAGTGTTTTGGGTAAGAATCACAGACACACAGCGACACAAAGTTTTCAAGTTTTCATCTGTTTCTGCCTCGGCCTATTTTTAGCTTGAACACAGCCAGAAGGCATCCAGCGTGCAGAGTGAGATTCTTATAGGTTAGAGTAGCTTAATGTTTTATTGCTGGGTAATGCTCTGGCTCCATCTTGTGACTTGCAAGTTATATGACATTATTATTGGTTATATATATATTTATATATTATTATTACTATTATTATTCACTTTTATACATACAGTTAATTTTAAGTTAAAAACCTTTAAATAGAAAAGCAAGCAAACATAAGTGATTAAACCAACAGACATTGTATTTTAGTCAGTATAACCTCTATAATATGAATAACATTAAGGCTCCATACACACGTAGCCAGGTATTCATAAAAACTGAATTTTTCTCGTTAGTTTTTGAAAATAATTTCATGTACATGAGCCCATTTTCAATACTATCTGTGTTATCACAAATCCAGATAAATACGCTGTCAAGAGCTGTGTAGAAACGTCAGACAATCAGTATCCTGGAGAAACAGAACAAATTACACCTGGTTGCTTGGTGAATAGTGGAGAATAGAGAATCCAGTGTCTTCCATTTTTCTAATTTCAGTAAAAGTGTTCCTGGAGCAACTTGGGGTTAAGGGTCTTGCGCAGGGACCCAGTGGTGGTCACTGCTTTTGGGTGTGGTCTCATCCTAACGATGACATGACCACCAGACATACAAAACTGACATAGCTACAGGTTAGACAAGGGTTCCACAAACTTTATGGCGTTTTGGTGCTCCTTGTGTGTGCGCAGCACCCCCGTCTCTACCCCTGTGTCTGTGGGAGGGAGACACTAATGCAGGGGGCAGTGTGACCTTGTCCTGTATAGTTGTAGAGGGAGTTCCTGTTCCACAGATGAGCTGGGAAAAACTGGAACCAGACCATGTCATCTTGCCTGTCAGCATGGACGGTAAGAGTTGAGACACTGTTTGGTGTTTTTCTCTTAGAAATGAGTTCAAGTTCAGCATCTGTTGACTCAAACACAATTCATCTTTTATGATTATTTTTCTTGTTTCACAAATCTAGAAGAAACGTGTGTGATTTACCTTGTCGTCTGTAGCCAGGGTACAGTTTAGAAGGGAATGGTGTTACTCTTCTTTGTCTTCGTGGGCTGCATCAGTGCGCCTCCCTTCATGTCTGGTTGCAGTTACATTTACAGCATTTAGCAGACGCTCTTATCCAGAGCAACTTACATTTCCTAATTTCAGCGACAGTTCTCCCGAGAGCAACTTGGGCTTAAGGGTCTTGCTCAGGGACCCAGTGTTGGTAACGCCAGAGGTTAGATTCAAACCCACAACCTCTTGGGCCAAAGGTGAGTGTCCTACCACTAGGCACCTAGTGTTGGTTGCTTCTCACAACTAGCCACTGCTCCAAAATTATCAGGCAGTAAGTGTGGTTGTGATGTGTGTCAGTGTAGAAAGTAATTGGACACTAATTATAGAGGTTAGAACCTAGAAGAAGAAGCTGCCTGCTCTCGTTAGCCATTCCATACTCCAGTGTGCACAATATTGTTATACAGTAGCTTTCTGACTACACAGTTTAAATAACAAAGTATAGAGACTGTGATAAAACGTCTTCTGCCCAGCTAATACCAAGTCTGTGTTTTCTTTTTTCTGTAGGAGAGCTGATGGGTTCTGTACAAATTTTAAATGTGTCTGCACAGAACTCTGGTGTGTATCGCTGCTCTGTGACCAACGTTTTGGGGACACAGAACTGCTACGTCAACCTTTCAGTGTATACCTGTGAGTGCACTAATGAACTGTACTCATAACTTAAACTAAAGCTGTGTACAGTGCACTTTGTCAATGCAGTATTTGTTGTTCTTCCATATGCAGCTCCTGATCATGCTCCAGGCATCTTGCAGGGTGTGCTCCTGACACTGTCCATGGCACTGCTGCTTCTGGCGTTGTTAGTTGTGGTGCTGTGGCTTCATCGTTTAGCCCAGGAGAGCAAGTGGAGAGACCAGCGTGAAGAGGAGGAATGTTACAATGAAATTAGATATAGTCCTTGTTTAATAAAGCGCTCATTTGTGTAAAGATGGGATTGCCTTCCCTATCTCAGGAAGAACATCACCTGTGTGATTCCTTAGTGAGACAGCTGATTATTTTTCACTCCTACTTCGATAATTGGTGACAGTGAGCGCCCAGGACACACTCAAGCACCATAGCAAACCATAGCTGATGATCCAGGAGCTGTCAACATGTTTCCCTATCACCGCATATTCCCACCTTTTGGAAACAAAACTATTTTTAATGATGCACCATTATCAAAGTAAACCATTTAGATTTAGCACTTCATTTAAACCTAACCAACAGTACAATTATCAATTACATTACACAATTTGTTGGCCTATATCATTTATATTTACAGATAAAGCACATTCAAATGGAAAACAAGCTATTTCAAACCCATTTCAAGCTATTACTTCACATCACAGAATGTATCAAACTCTCCACAACAAGCAAGACCTTGACAGACAACCAGCCTATAAGTTATTTCAGCCTTTTCAGCCAGTCTCTTAACAACCAGTCAGTGTCCTCTCATATGGAAAACTCTTCATCCTAACTGCAAAAATCTAAGGTTCTCGTATTAATAAAGCAACCCCTAAAAATTCTCTATTTAATAAATGTACTTTCAATTTTGGACCTGTCTGGTTGTGTCCCATTATAGCTCTACACATATTGAAAAAAAACAATCTTACAACTATTACAAAATATCAGCTAAAATCCAGATTCTTAGTTACATACTACTGAAAAAGGTAATGTGACTAATTGTACCAACTGATTAAAAAAAATAAACATCTTGGAGAACCAACAGATGCTTCACGTTCACATTTTAAGCAATAAATACACAGTCCATATAAAGAACATGGGGAGTGTTGCTGTACTGCAGCTAAATGAAGATATCTGCTGGTATTACTACCACTCTAAAGTACTGAGCAACAATTAATAGAACAAATTTTCACTTCAAACTCAGTGTCATATTTACTTCAGTAAATGACTAAAATAATTGGAGGCAATTGTTATATGAGCTGAGTGCCAAACTGCATCTTTAAAGGAGTTGCCAGTTCAAAAACAACTGATACTAAAGGTTGACATACTGTACATTCCAGTTCTACTACAGGGCATTGTAAAGATGACCACGTGTGATATGACTAAACTATTACAAAAAATAAGTTTCCTGTTCTCATGGGAAGCCTGTTCACACACACGCAGTTTTTTAAAGAATATCTACAGGTTTCAGCCTTTTGTTTACACAGAGTTTTATAACGCTGCAAATGTTTTTAACACCCTCTGATGTGAAGAAATTTAAAACGCTGGATTCTGTGCATACATGTGCATTACCTTTTTATCAAAATTTCGGCTTACGTGTAAACAGGCCATTAAGGTAGCCAGGCAGGAGAACACTGAGCACACAGGAAGTGGTGGACAGTACACGGCAAATCATTTCTAACACTACACAAACAAGGACCTGTAATCACTTGCTATTCGGGAAGGATGGGAATCAACCTATAAAATAAAAATACAGACTCAACTGACACCCAAAGGGAAAACTTCCATAAAGAAACTGCACAGATTATTAATCTATTCAAAAAGTGGGCTAAAATGATGCAAAGACATCAAGGTGGTACAACCATTGCAAAAACAATTTTTTTTTTCCAAACATTTGCTCACATAAAATAGTGATGAATGCTCCAGTCATAAGCTTCAGGTTGAAGTCATGAAAAACTCATCATAAGCCTAAATGTTCAACAGAAAAATAAGACAACACTATCTTCTAACCCTGCTGTGCACAACCACAAGGAAAACTACTTTTCAACTAGTCCCTGAGAAAAGATCAGTGAGGCACTGAAACAAGCCTGATCCAACATGAATGTTACTTAACAGCATCTGGGAGCCATAACAACTACTTTGAGATGAAATATTTAATTAAAAACCAACCATTAATTATTCCACTCACCAAACTCAGCCATCACACTCAACACCGGCATTTCCTTCACAGAGGAACAGAATATACAATGTTCAGTTTGACTCACACAGAGGGCATCTCTCAGAACAGCCGGTCCTCCTCTGTGGGGCAGACACCTGCAATGCGTTTTCAAAACAAGCAGTAAGTTCTCATAAAAACAGTTTTTACTGCCACTTTTCAAAATCTGAAATCTGAATCTACACAGGCCTAGTTTTTACTTCATTTTTAATTGTCATTTTTTACAAGACTGTGACAAAGCATGTTTTAACACGCATCCAGCTGCAAGCCCATCAGACCCTTCAGGATTTTGCAATGTTGCGATCACAACACAAACTCGGCAAATCTCCGAGAAATCTTTACAATCATGCAATTTTCACCAATTACCACACAACATTGATCCATATGTCAGCAAACGCACTTCCTTGTTGCTTAAAAAACGCAGGAATTGTGATAAACGCCTCATTTACCTTCAAAAGTAACTAAATGATTAATGGTAAGTTATTTGTTCCCTTCATTGAAATTAATTGTTAAAAAATAATCATAAAGGGGGAATTACAAAAATCACAAATTTCCCCCCAACTTTGTTGTAATAAAACAATTTTCACCCCTATTTTTAAGACAGGCTGCCACAAAATCAGACATTTTAGGTTGCAAGTCTCAAAAAAGGCACACAAAATCCAGAAGGGACTGGTCTATGGTGACAATGGCAAGCAAAAACTCCCCTGTTGTGAACAGAAAGAAACCTTGAGAGGAACCAGGACTGAGATCCAGTTTTTGACCTTTTTTGGTAACCCTATTTTTGTCTTTAGTTTTTTTTTTTCTATTTTGTCCTTTCTATTGTAATCTATTTTTTGTTTCAGTTTTTAAACTATTAAAAAAAAAGTAATCTCCATATTTTAGATTATATTAGGTTAACCTTGGAGCAGTTCCCACAAGTCATCATAAAGTACCAAAAGTGCCAGTAGAATGCCTACTGGTATGAATAAACAGTTGCTGGATGTTTGCACGAATTTAAACTGTAAATTACCAATCAGGGCAGGACTACAATTGAATAAGTTTCTCTTCAGCATAAAGAAGTCAACAATAAACTAAGTGAAAGTTAACTGCACGACTACTGAAAAATGTACAAAGATACTGATTTTAGCCATTGCTGCTGATCATATTTGACCTAACAATTGATGAGGTGCTGAATTCATACAAATTGGAAGACAAAAGGCATAATGAGAAAAGAATGGATGCTGGGTAGAAAACCCCAAACGCCCTTCACTGCCCTTACCACTCAAAGATGATCACACCAGGAATGGGCTTTCCATCAAAAAAGGCAACGGCACAGTTCAGCTCTCAACAGGGCCACCCTCTTGAGGCCAGACTTGCAAATGACAATTTATAACCTGTAAAGGAGAAAAACTGAGGTGGTTGGATTAAACAAGAAAGTCACAATGAACTGAAATTTGTAAGCCATTAACAAGGTCAATAAGTAACGAGAAAGAGTGGGAAGGAAAAATAATGAACAAGGTGACTGCTGTTATTCAGCAATCACAAACAGCTAATTTGACTAATTAACTGCAAGCGGAGAACAGTCAAATCATCTGAAATGCTAAGATCTCAGCTTAAAACAAACTTGGTTAAGTAACATTTGGGTAACTGGCATTTAATTCTTTCCCCCTGCTTTTCCTTTCCCATTCTTTCACTGTGATCTGAGAAAAGACTAAATCTTTCACAATATTCAGCTTTACAATAGTGACATGGGGTTAAGCTGGCCCATAGCCTCCACATTTGGCCATGGCTAAAACTTTCTGCATTTTCTGGAAGAATAAAATATTGATAAGCGTACCATACAGTACCTTGCTTCAGGTTAGTTTAACTATGAAAATACGCAAGCAAATAGTTGGCATTCGAGAGGCTCTCTCACCATTTGGATGCTTGAAACTGCATGTTTCATGAGCTAAACACAGCGTATCATTGAAACAAAAGGAAACAAGGAATCTTATTCATGTAAAATAATGAATTAAAGCATAGCAAAAGATCCAGAATGAACCGGGTTTCAAGTTTGTGCTGTTTGAAGTTCAACATCCATGCTGGCAACTTGTCATGCCATTAACCTGTTAATTTCGCATAACCAGATAATATAGTTAACAAAGGTGGAAGTAACGAATTTAAAAAATGTTACTCATTAAATATGTAGTTTTTCCAGGAACGTGTACTTTGAGCATATTTTATGTATTATACTTGAGTACAACTTAAACTAATCTACTTTTAAAACGACGTTTTATCACTGACCACATCTACAATTTGAAGTCAGTGTTAGCCCTCACAGTTGCCATATCAATTTAGAGAGACCGTTTATAAAACTTTACCTCAGGAATTAAAGAGGTACGCCGAGTAGTTTCTGGGAGGAAAAACTTTGAATATAAGCACTATTTTTTTAACACCAGTACTTTCACTTATAATCATTACCAAAGCATTACAGCAGTACTCTAAATTAAGTACAAATATTTAGTACATTTGCCACCACTGAGAGTGAGAATAGTAAACGCATTACCGAGAACGCCGAGACGACGAGAAACTGCCCTCAGAGACACCGAACCTGATAAAACCTCCAAAATCTCTTCATTTTCACTGCGGCTAGGTTTACTTCTCTCCTGTCAGGTTCTGCTGTCGGGACAACAAGAGAATTGGCAAAAAATTATGATAGAAACCGTAGTATTTAAACCTCCGAATTCGCAGTTCTTACCGTGAAATGCCGTTAACACCTGCACCTAACACACGCGAGAGAGAGTTAGTTTGTGGCGTGACGTCACTTCCGGGAGTTCCGCCTCTAATTAGTCACGGCTGCTGTATTCCCCATCTTCAAAACGTTGCACAAGGTTAGTAGTAAGGGTGGCCCTAGTGAAGCAGTCAAATTTTCCGAACCAAATTTACCTTCGGGAGTCAATTAAATACTGAATTATTAGACACTGCACATGTTTTTAAACCCATGTCAAGTTTCATTAAATGTTTAACGTGAGATTACATGTGTTCGGGCTGCAGTTAATCAAATGTTGTGCATTTTAGCTACAGTCGGCCCCAAACATTTATCCCAATTATTATTGCTACTTACAAAACATTTGTTTGTCAATTTTACATTCTATTCATCGATGACCAGCACAAATAGTATAGAAATGAAGATAACGCATTGAGAGCATACGTGCAGAACGTGCTTACGCCTGAAATCAACAGACTTTACCTGGCAACAAGAAATAGTTATCTGATTGGCTGATAGACTACGCGCAAAGTGTTTAAATATGATCGTGGTGCAGTGTGCTGCCTTAACAATGACAAACAATCACTCACTTAAAGAACTGAGTGTCTCATATTTTTATATTTTGTTTCATAAAATCTGTAAGATATGAGGACAAAAACTTTGAAACGTTGAAACAAGATGATTCTTAATAAAGACGTTTATTTCTGTAGGGTCTTAAGACTGACACGATTAACCAGCGATCAAGCCTGTCAACTTACACTTAAGCTAAAATTGAACAGTGATGGAATGATTGTAATATTTCTTAACACAATGGCTTAATACGTTTTATTTGTGAGAGTGGCATCTGATGTAGGGGTGTGCCAAAAAATCGATTCACAGAAAAATCTAGATTCTCATTTGCAACGATTCAGAATCGATCTGAAATGTCCAAGAATCGATTTAATAAATAAATAAAATCAGCTGGCTGTTCGCCTCCATTTTTCTAACTAGCCTACTGGTCTGTACTGATGCCACCACGCAGCCGGTTTTTGAACGTAAGCGTGCGCGGCAAATCACTAAAACAAAGAGGAAGCAAATATGGATGAGAGGGAGATCCAATCAGCCCCGTCTTCACTTAAAGCTAAAGTTTGGCGTCATTTCGGTTTTTACCGAATGCCTGGAAGCACTGCGCTGGACATGACACACACAGTGTGCAAGCTTTGCAAAACGAAGACCAAGTACTTCGGCAGCACAACAAATGCGCGTGCTCATATTACTAGGCATCACCCGGAGCTCAGCGACACGGAGCAGAGTCAGCCGCCAGCTGCAGACCAACGCACACTGCAGTGCTTCTCCACCGCTGGAGATATAGTGACAGCACAGCGAAGCAGTCTCACTCCTGCACATGTTGATCAGCTTCTTTTCCTACAAAAGAACCTGAATGTTGCATCTGCAAATGGACAGTAACCTTGGACACAGTTCATGTCCAGTTTTTTTCATGATTTGTTGAAAATCATATAATCAGTTGCACAGTTTACAGTTCTGTTGTTGCAAGAGACACTGTCATGAACATTTCAGAGACAGGTAGCTTAGGGGTACTATTTTTCATTTTGAAAGAAGCACTTTATTTTCATAACTTGTTCTTTAAGTTACTGAATCTGACTGAGAAATATAGATGTTTTTTTGTCTTCTCCGGTTGTGTTCTACATGATATTTGTGGTAAACTGCAACTTTCCTGGGAAATGCATCTATTTTCAACCATTTTGTATTATGAAGAAGCACTTTATTTTTGTTCCAACTTATTTTATAGCTAGCTACTAATGAGTAGCAATTGAGAACCAGACAATGTTTTTGATAAAAGGCACTTCCCTGAGAATTTAACTTAATAAATGTGAAAAAGACACTTTAATGTCTCCGTTTGTCATTCTGTATAGCAAAGCAGATGAGAGTAGATCATGATCAGAAACCCGATTAGAAATCATTATGAATAAAATGGAATCATTTTGAATCGAAAATCTTTTTGAATCGAAAATCGATTTTGAATCGAATCGTGGCCTCAAGAATCGGAATCGAATTGAATCGTGAGATGGTAAAAGATTCCCACCCCTAATCTGATGGTGTGTTTGTTGGTGGTCTAGTGGTTAAGATACCTACCTGCCTCTGAAGCAAGAGGTCCAATGTCCTTAGAGGTTTTCCATCCAACTGGATTTCAGAAGATTCCCACCTCGTCTCAGGTAGATAACCACCAGAAGAGACTGATTAGGCAGAATGGAAAACCTCCAGGACTGGAGTTGCCTACCTCCGCTGTAAATGGTTAAAACACAGCAGGTTCAGATGCTGGTTATGGATGGCAGACATCCCAAGTCTCCCGGAAGTTCCGGGAGTCTCCCGCATATTGATAGCGGCTCCCCGATGCCCGCAAATTGAATAAAAAATGAGTTTTTGCAGGCCTGGGTTGGATTTACTCATATATAGTTAAAACACAATTGTGATGAAATATTGAACCTACAAATATTCTGTAAAATAATCCAGAGTATGTACTGTTAAATTACAATTTATGCTTGTAGAATTACTTGTCACTTGATGTTGCAGTTAGCTAACTTACCGTGACAAACAGCGAGGCTGTGTGCCTTCCAAGTGCCTTGAGGTTGCTTGTGTCCTTTCCAATTCATTTGAAGCTGCATGTCGTCTCTCCATCCTCCAGTATGGTGAATTTTGTGTTGTCAGAGATATTATAAATAAAGTGCCCATAAAACAAGCTGATATTTATTTTTACTCGAGTGATTGTGGTTGCATTGAAGCCATGTTGACAGCCGCGATTTACATTTCATCACCTTGTTTCAACTATTTGCCCTAATTAATAATAAATCCTTACAGGTTGCTCACCTCAAATACATGTAATAATGCATATCAATTTCACTCTAAGGATAAAGAGAGAAATGAAACCTTTTTAGGTTTTAATGACAACTTGACATTACCCGATATTTTTTGGCAGGATGTAAATTAAAAAGCAGTCTAACAATGAAACAAAAGCACACAATCACAACGAACTGCTCTGCAAACGATGACCAAAAAAGCTTTAATTTAAATAGAAGGAAAAACATAAAAAACTACATAACTTTGTATGTTGAATAAACAGCTTTTAAATAAAACAAACCCCCATGTAACTAAAAGATGATGTAAAAAATTGGGATGGTGAAGTTTTTTTTTTTTACAATAGATGTGCAAAAGCAGTATTAATCAACGTTCCTTCCCAAAACTGCATGATTCAAGGTGAGAGAGAGAGAGAGAGAGATCTGTGCCAAGTCTCTCCACAAGTGGGGGAGGGGATACAGGAACACACTCCCCTAAGACTCAAAAGTAGTGTCTTCCATTGAAAAATAACCAGAAATCCAATAATAATAAAATAGATTTATATATTTTAAATATATATATTTATATACAAATCATGCTGTACATAAATGGCAGAGATTCATTTAATCCCTTTTATTATTGACACCCAAGACAGTCCAGTAACTTGTGCTTGCCTTCCTCAAAAAATAAATCAAATAAAACTACAAATAAAAAGATATCCACACACCTCAATGGACCTTTGGAAAAGAAATGACACTGCAAGGAAAAAAAAAGAAAAAAAAAAGACGTGGTCCTGATAATGGAGATTTTGAGGCCTCTGCCCAGCTCTGACAGAGAGTCATCAGGAATTAGTCAATAGAAAAAAGGGCCAGTAGCTGACCATTGCTTAGCATTTATGTGAAGTGGGAAACCAGAATATTAAGACCTGAGGAGGGCTGGACAAAGCCAACAGTGCCACCCAAACCCAAACACACACAGGGGAGGGAATCAACATCCTGCCGAGTGTTCTTCCATTAACAAACATGGTGATATTAATATGAGAAATACAGTTTTACACCTGAATGCTGTCAACATTTCTTGGGAGAATTTACCAAAAAATTAGGCATCTTCAATGTCCAGACTCCAACTGGGATGAAACATTTGGAAAAACCATAAAATCTGCCGTTAAAGCCAAACAAAGTATTTTTTATATTTCAACAAAACAACTGTGTTTGGACAGAGGGTTTGAATCACAGTATATATTTATCAAAATTCTATATAATTTAGCATGTGAATATGGGCTTTGCGCAAAGAACTCCAAAAATGCAGATTAGATTATAGCCAGGTGTTACAAAATGATCGCGTGAACAGCCATTTTATACATTAGAATTAGCTTGGAAGATTGTGAACGGAACTTATTCTTATCTGATCTGAATATTTATCACTGGAAGGGTTTATATGTCTGCTTTCTGGTAAATGTATAGCCTTAGACTTACAGAGTGGTTAATTAAATTAATAATCAGGAACAAGGCCAGAACAGAACTGGGAAGAATGACTGCTTTCAAACACCAACGTGTAAAAGACGTCCAAAAACCCATCGGACAGACACAAGCATCACCACCACCACCATCAGGTCAGTAGTTATAATGGAGCTGTAGATCCTCCTGTGCTTTTCCCCCTCCTCAGACACATCACTACACCAAGTAAGGCACCATTTCCAAAAACCTGATCCTGGAGGTAACCACAATGGAATGGCCACAAAGTTATTACCCTGGAGACCAGTTTGGACCAAACTTGCACAAAAGGAGGGAACGAGAACAAAAATGCTTTAAGGTTCTCGATCTGCACGTTTTGTACCAAACATAACCCTAAATTCCATCATCAGTCAGCCAGTGATTCGCTCCTATTCTGGCATTGGATTAGACGCATAAAGACACACCAACAGATAACAAGGGTCTAATTCCAGTTAAATTATAATGCAACATTTTAATTAAATGTGAAAAAAGAAATCTCAAAAAGGTCCCTTAAAAGGGCAGGGCAGAGGATAAAACGTAATAGTTGTAGCATCACCTTTCCAGTTAGTATCAGAATGTCACAACCAGTTGCAACAAACAAAAAATGATGTCCCTCCACCTCCTAACAAATATCAGCCATCAAATAAATATGTATCTGTGATTTCTAATGGTATATCTCCTTTTGCAAAAGTTCTTCCAACTAAAACGCTGGAGATTCAAAGTCAATAGTAGCAGTAGTTCGATGAGTTGTATTTTTAAGGAGAGAGGGGGTGCAGTAGCAGTAGTATCACAGGAGGCGGCGCTAAACTGCAGGAGCCTACTGATCGACAGCAGGAGGAGAGCAGAGGCCTGTAAATGCAGGAGTGGAGAGAACACACACCGGGAACAGAGAGGTCAGAAAAGGGTTTGGGGGAAAATTGTGCCGTCTTAATATAAAAAAAAAAAAACTGTTTTGGGGGCTTGGGGCTGGGTTTCTTCCCTTGTGTAGCATAAGAAGGACTGCAAGCCTAATAATTGGTCCTTAAATTGTACGTCTCATTTCTGGCCCCGTTCCTTCTACTCCTAACGGCTAGATTTTATGCCCTCTGTCCTCTCCGGTGTGGGCTGTAAACTGTGCAGAGAGGAGCACCAAAAGTCAAGAAAAGTACAAGATTTTACTATCCCTGAAGCTGGCTGTCGGAGCGGCCACAGGTGTTTCCAAGTTGCTTGTGACGGAGGAGGAATCTGAAATGAAAGTGCTTTGGCGATGGGAGAGCTGTGGGACAGAGGCCAGGGGAAACGAGGGCTCGAGTCCTTTGGTGCTTAAAGGCCAATTTGTAGATTTTAGGCAGGAGCCTCTGCTGTGATATACGTAGATGACAGGAAGAGAGGAAAACGAAACAAAAACATAATTGAGAGCAATACATGCCTAATAGCAGCCACTCTTCTTTCATCTCGGGTGGAGGGGGAAAGCCCTATCGGCCCGATCAGCGCTGAAGAGCAGCAGAGGCGGGATCAGACGCGAGGAGAGAGACGCTCAAGTCAACGCTTATTTGCTACAGATATAAGAGTTCCCTTTTTGTTACGGTGGTAATGCGCTGAAGGATTCACAGTTTTTCCAGAATCTTCACAGACCTTCCAGTATCACATGGAGGGAAAAACGCATTTTGGATTACATGAGCTTGGCTTATTTTCCTTTTAGGCCAAACAGGTGACCAGGTATCCGTCCCTCAGGGTTTGTAACTTGGCCTCACGGGGGATTAAATCTGAACGGCACCTAGTGTTCCTAGTGAGCTCCCGTATTGAAATGGGGGAAAAACCTGCGGGTTGTATCCTGTACTTCAACGCCACAGTGCACAGCAAGAGCAAGAAAGGGGTTGTTGAGCTCAGTTCGGCTCGTCTTCTCGGGAGGACAACCCTCTCTGCCCTGGTAAAAGCTGTGTTGCTGGAGCGTGGTGGGGGGCTCAACGAGAGCCTGGCCTCAGCGCTCAGCTTTATTTGGTCCAGGCCTGGTGGTGCCGGTTTAGTCTGTGCAGGCTCAGCGCAGGTGCTCAAGTAAAGGCAGCTCTGTCGACTCCTCCCTCATGGTGGGGAGGTCCGGTGTGAGGGGCGTGCTCTCTGTGGGAATGGCCACACCCGCTGTGTCCGGTGGTGGACTGCCCTCGGGGGGCGGTGCAGGCAGAACAGGCTGGAAAGTCTAGAAAATGCAGTGAATTTTTTATTAATTGTTTAGAAATAAAGATGAACATAACACCTACTGGTTGCCATCCCCATCCTAATGTAATTTATTCTGAATAAAGGTTCACGATATATAGAAAAAATATGCATCTCCAATTTTAAGAAGTTAGAAAACGATGCCTCATCTTTTCAAATGTAAACAAAAAAATATTGTTTTGGGGTGTTGATGGCAAGACCCTTAACCCCAAGTTGCTCTCAGGGAAAATGTCCCCGAAATAAGAAAAAAGAAGCTGCTCTAGATAAGAGTGTCTGCTAAACGCTGTAAATGTAAATATTTTACTTTACTGGGTATAAGGAGACAATAGAGGCAGAATTTTTAAAGCTATGTTCTAGCAAGACTGAGCTCTGTTAACGTGTTTACAAAAGATCTGTAATTTGGTCTGAGCTTCATCAACTACATGCGGCTACTGTGGTCTAAGCTTACTTATTTCACATCATCACGGACCTTATTGGAAAAATCTACAAATTGTATCCTTATTCTATCTGATCTAAAGATCTAAACATGATTATTTAAAGGCTTTAATCAACCGTCGTGTGCCACATATCAATCTGATAAACACTTGGTTTCGGGATATGTCTCAGACAGGCACATTAACACTGAGTTTATGCAAAAAATAAAACAGGTTAAGGTGACTGTGATTACACAAGCTCAGATCCAACGTTTTCAGTTCTGATACCGATGCCAATATTTGAGCTTTGGGCATCAGCCGATCCCGAGATACCAGTTTTAATGAATATGTTTCTCTGTGAGGAGGAGATTATTCTGTTCTGCTTAAGGAAATACTTGACTTAAATCCTGTGTTCCAAACTAACACAGTGTAATAATTACACTCCCATATGTATATGCTAAATGATTTATTATTAAAATATCATCTCAAACATGACTCCAATAAACACAGTTGTGTCATTTAGTGATGCTCCCTAATCCTGCGGCGCTAAAACCATCAGGAACACAGAGATTGTGAGTGAGAGCTGGTGTTGTTAAGGAAATTAAACAGTATAATGGTGTGATGTGCTTTTGGGCTTGTAGTGTGTTGTGTTGCTTGTTCTGCTCTTTGTCATATTAATATGTAGGAACACTTCCCATGCAGAACTAATTGACCGCACGCACTTACGCAAACATAGAAAAACCTAAATTTTACAGATCGGCTACACAGAGCGGCCCAATGCCCCCGATACCCGATCCAGCTACTTGAGTCGTTATCGGGCCAATATCCCATCCACGTATGGGATCATCACTAATTGTGATATCTGTATAATAGACCTTTATATCCCTTGTCCTGTCCTCACCTGAGAGCGGACGTTTTGAGACAGTCCCCCGTCTCCTTCCACCACAGCCGGCCCGTTAAAGCCCTTCCTGCCCGACAGGCTCCATTTACAGTAGAGGCCCTCGTAGGGCAGCCCGCTGCCCTGACCGAGCCCCAGCCCTCTCTGCGATGCCCTGTGACCGGGGTTGTCCTGTAGGCTGCCCGGGCAGAAGCGCTCGGCCGGAGGCAAGGCCAGTGAGCTGCTGAAGGACTGCTGTGAGCTGGACAGGTGCTGACCCAGCAGCCCCTGGATGGAGGAGGTGCGGTGGAGAGAGCTGACCAGGCTTGCGTCCATTCTTCCCTCTGACTGGCTGAGCAGGGCCAGGGGGAGGGGCTGCTGGGAGTGGACGGGCCAGCTGGGTCCCACGGGGTTGTCAGTTCCTGTGAACAAGGACGTCAATAATCAACTGATCTTCAGTCATGTCTCAGACACACAGAAAACGACATCGTCCCTAGCGATGACGGAGCGCTGCTCACCCATGGAGGACTGCACAGTGCTGAGGTGAGACTGGGGCATGGTGGGAGCAGTGCTCTGGGGCGCGTGAACTGCAGGGTTGTTGCTGATGGAGGTGGAGCCGCCACCGCAGTCGGAGTCTTCAATGTTCCCTCCGCTGTTGCAGCCAGCGCCACAGCCCTTCTGGAGCCTGGGGGCAGCAATGAAGATTCACTGATTCTTTGCATTCATTCATACTCTTTAAAACGTCACTTCAGAAAACATCAGGCTTTGTCATTTTACTGGACTCTGAGTCGGACACTGAGCCAAAGACAAATTACTTTTTCTTAAAATGTTGTGCACCACACTTGAAATGCACCACGTTCTGAGTGTGCAGTGGAATTTTGGCAAGCAAAATATCATCTTAACGCACGCGGCTCTGGCCATGCTCACGCTCGACTCTGCCTTCCTCTTTTATCGGCATGGGTATATGTAAGCATGAAAATATTGGGTATTGGCATCGGCCAATAATTACTTTAGGGCCTGTGTCCAGCAAACTCGCTTTTCTGCTGAGAGCGCTCAAAACATCACTTCCAGAGCACTTTCTCTCAGCGCTGGTTGTTGCTAAGTTGCGCACTTCCTCGTTCGTTCCTATTTCAACGCTTCTCTTTGAGATCGCTAGTTTAGCCGACAAGATGGACAGAAATCGCATCTTAGTATTTGTGGCAGCATTTGAAATTGATTCTCATGTCTTCGAGACAAGATTGGGTGCACGAAATCTTCTCCGGCTGCTCCAGATACGCCGCCATTTGTTGTTGACTTTGAGTGTCCCGCCCCTTCCTCGATTTTGATTTGCTAGCAAGAGACAAGTGACATTGACGAGCGCAGTGCTCAACTTGTAGTGCTGCGGTTAAAACTGTCTCCACCACTGAAGGCACTAAGTGCCCTGAACCCTGAAGCTCACAGGATTCATATTAAAAATAGATGTGTTTGGCAGACACAGGCCCTTATCATGCATCGCTACACAGTAGCTTGTTAAAAAGACAGAAAAATACAACTATGTGGTGTGTGTGTGTCAGACCTGTCCCAGCTGCTGATGAACCAGGTGTAGATGTTGTGTGGGCTAACAGGACCCCCCCAGACGGAGCGGAGCTGGGCGTGGCACCCTGCGTACGAGGTGGTGAGGGGGGAGACGTAGATGGGGTAGCCAATGGGCTGGTCGCAGGAGGAGTTGATCATGTTGCGCAGGGCCTGCTTAGCGTTCTGAATGCTGCCGCGCTCCGGGTTCCGGTTCCGCAGGAAGACCAGCTCCTGCTGCTGTCCGGCCCACAGGCCGCGCACACACTCCCGGTTCACCTGGACAAAGAGTTATACACAGAGTTTACAACAGTCACAGGAGGACAAGACAAAGTCAAGTGAACTACAATGATGATTTATTGCAACATGTGCAAACATAAAAGTACTACTGTGCAGTGCTGTAGATTTACATCAGAAATGCAATGATAAACTCAGGATTATATTACTTTAATACAAATACTTCACAAGAACATTATAACTTGTTCCAAATTTACACTCGTTGGGTCAAATCTTTTAATTTAGAATTGATGACCCAAATATCAGTTGATTCAATCCTGATCGGAAACGATTTCGATATTATCGTGCATCCCTAATTCTACTTCAATTGTTGCTGTGAACTTTCCCTAAATTATGCATTTTCAATCACTGATATTTCCCCCCTCTGCTGTTAGGTAATGACCATCATCAGAGAGTATGTTTTACGTCTATGAAAGGCGGCCTTTACTTTATGTTTCATCAGTAGCAACTAATTATTTAAAGCCAAGGATGAAACGTGCAGTGAAATAAAAGGTCATTTTCTTCTGGTGCAAATCCAATAGGCCAAGCACACGAAGCCACCAAATAACCACGGCAGGGCATAGACCCAGTAGGAGCGGCACGGCGGCGGGCACCTTGATGACCCTGAAGCTGAGGAAGCGTTTGTTCAGCATGATGATTTTATACTCGTCGCTGCCGTCATCCATGACGTGGCGCAGGGCCAGCAGGGAGGGCATGTTGGCCAGGATGGCGCTGCGCCACACCGGGTCGCCCTCGTGAGAGATTAGCATCTTCTCCTCGTTAGCCGTGATGGCATCATACAGCACCACCGGGTCCTCGTACTCATCCGGAGAGGTGAAGTGGTCCTGGAACACACCAAACGTTCGTTACACCAGAGCATCATTTAAAATGCAGATTCAAATCTGATGCTTAAACAAAATGCAAGATGCAATGTTGTGATTACACAGCTCAACTGTATCTCTTTTACATTACACAATTTCTCCAGGAACTGTCTGATCAAACGTCAGAATGCTTAAGAGCATTTATATTTGTAACATCGTATTTTAAACTGTGTCACGACAAGCTTTTTGCTGCTACATTTCCAGAAAGGTATGACCTGCCGCTAAACCTATTTTTGCGCGTGCTATGAATACGCTGCTGCTTTACCCCAGAAACCTTTTTTTCCCGCTGCCGACCTGAGTGACGGCTGAGCTCTACCTGGTGAAGTTTGAGGGACATGCGCACGCCAGGCGCCACCACGCGATTGAGCAGGTCCATGTCTGCAAACACCCACTCGTCCCTCGGGGAGGTGATCCGAAAATCTCCCTTAAACAGAGCGTGGAGTCCGTAGAGGAAAGGCTCCAGACTGGTGCGGAAAGAGTGGGGGGGGAGTTAAGTCTATGTCACTCGTTACACTGGAATCGGTGTCACACATATGTAAGCGTTGGTTACCTGGCAGACATGCTGTGGGACGCCGTGCCCAGAGCCCTGCGGCCCAAAACACATAGTCCAAAGCAGAGGGTGACCAGCGGGGAGTCTCGCTCGCTGTTTACAGGCTACAATACAAAGCAGAGGATCAGCAGATGCCAAAGAAAATGATGCGACTCATCGCACACTATATATAAAAGTAGGGACGCACTGATCCGACTTCTTCAGGTCTGGTACCGATGCCAATACTTGGGTTTTGGATATCGTCCGATCCCGAGTACCGATCCAATACCAGTTTTTAACCTTTACAACCCTATGAGACTTTGGGGTGTTTTTCTAGACCTTTGTTTTTAGGCTTATTCTAGTGTTTGTGTAGATGTTCGACATACATGCTTTATGTTGCTGCGTTCAGGAAGTACTGCGCTACTTTAAACAGTATAATGGTGTGATGTGCTTTTGGGCTTGCGTAGTGTGTTGCGTTGCTTGTTCTGCTCATTGTCATATCAATATGTAGGAATTAGTGTGAATGTTGAACAATAAACCAGCTTTACCGATGCAGAACAAACTGTGCGAGCAGCCGTACGCAAACATAGAAAAACCTACAACTTACATACTGCCTCCACAGATTGGCCCAATACCCGATGCAGCTATTTGAGTAGTTATCTGACCGATATCCCACCAACTTATTGGATCGGTGCATCCCTAAGTAAACAAGTATTTTTTTGGGCTGACCGTCTGTCTGCGGCCGTTGCAGTACTGAATCCAGTCCAGGTAGACCATGCTGAAGGAGGCGGGGGTGATGCCAGACGCTCTGTGGTCGTAATCTTCATCTATGTTCAGGTTGAAGGTGGGGTCGCTGTCCACGTAGGAGGGACCGAGACACGGTCTTAGAGCCTCCTGCACCGCCTCATTGGCCAGCCACTCCTCCAGCTTGCTCGAACGACTTACATAGTAGATGATACTCTACAAGAGACAGCGTTATTGCTTGGATTTGAATCAGTACTGTGTCAAATTGAGTCCATTTGGATTCCGTTAAAACAGGTAAAAACAGGCTGATCTACTTTAATGCGGAAGCTTTATGAAGATGACCATGAGCAGTACCTTGACGTAGTAAGTGATGAGAATCTTGCGCAAGTCAAACACCTGCAGCATGGAGGCGGCATTGTTGTCGCTGATGCTGTAACCTTCCAGCACGTACTTGGTGGCGGCCACCTCCCACGCCAGCCAGCGCTGACCGAAAGCGGCGTTGAAGGACAGCATGTGGGGCAAGTGGCCCGGCTCACAGCAGCAGCAGCCCTCGTCCTCCTCTACGCCCTCAGTGATGGCCTCCACCTCCCGCTGCTGACAGTACGTACCTGATCACACAAAAACGGGCAGCAACTCAGAATCTCATTGCACTAAATAAGGATCATTACGCAGACAAATGTTTCTTTTGCTTCCAACATAATCTCTGCAAAGTGAAAATCTGATTCCTCAACAGCAATAATAAACCACAGCCACAGCAGCTCACCCCTGAACTCCAAGCCCCGGAGCTGGAAGGTGACGAGGCCGTTGCCGATCTCGATGAGGTGCACGAGGGCGTTGAGGTAGTCCGAGGCCAGGATGAAGCAGTCACCGGTGGTGTAGTTGCCCCAGCGGCCCAGAAGCAGGTCCCCACACAGCGAGTGCTGCAGGGAGCGGGTCAGGTGCTCGTAGAAGATGGAGTTCAGGTTGTTATCATCAGCCCCTTCAACGTGGAAATGAGACGGGGGAATCAGCAGAGCGCGTGGTGGAGAAAAGACCGTCAAACGTGCATCGCGATACGACACTCACCAGGGTTGCGGTCCAGCTGCGTGGCCAGCCGCGTATTCGAGTGATCCACCCTTTTGGTGCTGTAAAGATTAAATATTAGGATTAATGATTACACCCTTATGCTTAAACATACTATTTTAGGAAAAATCTCTTACTTGTAGTCTCGTTCCCAGAATTTAACGGGACGTGTGTAGGACGTGACGAAGACGGCGCTGCCCAGCACGGGGTTGAGAGGAGTCGAGAAGAGGGCAGAAAAAACTGCCTGCACAAATAACATGGCCGAGTCTGGCGGCGCAAAGGCCGTTAAGGAACGCTGCCCAAAAATTTCCAGCCACAAACACTTCATCACACTCACGCACACACAAAACAGTGGAGCAATAACCGAGGGAGGATACGAGGAACAGCAAACGGCTGGGCGAAGGCATGGAACGCGGAGCCCCATGTAATCTGCCACGGGGCGATGTAGGTCAACACAAAACGCAGCTTATACAGCAGGTCCCACAGCTGGGGAACATAATAACAACCATTTCACTTTGATAAAGGGTAGACACGGATGTAATTTGTGTTTTCCGAATTCTAAAATCACTGTGTTTAATGTAGGAGGTTGGCGAGCACCAACCTTGCTGAAGAGTATGGACATGAAGTAGTAGTCGAGCAGGAAGGTTTCGGAGAAGCGCGGATAGTCGAACTGAAAGAAGAGCACGGTGAAGCAGAGAGTGACGTACTGCTGGGAGGGAGCGCAGAAAGACGAACGCAGCAGCTTCATACCAGCCAGGGAGATGAACAGAGCCCGGCCACTGGACACACCAGAAACAAGGTCAACTTCCATCAACGACCGGAACGAGGACACAAATTAGGGACTGTTTAACCAGAGGGATGCTTTTCTGTGACGGTACTGGGATTAAACATGTGTAAGGAGGTTCTTACTAAGTGCCAGGCTTGTCAGGGTGTTGGCTGACGGTGTGGGCTTCTGTGGTCAGGGAGTTGAGCACCACGGCAGGGTAGATAAAGTACTTCTCTACGCACTGGAGCCAGGCATAAAGCTTCTCGAACCACATTAGCTGAGCAGCCTCTGCAATATACACAGAAAAATAAAAGCCTGCTCCTGTTTGTGTTTGTACGTGTGTGTGTGTGCGCGCAGATACTCACCCCGGACCTCGAACTGGCTGTACTCGCGGGAGCGTAGCACTGGGTGGGCCAGGCAGAACCAGGGCAGCTGTTTGCGGAGCTGAGGCAGTAGGTAGTGCGTGAGGAAGCCCACAACACCGGCCAGGATGTACAGAACAAAGCTGAGAGCGGGCTGCGAGAGAGGGTGGGGGGGGGAATCAAAAAAGTAAAAAAAATAAATAAATAAAAAATAAAAAAATACCACACCCAAAAAATTCATTTGACAGGAACGTGAACTTTCCCCACGTCATGCACAAGTCTGCCACAAGCACAACCACAGAAGTTAGATGTTCATTGTTATGCCACACCACATAGCAATTTCAGCTTTTTTTTGTATGTCATAACAACGTAAACCAGAGAACTAGCTCAGCATTTTGGTCTCAGAGTTACCCAAGAACAATAAAAACAATATATTAAATATGTGGCAAAGACTTTTGAGTAATACAGTAATTAGAGATGCACCAATCCTACTTTTTCAGTTCCGATACCGATGTTGATACTCGGGCTTCGGCTGATACCAGGTTTTTAATGAATAAGCTGTGTATTTCTCTGTGAGAAGGAGACTGAGATGATTCTGTTCTGCTTAAGGAAATAGTTGACTTGAACACAGTTTTCCTAACTAAAACAGCGTAATAACTACACACTCATATGTACATGCTAAGTTATTTATTATTAAAATAACTTCTCAAAAATTATTCCTTTAGCCACAATTGTGAGGGTCACTAATCCTGCTGCAACAGCAACTCAGAAAATCCATTCATTCCATTGCATGACTGACGCGGCTCAGAAAGAGAGAATACATCAAGATATATATTGTGTATCACAATAACTTAAATATCATGATATAATTTTTAGGCCATATCATCCTGCCCTAGGTTAGAGGCAACAGAGCAGTTAGGTCTTGCGCTCGTTCCCGTGTGGTTCCAACTGACCTGCAGAGCGATGAAAACCGTACTGGCACTGATGGCAAAGGTGATGATGGCCATGAGTGGGCACATGACCAGATCAGAGTGTAAAATTTCCTTCTGTAGGGAGAGAGAAAGGCAGGCTTTCAGAAGCACTGAAGGAGTACTCAATATATCAAAACTAATGCAGAACTGTCACGCATCCTCAACGCCTCCATTAACTTCCATTCACTCTCAGCCACGTTTGCGTCTCTGGCCTTTAGTACCCATGCCACTTTCTCAGCAGTGATAATGGAGGGCGGTGAACGCTCTTACCACAGAGTTGCGCAGCTTCTCCGGCAGCGGGTCTTTGATCTCCAGCTGCGGCTCCTCCGGATTGCGACTCTCCAGCTCGGGGAAAAATTTGGATCGGACCAAAGACCTATCACAAAGCAGAATAAGCTGCATTAAATGATGGAACAGCAACCAGAGAGCATAAAGCCACAAAAATATGTCTGAACGTGCAACTAGGCCCAGGGCCATCACTGACCACAGGATGGTGGGATCACTGCTCTGTCGGCTTAAGTGATAGGACAAGGCAAGAAGAAGTCCGCAGAACACTGAGAAGAGCACTGGCACGTGAGCTTCACCCCACGGACCCTACAAACACACACACAATAGAAAGAGAGAGAGGAGAGAGAATCAATGTGCATATAAGCAAGCGATGCTTTTCCTTGATGTAATCACTGGGTTGTTTACTTACGTTGATGGCACCAAGGCAAAATCCATAAACCAGAGCAGCCACCAAAACACTGCGCAACAGGCTAAATAGTGACGACAGGGGACTTGTGGTAGCTGGAAAAAATATAAACACAGTTTACACTGGTAAATATCTAGGGATGCACGATATGGGAATTATTGGCCGATGCTGATATCCGATTTTTTTTTTTATGCCGACGCTGATAAACGAGGAAGGCAGACTCCAGTGCGTAAAGACAAGATATTTTGGTCCCCAAAGTTCCACTGCACGCAATCTGACACAAAAATAGCAACATAACTCTGACACTTCTAACAAAGTGCCACATCAAGCGAGCGTGAAAGCAGAGTGGAGCGAGGGCGGAGCATTTCGAGTGTAGTGAACAACATTTTAAGAAAGTCACTTCCCGCCCTATCTAGTGTACCAAGTCAAATAGGGTGCGTATGAGACACTCCAAGTGCACTACCTAGTGTGTAGAGAGGCGTTACGCTAAAATCCCGGCTATTTCCTGAGATGCATACTATTACATAGAAACGCATGATTAGAGCGCCTTACGTGCATACTATTAAGTGTGGTAGTACGTGGCTCATGTATGCGCTCACATTCGCTAAGTGAAACAAACACGCAATTTAGTGAGCGTCCCTAAAAATATTATTTAAAAAAATGATGCACACAACAACTTCTTACCAGTTCCACCGAACACATGCATGTCCACCTGCTCCAGCAGACACATGATAAAGGTGTTGACCTGAGGTAAAAGCCCAAAGAGGAAGATGACTGGGAAACAGAGGGTGAAAACTGTGGAGAAACAGAAGAAACATATTTATAGCATCAAGTTTGAAAAAATCTCCTTCACTTCTAACGGGAGGAACAACAACTGACCGATGAGCATGTCTCTGGAACAGAGCAGGAAGTGGGCAGAGAAGAAGGTGACGCCATACAGAGAGAAAGGCTGCAAGTTGGCGGAGCGACCAGCCAGGTCAAAGACCCAGATGAGCATACAGCACATGCAGAAGTACACCGGCCGGCTATACACGATGATCCAGTTATGACCCTGTGCAAGAGACAAATTTCAGCATCGTTTTTCTACCTCTATATTCTGACTTACACTTCGTCCAACAAGGAATCTGGATGTACTCACATGCATTGGGGAAGCTGCATCAGGCTGCACACTCTGAAATAAACACAGGGAAAACTGGTTAGTGACTGGTTAACGTTTGGAGCGGAACGTTACTGTTAGCAGCGATCTGCCGTGCTTGTGCCGACCTTCAGCAGCGAGTACTGGCAGCTGGCGATGACCAGACAGAACTGGAAGACCCATATGTCCCTGAAGAAACCCTGCAATAAAAGCAGGAAGCCGAGGAAGGCCACCAGGCTGGCCAGCACCACCGCAAACACGTTCTCTCCCACACGCCGGTTCCTGAACAAGCACGAGTCACAAGTCAGCTTTCGGAAAACCACGTAACTGGAAACAAATACACTCAACTGGACTACAGCAATGAATTACTTACTAGTTTTATTAAACCATGGTAAAGATGCACATTAAACCAGCATCAAATTCATTTTCCCCAGAGAGGGATTGCAAACATTATCATTATGTTGCACGTCTAAAAAAATGGAAAAATTTTATTACTAGGGATGTACTGATCCAGATTTCAGTTCCGATACCGATACTTTGACTTTAGGTATGGGCCGATCCAGAATACCGATCTGATACCAGTTTTTAATGAATAAGTTGTGTATTTCTCTGTGCGGAGGAGACCGAGATTATTCTGTTATGCTTAAGGAAATACTTGATATACCAAATTATTTATCTAAAAAATTAAAAATGTATTTGTTTAACTGGTGTTGTTAAGGAAATTAAACAGTATAATGGTGTGATTTGCTTTTGGGGTTGTAGTGTGCTGCGTTGCTTGTTCTGATCATCGTCATATCAATATGCAGGAATTAGTGTAAATGTTAAACAATAAACCAGCTTTACCACAGTAACACTTCCCATGCAGAATGAATTGAGTGTGCGCACATATGAAAAAACCCTACAACTTAATTGAACAGATCGGCACAATGCCACCGATATCCCATCCAGCTATTTGTCATAACGGAGAATCCATAGTAGTTAAGTCATACTGTCGTATTGTGGCCCCTTTAAAGGGGTTTTTGTTTAGAAAAATTATGGTCACAATAAGAATCATACATTTTCATTTAGTTTAACCACTACTGGACAATACCTCTTTGTACATTTTCGTTTCAAATACTAGCAGCAGGTGAGAATTAAGGTACACCTTGAAGCGAATCGTTTAGACCCTTAATGTGGTCGTCATACAGTTCTAGTGATCTCACCTGTCTAGTAAAGCCAGCAGCGCAAGGCGGTCGTAGCGCACTCTGAGCCACTTCCCCGGAAGCACCCAGAACCTGTAGTACTGTTTTGGCTTGGCCTTCTCCTCGATCATCAGCGTGTTCTCCTGAGATTCGTGCAAGGACTCATGATCCAGGTCAAACTTCAGTGAAATTAAAGAGAGGATGGCATATAGGGTTATTTAGAGGACATTCTGGAAGGTTTATGTGTCTGAGATCAAACATTATTAGAGAGAATCTTACCTCGGGCATCTCGAGGGGCACCCTGCGCACCTGCATGCCCTGAAGCACGACGGGTCTGGACTGCAGCATGGACAGCACCGGCGCCACGTCCTGCACGTCGGTGGAGGTGAAGCTGGAGGACTGAGACTGGCGCTCTCGCTCCCTATGAAACACACGTTGCACACATTACACAGTGAAGACACATGTGGGAATAATCAAAAACATAGGGATGAGTTGAGCTCAGACTTACTGCACCGGGTCCTCATAGCCTCCTCCTGCAGGTCCAAAGGTGTACGACCTCTTTATACCTGTTAAAAAAAGACAGAAGCTGTAAGTGCATCACCTGTAAAACAGAACCACTTCTCTTTACACACCAAAGTGCGCCCTCACCGCTCTCATCGTAAAAGTAGTGCACAGCTCCTTCTGAGGTGTCGTCAAAGGTGGAGGCCTCGTGCACGCCGCTGCGGGGGAGCAGCAGGGAGGAGGCGAACTGCAGGGCAGTGGGGAGGGCCCGGGCTCGGGAGTGGGAGGAGGTGCGAACCCTCTGCAGGTCCTGGAGGCTGGGTGGGGAGCCCATGGCAGAGGGGGGTGGGGTAGGGTTACTGCCCGCGTTGTGCCTCCTGCGGATGGCCTGGGTCCGCTTCACACTGCTCACAGGGTCCTGCTTGCTGCCTTCCTCCGAGGCCAACGCTGCAGAGTCAACAAGAAGCCCGGGACCAAATTAATGAGCAAATAAGGTAAGAGACAAAATATAAATCATAACCCAATGTGGGAAGAAAATGTCCTGCTTACCACCTCCTACCGCCCCCTCCTCTAGAAGCTCTCCTGTCCTCCAGCCCGTCTGGTTCCCCGCCCACGAGCCCCCTAGCGAGTCCAGTCGGTGGTGGGCTCTGGTGAAGACATCCGAGTGGCCTAAACGAGCCTCCAGGTCCGATTTCGAAATGGTGAGGGGTTGCGGGGCAGGGGTGGAGGAGGCCTGCAGAGGCAAAATCCCAGAAGCCAGAGCGCCCGAGTTGGCGTGGTCGCTGCCTGCACCGTCCATGCTGAGCACCCTGGCGTGAGTCTTGGCGCTCGCCGTGCTGGCCGAGCGCTGGGCGCTGCGGGAGTGAGAGGGTCCGGGCGGCTCCTCCGCCTCAGTGGAGCTAGGCAGCTGAGGGAGGTGGACGGGCGGAGAGGCGATGACACCGGTGGCCACGTCGGGTGAGTAGCAGGACGTGGAGGAGCTCGAATCATCTTCGTCGTCGTCCTCGTCGTCCGAGCTGAAGCGGCGCTGCGAGCCCATGCTGGAGCCGGCGCTCATGTCGCTGCCGTCGTCCTCGTCGCTGGAGTCTTCAAAGAGGCTCTCGCTGTAGGCTTTGGCGCAGAGACGACTGCGGACGGGAATGTAGTCTCTGTGCTGCCCGCGGCTGTGGTGCCGCCGGTACGAGCCGCAGTCGAAGCTGCTGCTGCCCGCCGTGCCGCGTTTTCGCGGTGCTTTCCTGCGCCCAGGACGGTGCCCGACTCCAGAGCGCAGGAGTTTCAGGTCTTTGGGCCGCACCACCTGCTGCTGCTGGGCCTGCAGTGAAGGGGGCTCGGTCAGCAGGTAAGGTGGGGAGGTGACAGGCAGAGCGGGCTCTGAACACACCAGTCCCAGCGCCAGGCCAGACGGTACGGAGCTTGCCTGCCGCGGCGGTGGTAGAGGGGGAATGGGGATGCCCCGGTCCATATCGCAGCCCTCCGAAGGGCCGCTGCTGGACGGGGACGAGTCTTGCAAAGAAGGGGCTTGTGCAACGTCTGTGGGTAGAGGAGCAGCATCCTCCCCCTCCACCAGAGTCCTGTCCAGGCCCTGCCCAGACGGGAGCTCTTTGGAGGGCGAGCGCAACAACTCGCTGTCTGACAGATCGTCTGTGTCACTGCCTCCCAGAAAGGCACGGTCCTCCACCTGCTGGCAGGACCCAGAACCCTGAGGCGGCAGCGGCGCGGAGGCAGGTGCGGGCAGCGGGTTGTGCTGCAGGCTCAGTGAGGGGCTCTCAAGCTGGGTTGAGTCTGTTTTCTCGCTGCGATAACTGCTGACCGTGCTGAGGGTTTCTCTGTCGGTGGCCGCACCTCCACCGCTGAAACAGCTGTCCGTGGAGCCGGCAGCCAGGGCCACGCCGCTGCGGCTGCCCGGGTGCTCTGTGCCGGGCCCGAAAGCGACAGGGTCCAGGCCCAGACCCAAGAGGTTCTCGCTCAGCTCCTCGCTCAGGCTGCTCTTGATTAGAGGACTGAGAGGAGCGTCCCCCAAGCTCTCGGACTCGGCCGAAGGGCCCAGGGGCGAGTAGCCTCGCAGTATGTGGTCACCGGCGTTCCGCGGAACCCGCTGCACTGGCGCGCCGTCCAGGTCTCGGCCGGGCAGCGCCTGCTCTTTCTCTTCTCCGTCTTCCTGGCTGGATGGGGAGGGCGGAATTGAGGGACAGTCTGTTGGGTGCAGGCTCCCAAAACCTGCTGACATCACTCCACTCACTCCTATGAGTGCAGGGAAATCCCCAGCCAAGGCTGCAGTCAGGCAGGACTGAACCACACCGTTTGTTCCTGAAGGATCATAACAAGGCATGTAATCTCACAGGAGCCCTAAAGTACAGTATTTGGAAAGTCAAACTATACAGTACACAATCATGACACTTTAGGTCAGTAGAACAATGGCACAAGACTGATTGTTCAGGTCTTACTGATAGCATCCTGGGAGTTGTGACAGAGGACATCTCTGTGGGAAGAAGCCATATTCTCACTGCTCTGCTCTTGCATTAGCTCTCTGATATCTGTAAATAGAGGTGGGGGGGAGTGAGCCATTCACCAATCATAAATGTGGCTTTCTTAAATCATTAATCAAGATAAAGAAATAAATTGGTACCTTTTGAGCCTCTTGGTTCTTGTGGCAAAAAACCCTTTACAAAAAACGGAACAAAAGTTAAATTTGCTGAAACATTTAAAGACAAAACCACAATTACATTTTAATGCCTACATATTATTAATGGCAATTAATATCTTTTAAGTAACTCACCGAGACCTGGTTTAAGCCATACAGAGAGTGCTGGGAGCTGCAGCGCACCGGAGGGGTCGAGTTCACCTTTCGGAAAACCGTCATCTCCACCCCAACGCCACTGTCCCTGAGAAACAGACGTAAACATGGCCTCAACATAAATACATTTCTGCAGTCTAATTAAATGCTCAAATTTCATCGTTTAACAAAAGCTGCTTAGAGTATACTTTAAGGTTTCTGTGTACCTATGCTGGCTGCCATCATTGGCTCCAGAGCCCTCGTCCCCCTCCTCCACTCTCTGGGTGTCCGTGGTGATGGAGGCCTGCCTCTTCTCCACAATCTCACCCAAGTCAAACATGGCATGCAGTCGAAAGTTGACCACTTTAATAGCGGTGAAGAAGACGGCCACTACGGCACAATACGCCGCTGCTACCACTAAACTGGGCGGTAGTGCCTGGACAGAAGAACAAGAGGAGGACAAACGCATTAGTAATATCAGGCCTGGGAGGAAAAGTTGCCGACATGCCTACGCCAGTCTGCTTAATTACGTTACTAATCTCTCCACAGTCTAAACACGTGACATAAAGGAGAAGCGAGTTGTTAAACCAGTGGTGCTACTTCTGCAGCACTGATTAGTAGAAAAGGCACACTGTGTTGCCGAAGAGAGGCACATATTTAACAACACACACACACAAAGCACTAAAGGAATTACACAAAATGTATTTGCTCATAAGAAAAACACAATGACCCAGGCACACTGCCAGTGTTCTCTCAACCTGGTACATAAAACATGGAGAGCAAGCCATTACATAAATCTTAAGTGTTACAAAGACAACAATGCAAAACAAAACTCGCTGCCTGGCAGTGATCTCTAAACATAGACTCTTTCCAGCCGACTTCTACCCTCTGTTATACTTGTTCTACTTGAGGACGTTAGAAGCAGGAAATATGCACCAAAGGCATTCATACGACAAAACAACTGCACATGAAACCCGTCGACATTCAGCCGCGCCAAAGTGAAAGAATGCTGCCAAGTCTAAGATTGTGAGAGCAGCTAGACGTGCTGGCCAAATCATGTGAGGACACACACTGTACGGGGCTAAGCATAAGTGACTTCCTATTAACTAAATTACCTTGTAGTTTAGAACAGCTAAAAAGCTTGCCTTAACATTTTAACTAGTGCATTCCCAAACGATTATTCTTTTAAGGATTAATCTAGCAATTAGCTGCTAATCTAAAGACTAATTTGTGGATTAATCTAATGACAAATTTATTGATAAGGAATTATTTTCCCCATTAGTCATTTAATATAACAATTCACCCCTCCCACACACGCAAAAAAATGTGAAATTTCAGGCAGCAAACTATGGCAAGTCCCGATGAGATAAAGTAAATTCTCTTGCAATACGTTTAACTCATCGTGCAGCGCATTGAAAAAAATATTTACACAATGTGTCAATAGTAAAATTCCACGTTGGACGAATTTTTATAATCGACGCTGATTACGCCGAACAGATGCCCCAGCCCTAATTTTAACCATGATTTAAAAAGGGTTTAAATTAGACAACAAGCCCAAATAAAATGGTTTATAAGAACAGATCCTAAGAAACAATTCTCTTTCACCTAATACAACATTCTATAAATCAATGCTACAACATTTCCACACAATCTCACATTCTGGAGGCCTAGTGTAAAGAGAAATCACTCTTTGAATTTGTGAATCTCATACACATGTATATGGATTCTCAATGGTTATTATAAATAAATAAAGAAGACCATTTATATTAATCATGTTTAAAACACAAAGTTCTCATGCCGGTCCTCGGGACCCACCAGATGGTCCACATATTAGCTCTGTCCCAGCTCCCAGAACACCTGCATCAGGGCTCCAGATGGCGACTAAAATGGTCACCAGCGCGACTAGATTTTTTATTTTGCGACTAGTTTTTTCATTCTAGTCGCCAATGGCAACCGTCTCAATCCGTCAATCCAATCCAAAAATTAATTTGATAAAGCAAGAAATGGCTTTTTATTATGTTTACTTATGCACTATCACGTGAATAAAGCCAAAGCGAAGAAAGGCATCATCTGATACGCCCACTCGCTTTGTCCTAATCGCAATACAGCCATTTATCGATAATTTCTAGTGTTTATTTCGGGCGCACAGTAATCGTGTAATTGTGACAAGACCCGCGTCATGTCGTATCCAGATGGATACCAAATTAATAAAAGTATTTCTGCCTGGCACTAACCCTTTTTTCCTTTTTTTCAGTACTAAGCCATAGAATGTCTGCATAATAGAAACTGCAAACCAATAAAACAGACACTGCTCTTACTATTTCTAGTACTTATGTCCACAGTTTCAGCATTTTATAGTACATAAAGCTAAAACTACTAATAATGAAATAATATTATTCATTAATAACATTAATACAAAATAATTTATCAATAACTGTTTACATTTATATCATTTATTCTTCTGTAGTTAACTATAATTGTAGAAGGCAATATTAAGAGGTGAAATAGCTCTGATACAAGAAAAAAAGAGATAGTGTGAGGTAGAACTAAGAAATAAATCAACAATACAAGTGCGTATTGTTTATTTATTTCACATTTGGCATGTGATGGAAATTATGGCGCCCAAAAAAAGCATTTGGCTTCTTAATATTTTGAGTTTAGGAGCCAGTGGCTCCTAATTTTGTTCTTTTGTCTGGAGCTCTGCGTATCATGTATTATGTTCCTGACCCCTTATTTCAGATGCTGGTAATGTGGAATCACAATGTCTGAATTACTTAAAACAAGGAAGAAGACTGACTATTAAACTAACAGGGCCTAGAGTAACTGTGAGTTTGAGTAAATCTCCCTAGGCATTATAACAGTCCGACTAGGCTTAAGCCATGAGCAAGAAACCAGCCCCATGTTTAACTTTCAGTGTAAATAGTAAATAGTGTAAATTTGGATCATCAGCGCAGTTTATGGAGTGATCACCCAGTACAATGGTTGGCACGCAATCTCATTTTCCTGCTCTCAATTAATTCATGTTTTGGACCACCTCCCTTTTACAGTACATAGATACAGTAACTGATAGGACTTATCATGTATGTTTTGACCATGTTGATGCTAGCTACACTCACCTGCAACTTCATTATATAACTTACTATCACCAAGTTGGACCTCTGCTTGCCTTCGGAACATGTGCCCTTTTGATACTTTAAATAGTCCCAATAGCTTTGAGTTCACACTGACAGTTGCTAACCCTTTATGATGCAAATTTTCCATTCCACTACATCGCAAAGCTGCCTTACTGGACTGAGATCTGGTGACTGCAGTGGCCACGACCACAGCAAACTCACCATCAATTTTATAAAAATGAGTGAGAAGACGGGAATATCAGTATCATCAGCCGATCATCAGTATCAGTGTTTAATTTTGACCATCAGAGATACTAAGCAATTACAAGATGTGCTACTGTAGCCAAGCACCTTCAGCAGGAAAAAAACCCAACATACCGGTTCCAAACACCGGTTATCGGTGCCGTTAAGTAGCAATAATATTATCTGCCCTGAAAAAACAGTATCACAGAACATGAGCTATGATTCAAAATATAACAAACAATTATGGTCACTGTCAGTACAGTGAGGTGATCATTTTGAAAAGGCCCAACAGAAACTGGCACAGTTTTGGCAACCAAAACTGGGAAACAAAACCCAAACTAATAAATAACTTTTAATGATAATTTCCTTTTTTCCTACACAAAGGCTATCTAACAAGCAGACACGCCGAACAAAACTGTACGATCAGCCTCTTGAAAACACTGAACGATCCAATCTCCCATCTCTTCATTTCTCTCATTTATTGCCCATTTTAAGCACTGATACCAATTTATCGGCCAACAACGCACGCTGACTTATTGGCTGGCCTCTAATGTTATTGAAATCAATGTGATATAACTAATACTTAAAAGAATCTTTCATCCATGCACTGTGCACAAACGAAAACATTAAATCAGTGTTGTTGCAATAATTGCATTTAAATAGGGGGAATTTAAAAAGTGCAGAATTTGCAGTCACTCACCATATAGAGAAGGAAGGGGAAGGCCAGAAGGAATATCCAGAGGTAGAGGTGGAAACAGTTGGAGAAGGTGCTCTGATGGGGGTCAACGTACCAGCCTCCCGTCAGAGAGGCCCATACGCCCTGACGCAATATCTGTAGTGCCTGTGAGCCCATCTTTATCTTCCAGACGAGATGATTTAAGCCAGGCCCTCTTCCCCAACGCTCACTTCCCTTTCTCAGAGTCTCTGCGCTGGTGCTTCCATCGGGCCGCCGCAACCAGCGCTCATCAACTTATCAAAAAAAAAAGAGGCCTCCCAAACAATCAGCATTGACTGAGACAATCGACCAAGTCCTCGTCTGTTCTCCTTCAATATCAAATAACAAATTCACATGCTTCACCGACAGACCTTTTCCCATGCAGTTCATTAATGGTTTTTGGCACACTTCCTGCTATAGGGCGACCTGAAAAACATTCGACTTGAGCCACCGTCCAAACTGCTTGGTTTGGTTTTCTCACAATTCTCGAGCACTTTGAAACAAAATTCTTTAATAAATAAAACAATCATTCTAACAGCAGCCTATAAAGCAACAAGGATTTATGAAGCCACGTACAGTACAGACTAAGGCCTAACGATGACACAGAGGTGTGGAATTTGGACCAAACTGAACTGATTCAGACTGTGTTGCCTAATTGCAATCACGAAATCTTATTTGACATGGAAATAAGTCAAACTTTGAGATAAGTTAGGCCTAATTGCAAAAGATATGCATTTAAATGGGTATAAAGAGAACAGGATTTTACCATGTCCTCAAACTATAGCTACAAATATGACATACAGCTCCAGAATCCTGAGATGTAGCACACCAGCATATGTCAGCTTTCAGAATAAAGTCGAAACTCTCTTGCATATTTGATGATATGTATTATTGTTTAGGGGCGTGGAACTGACATTTGATATAATTTCTCTATAATTTCTTTAAATCTTACTGTCATTCCTAAAATCTCTCTCTTCAGGCCAGAACGACTGCATTTATCACCTCATTTCTATCAACTTTCAGAGGTTTAGGCATTACTTAGAAATTTATTTTTATTAAGCAACAAACCAATGGAATGTCCTGACATGAACAAAGTTAAAGTTAGCAACGCCAAGGCTATCGGTCAGTGAACTAGCATGCTACATTAGCAGGTACGAGACAGTGCAGCAAAATCCTGTTAAACGTAAAACGTATGATTTTAGTATTTTTAACCACATAAAAGTAAGCTATGAGCACATGTTCTCAAATTTAAACTGGGCACAACGCTGTCAGTTAGGTAGCTAACTTATCACGTACGGGTTTCAACTTATACGAGCAGAGCTAGCTGGCTAAGTTAGCATTAGCTAAGCTAGCACTGGCTAACATGGCGATGTGGAAACGGTTGGAAATAGAAAATAAGTCACGAACAATCATTTACAACGGTACAGAGATGAGGTTCGCGGCTCAATCTTTATCATCATTTAAAAAATACTTATTTGCGTTCCTGTCAGTTAGCTTGACGGCTAATTTTACAGGCGTTAGCGTCGCCAGATGGGTGGAAAATACGATGGAATTAAGGCTAATTTAATGAGGGGGAAAAGCGTTCACGCAAACCATAGCACAATATCTTTAACGGCGAAATATGCACATGACGAAAAGGTCAAAAATGTAGTCGAACGCGAAGCAGACCCGCACGGTAGACTAGGTTTAAAATGACGTTAGCAAGGCCAAGTTTCGGGCTCGGCCGAGTTTATTAGCCGCGATCCGAGCGCCGGTAAAAGCCAGTAATTTGCCGTAAATGAATGGTTAAAGGCGCTGGCGAAACGAGCGCGGCAGTCACCGGGTTCTCCCGTTACGTGTCGTCGTCGGTGGCTGTGGCTGCGGTGGTGGAGCAGGAGAAGGAGGAGGTGGAGGAGGCCATATTCACTCTGGATAAATAAATCCTCCTAAAATCTCGCCATTCGGCTGCTAACTTCCACTGTCGATTGATTTGGCCCATTCACACAGGTAGCAAACGCCCCCGTGTGCAGGAAGCGAGCAGCGCGCCACGCCATTGGCCGCCTCTCGAGTCTCTCACCAGCTCTGCGCTCGCTGAATGGCTGTGAGACGGGACACGCCCACCGCGGACCGTTTCCGCTTGCCCGCGATCTCTCAGCTGCCATTGGTCGAAGCGCCTGTCGCTCATTAGATGCAAATTGTTCGGACTTCACCTGCCGAGGAGATTCAGGAGGGATACTGAAGCCAGGAGCTAGAGAATTGTAGCTCAAAACTTTTCTTGTTTTGTCTTGCAAACGAGCAGGAGTTAGAAATAATGCTTTTAATGGAAATGATGAATGTGTTCTTCAAACTTTGCTTTCATAAAAAACGCATTTTGGAGCAATTACAGCCTGGCAGACCTTAGGCATCCTAGCCGTCAATTTTTCAAGGTCATCTGATGAGATTTCACCGCACGCTTCTCTCACAAGATGGTTGGTCCAGGGATGCTGTGGAGGTGGTAAATTAGGAGATCTGTGCAAAGTGCAAGGGACCTTTAGGAAGAAAAGCTATCAAGATTTTGCCACACGACACCATACCCTGTGGACAGCACTTGATTTGGGGCCAATTTCATCCTACAACAGAATGTCACAAAACATACCTCCAAGATGTGTCAGCAATATTTAAAGAACAAGCAGTCAACCAGAATTCCGACTGTAATGGAGTGACCAGCACAGTCTCCGGATCTGAACCCTATTGAGCTGTTGTTCATATGGTACAGAGAAAGATTGCATCAAATCAGTACATCTTGTGGGAGATGCTCCAGGATGCATGAAGTGAAATCTCATCAGATTACCTTGAAAATGGACAGCTAGAATACCTAAGGTCTGCCAGGCTGTAATTGCTGCAAAACGTGTTTGTTTGTTTTTTTGGGAAGAACACATTCATTTACACTAAAATCGTTATTTTTAACTCATTTGCTCATTTGCTTTAATTCCTGTTCAGATTTACTGCATGTGTTTTCTTGGAAAACTTCCATTTTCTGATGACTGAGAACAACCTGGGGTTAAGGGTCTTGTTCAGTGACCCAATGATGGTAGTGCTGGAGGTAGGATTTAAGTTGGCATCTACCTAAGACAGGATCAGACAATCAACAACCAGGTAGAATGGATTTTTTGGAAATTGGCCCTAAAGTACCACAATGGGTCAAGTAGTACTAGTTGGGCATTTGGTAGCGTAACAGTTAGAGAGTTGGCCCTATGATTAGAATGTGGCCTGTTTTAAGTATCAGACTGGTATGGGCATTATTTAGGGACCATCTCCAAGCACTGCTCCTTGGGTGCTGCACGTCAGGTGCCCACTGCTCCTTCACGGATGGGTCAAATTCAATGGTCACTTTTCGTTGGTGAACTGTGTGCCGTGTTGTGTTCGCAATGACAAAATCACTCACTCATGTCTATTCACACTGGAAAGTTCATAATTAAGACTAATAATAATGACATAATTTGGTATTAAAATATTCACGTTATGAACAACAACTGTAACATTTATTTATCTATTTATTCCACAAACTACCACCAATATTTTTGGATTCGCCATTTTGGTACCACGATGCTACCGAGGATTGCAGTAATGACGGCTGCTGGTCGCAACATCTCATTACAGTGAATTAAATTACTGGCTCATGATCCTTTTGGTGAAGGGGCCCATTAACATTCCTTCAGGGACAGTGTGCCAATCTGGATAATACCATTTGATAAATAAATGTATTATTTTGCTTTTTTATGCTATACTCTCTCTTTCTAAGCAGGTAGAAATGTGACACCCACAGTATATTTTGCAGTGCACCATCTTTTGCCCACCCATAAAATAAAAACCTTTTTGCAGGCACCAGATGGCAGTCTCGTCGCTGCTTTCAAGCATCTCCATTTCTCTCACTGCGCCGCTGCACTGCAGCAGAGGGAATGCTGTTCTGAATTAAAAACGCTTTCCCCCCACCACCTCCCTCAGGCTGGTATGGGATGACTGCAAATCCATGTCCATTTTGCCACTGCGAATCGTGCTGTACTTTTATTAACATGGACCTTATTTTGGTTCTCCTTCTGTTAGGGTACCAACAGTGGTAGCAAGTGAACCAAGCAAAGGGTGGAACTGGAAAATCAGCAGAATAGCAATTAATTATTTTTGCATGTGACAGATATAATGTAACCAACCAAGGTTGCTTACTAGCTTTTGTTTGATGTGGTGGAGGTCTGGTGGTAGGATAAGAGCCTTCAGAACTGGAGTTTGTGTGTTGGATTCTATCTCCAAGACCCCCCAAGATGTTCCAAGGAGACTTTCCTTAAAATTCCGAAACAGAAGTGTCTCTGGATTAAAGCGTCTGATAAATGCAATAAATGTAACTTTGAAATTACAACCTATTTTTGCCATTATTTGCAGTGCGACATTTTTCTCTGTATATTTTCTCTCTTGTGGATAGCTGGTACCTTTGTCTTGCACTTGTCAGCTGAGATGACGTCACCCAAAATGTCAGGCTCACCTGCTTCCACTAGAGCGTTTTTTGATGTGAAGTGTCAGTGCTGGAATTTCTCCATTCGTACTCCACCACAGTTTGCAGGATATGCAGTGGGACAACACGACGGGTTGTACAAATACAGCTTGGACCCCCCGCTTTCCTTGTGAGGATGAGTCAGTCATTAAATGTGATGATTTGGGAATTCAGGCTGTGAATCATGACAGAAAACTGTGGGAGGAACCATGGGCAGCCAGCAGAGGGAATGTCCCAGGAATGAGTCAATTTTGTAAACACAATGTTGGATGACAAGTGCGCCATTGAGATACTGTGACACTGCAAAACATGATTCTACACTCTGTGACTTTAAAAAGATATAATGCTTCAACTTAGATGAGCTCTAAGTTGGGGCAGTTGGTGGCGTAACGGTAGGGTATTTGCCCCGTGATCAGAAGGTTCAAAGCCAGGGCCAGTAAAGTTATCACTGAGGTACTCATAAGCAATGTACCACCCCTAAGCACTGCTCCCCGAGCGCTGCCCTTGTTAGCTGCCCACTGCTCCTTCACGGATGGGTCAAATGCAGAGGTCACATTTCGTTGTGCTGTGCTGTGGTATATTCACAATGACAAATAATCACTCACTCACTTTCATCTGCATACTGCAAAAAATAAAAAAATTTCTTTCTAAGGACTAGACTCTGTGTGCTCATGGAAGATGCTGTTGCATCCTTGGAAATAAATAGAAAAGTAGTATTGGAACCCTGATGGCCTGCTAAAATCGCCCACCATGATCACCCCCATCTCTGACTAGTCCCTTCAGCACTATGTCATCAAAGTACTAGTGCAGAATTGTTGCTGGATCATCGTCCAGGTGTAATCTGATTTACATTTACAGCATTTAGCAGACGCTCTTATCCAGAGCGACTTACATTTCCTAACTTCAGGGACAGTTCTCCTGAGAGCAACTTAGGGTTAAGAGTCTTGCTCAGGGACCCAATGTTGGTAATGCCAGAGGTCGGATTCGAACCTGCAGGCGAAGTCTTCTACCACTAGGCCACCAACATTGCTAAACAAATACAACGTTTATTCATCAACATTCATTCATTTATAGATATTACATTTACATTTAGCAGACTCTAATTCAGAGCAACTTCCATTTCCTAATTACAGTGACAGTCTCCCTGGAGCAGTTTGGGGTTAACGATGGTGGTGCTGATGGTGGAAACCCACAACCTCTTGGTCCAGAATAGCATCCTAAAATCAGAGATGTTCACAAGTCTTTTGTCCCAAGTCCAAGTCATGTTTTGAATGACTGAAATGAACTTTAAATGCATGCCATCTGGTCTAGATAACATCGTACTACCACTAGCCTATTTCTGCGTTTTCAGAGCGTTTGTACGTGGCGCTCCGTTGTGGCGTTAGGGGTGGCCAGTTGCACTGATTATAGTGGTTGCAGGATACGCAATGCTAACGCAACGCTTCAATAATGCACCCGGTGAAGCCTCCCTGTTATCTTCAGCTCGCCATCGATTTCCCTCATATCAATACATTGAAAATGAATGAAATAAATTAAGGTAAGAAACAAATATAGCCGCAAGTGGCAACGAATGGGGTCCAAGCAAAAATTGCAAACAGCAGCACAAAAGGGTCAGCATTGATTATCAGTTGTGTCTGTGTCTGTCACTGCTGATGCTGATGTAGGGTAAAACCACATAACTATATTAATCATATCAAGACATAACCAGTTTGAATGTAGAACGATAAAGTGAAAAGACAGGAAAAAGGAATTAACAGTGTTCATATACAGTAAATGTTATGTTATGACACCACAAATCTATGTGGCGTTTTAGCAACGAATTGGAAATCACAACGCTTTTTGGCCTCGGCTGGTTTCAAAATAAAATTTAGAGTCCTCCTTGTCCGAATCTATGCCAAGATCGAGAACAAATATGGCCAAGTCCGAGACAAGACCGAGACTTTTAAAAACTGGTCTCGAGACTACAACACTAGGTTGAAATTCACCTCTATCCTACTGCCATCATGACCCACGGTAAGAACCTGAACGACAGGTAGCTCCAGAGAGAACGTCACGATAATTAGGAAATAAAAGTTGTTCTGGGAAAGAGATTCTGTTCAATGCTTTAAGCATAAATAAACCCAAACCATGTCAACATCTTCTCAACAGCCATCTTGTCCCTTTAGTGGTCGAGTGTTATTTCTCTCAGTCTGGACCATATGTGCACTCACCCACTTGTCAAGAACTCACCTGACCATATCTGCTTTGTTCCACATCTCTCCACAGCAGCACTCGCGTCTTTGAATCAGTGAACTGTCAAATGGCGTTGTAATGAGAGTTGTATTCATAGAAAGTACTCTAGTAGACTCTTCCTGCTGACAGTCTGATCAAGTCCTGCTTCTACATTCTGAGTCACCAAAGAAAAACACTGTCTTCTGTTCTCGAGTCATCAAATTTACACACTCCACTTCAGATTATTACGTGATTGCGGCGAGCAATAACATGTTATTTTTATTCCACACTGCTTTCTGAGCGCTACTCATCCTAGAGTTTTTGTGCTAAAACAAATTTCGACTCTTTATTGAAAGCGAGTGATTATTTGTCATTGTGAACACACCACAGCACAGCACATTCACACAAATGCACTCATTATTTTCGTGGATGTTATTTTCCTTTGTCACTTCTCTTTATGTATTTATATTTCACATATGGAGCAATAAATAGGCAGCGAGTGAGTGGTGTTGGCTACAATATGGCTGAAAGGTTTTCATATATGAAGAGAATCACGAACAAGCCTAATAAAGAGCCGTGTTCAGCGCGGACGCTGCTCTGTTTGGTGATAAGCTTGTTATAGGAGCAGGTCTGCAGGACCACACGCGGATGAACAACAGCCTTTTGTCTTCATGGACTGTAAAGGGATTTTTTTAACAAAAACAACGCAGAGTGGGAGGAGAATGACTTGTTTTCTCTTAATGCCACACAAGTTCTTAGGGAAACTGCACAAAGGCTCGGCCTGAGATCTGAGCTATGTGACAGAGAGAGATCCAGAGCTGGAGCTTCATATCACCACTGTGCGGCTACTTCCAGGCCACAAATCCTCCTACAGATGATGAAACACAGACGCAATAAAAGTGCATGACTCCACAGTTTGAGAACTCACGTCCTGAACTAGTGGAGATACGTCAGAGATGGCAGCAATTCGGCGAGAGGGAGGAACAGAACAGCATTTAACAGTATTTAACTCTTTTAAGCATATACTTACTAAAAGATAAAAATTAGGGATGCATCATATGGGAATAAACAGCCGATGCCGATATCCGATGTTGTTCATGCTTATATCTTCTAATAAAGATGCTGATAGAGTCGAGCGTGAGCACAGTAAAGAGAAGAGATTTTGCTCGCCAAAGTTCCACTGCCCGCAATTTGGCACAAAATTAACTCTGACATTTCGAACACAACACCAAGTCAAGCAAGTGTGAAAGCAGAGTGGAGCGAGGGCGGAGCAGTTCAGGCGTAGCGCACAACATTTTAAGAAAAAGTCACTTCCCGCACTATGTAGTGTACCAAGTCAAATAGGGCAGATGTGACACTCCATGTGCACTACCTAGTGTGTAGAGAGAGACGCTAAGTTACAACCCCGGGTATTTCCTGAGATGCATACTACCACATAGAAAAGTATGATAAGAGCACCTTACATAACGTACTATTAAGTGGGGTAATACGCGGTTTGGGACACAGTCCATGTGTGAGCTCACATTCACTAAGTGACACAAACACAATTTAGTTCATTAACATCTTTCGTGCATGCAGGCAGAGATGAGCGCGTAAAGACACGAGATTTTGCTTGCGAACGTTCCACTGCACGCTCCGAATTTTAGAACAAAATAACGCTATACATTTTAAGACACAGAGGTGCGAGCCGTATAAAATCCCACCTCAGGCTTTGGACCGACACGAGCACTACCTTCCCAATGTGCAATAAATGCGTCATCAAATATCAGCTAGAAATATCGTACAAATCTAAGCATCAGTCCAATTCCGATATTATTGTGCATCACTAATAAAAAATTCTATTTACCTGTGGAACTGTAGGTAGACCCTTGATGACTTTACACAGATGTTAACCTACTGTAGAGCCAAGAGGTCTAGACCAAGAGGTCGTGGGTTCGAATCCTACCTCCAGCACTTGACCTGAGCAAGACCCTTAACCCCAAGTTGCTCCAGGGAAACCCTGAAATTGGGAAAAGTGGATGCTAATCTGCATAAGTTGGTGGCGTAACGGTAGGGTGTTGGCCGCGTTATCAGAAGGTTGCAGGTTTGAATCCAGGGCCGGTAAAGTTACCACTGAGGTACTCATGAGCAAGGTACCGTCCCCAAGCACTGCTCCCCGGGTGCTTGTTAGCTGCCCACGGCTCCTTCTCGGATGGGTCAAATGCAGAGGTCACATTTGGTTGTGGTGCACTGTGTGCTGTGCTGTGGTGTGTTCACAATGACAAATAATCAGTCACTCATAAAAGCAAGGACACTTCCCATGCATAACGACTGGGCATTTACAGATCGACCCAATGCCAGCGATACCCGATCCAGCTATTTGAGTCGTTATCGGAGCGATATCCCATTCACGTATCGGATCGTGCCATGTCCAGTGTAGATCTGGTTTTAATTCCGTTTTTTGACCAATTCTGAATGACGTCACAGCACCAAGAAATAAGACTCGACGAGAAAGATAAGAATTATATAACCAAGTGTATTTTTTTTTCTCTGTCAATGTACACGTATTTAAATTCATCTCACAGGAACACTTTACAATAACATTAAGTAAGAACAGGAATATCTCTGACCAGTCTATGTAAATGGCAAAATAATAATAATGTATTTAAAAAATAACTGTAAAAGGTATGGACGTATGGCTAAATCTTTATTCCTGCTGGAATTTGAACGAAAATAATAACAACAGAATGAAGACCGGGCAAAGGGTCGGAACCCAAGGCTTCACATCAGTAATTCACCTCATGTCATGGACCGAGTCATTGTAGGCGAAGATGACTTGAGGATTTAAAGCCTTCTCTGGAGATGAGGACTTGTCATTTTTGTGGGAAAATAAAATAGTAAAATGTGAGAAATATCTAGACAATACACAGATGTTTATTTTGTTTTTCAGGGAAAGGTGTCCTTGTTATATATAAAAACGTGGACTTGAGTTCGCTCTTTACAGAAACGCTGTTCTCAAGAGGGGGCTGGAGAGTTTTTGCGTTGCCGTTTGTCGTGTGATAAGCCCTCTTCCACGCAGGGGCGGAGCAGACGGGTGTCTTAATGCAGAGTTGGACACCATCCCTTCCTCTCAGACACCATGCCAGAAAAAAGTTCTCTGAAAAAGTCGCTTCCCTGCCGACTCTCTTTTTTATCTCTTTCTCTCCCGTCTGAGTCAGGAGGCGTTGGATCTGTAGTTTCACACCATGAAGAATTACAGGGGCAAGAGAAAGAGTTCCCACAGTCCGGCGTATGTCTTTCCCATGCCGGAGAGAGGACAGACGAGGACAAACACTCAAGCTCACGCTCACACGCAGAAAATCTGGATCCTGATGTTTGTTTTTCTTCTTTTTTTTTTTTTTTAAATCTCAGCAACGTCCACAGAATCTCATATTTACATGAATACAAAGTCTTGCGTTTAATGTGAACAGCTCGGGGTTCCTTTACAAGTTTCTGTCTGTTCTGGCACTCGGATCCAAATCAGCTTAATAATCCCTTTTAAACGCCGCTCTACTCCGAATATTGAATGTGAATACATCATGCATGGAACACCAATAAGTAGCCTAGTAGGTAACAAATATCCCAGCACCAAGGCCAGCGCGAGAGAGAGAGAGAGAGAGTGAGAGAGAGAGGGGCCAACCGTCTTATTTACCCAAATGCTTTAAGGGTTTTATGGCGCTTCGGACCCTGACCTCGGTCCGGTAGAGGACAGAAACGAGATGTCAGTCAAAAAAGGGAGCTCTGTAGCTTTGGCAAATGTAGATCTTAAAGCTGTAGCGACCTTGTGAAATCTCCCCAAAAAGATCTGAAGCAAAGCATCGTCAGTCGTACCGTGGCGCTAACGAGTTACATGTAAAAAGTAGAGAGATGCACCGATACGACTTTTTCAGTTCCGATACCGATACTTGTTCTTTGGGTATGGGCTGATCCCGAGTACTGATCCGATACCAGTTTTTAATAAGTGAGGAGGAGACTGAGATTATTCTGTTCTGCTCAAGGAAATACTTGACTTAAATCCTGGTTTCCTAACTAAAACAATGTTATATTACACTCCCATATGTATATGCTAAATGATTTATTATTAAAATATCATCTCAAACATGACTCCATTAAACACAGTTGTGTAATTTAGTGACGCTCCCTAATCCTGCGGCGCTAAAACCATCAGGAACACAGAGATTGTGAGTGAGAGCTGGTGTTTTTAAGGAAATTAAACAGTATAATGGTGTGATGTGCTTTGGGCTTGTAGTGTGTTGTGTTGCTTGTTCTGCTCTTTGTCATATTAATATGTAGGAATTAGTGTGAATGTTGAACAATAAACCAGCTTTACCGCAGTAACACTTCACATGCATACGCAAACATAGAAAAATTAACATTTTAATAAAACATCAATCGACCCAATGCCTCCGATACCCGATCCAGCTATTTGAGTTGTTATCGGACCGATATCGGATCGGTGCATCTCTAGTAAAAACAGGTTTTGAATTTTAAATGATTGTCATCATGAACACAGCACACAGTGCACCACAACCAAATATGAGCTTGGCATTTGACCCATCCGTGAAGGAGCGGTGGGCAGCTTTTTTGGGAGGCAGCGCCCAGCAAGCAGTGCTTGGGGACGGAACCTTGCTCATGAGTACCTCAGCAGTACCTTTACCGATTTGGTACACGTGACCTTATGACCATGGAGCCAACCAACCATTATGCTTCCAACTGCCCCATGTTATATCAGGGGAGAGGTCGAACGCAATGACGCCGCTACCAGTTTCCCACATTTGGTAGTGCGAAGGGGCAATGGTGGTCTAGTGGTTAGGACACTCACCTCTGGACCAAGAGGTCGTGGATTTGAATCTGACCTCTGGCTAAATGCCATAAATGTAAATGTAACAGTTAGGGAGCTGGTCTTGTGATCATAAGGTCGCTGGTTCAAGTCCCAAAACGGTAAAGGTAACACTGAGGTACTCATGAGCAAGGGTACCGTCCCCCGGGTACTGCCCATATCAGTTGCCCACTGCTCCTTCACGGATGGGTCAAATTTAAAGCTCACATTTGGTTGTGGTGCACTGTGTGCTGTGGTGTGTTCACAACGATAACTTTGAATTCGCCAGCGCCACTGATCCTCTGTAATGCGTTGCTACAGAAATTTGGAATAAATTCTGGATTTTGCAAGGTGTTGTAGCTGAATGTTTACGGTGTGGGGGCGACATAATCAAATTAATTTTCTATAATGCAACATTGGAAGAATTTTTGAAAATCATTTGTCTTGGGAAAGTGTATAGAACTCCCTTTTTGCAGCGTGTTTCTTTGACAATAAAGTAAAATTCATAGCAAATGGCATGAATAACACAGGATAATAATTTGGAGTAAACATGCAAATGTTTGAGGACTCTTCATTTTCCTAAATATGACCAAAACCTGGCAAAAACAATACGACTGCAATACACATCACACACACAAGTTGTGCTTAAAAATCTCGTCAATACTGTTGGCCCTAATTAACTTTCCTGAAAATAGATTGAATTTCCTTCCTCTTGCGTCGTCACGGGAACATCTGTTTGCCCGGCGTTACTGACCGTGGAGCGCGAATTATGACATCAAGAAGGTTAAAGGATTTTTCTCATCTGATTCAAATTTCAGGATTCAATTAAAACAGGCCGAGAGCCGGACAGGTTGGGCCTGGAGATAACGGCGCACGGCGGACGTCTGCGCCGGTCGCTGAAGAGGAAGAGGAGGAGGAGGAAGGGTGGCAGAAGTTCTCTTTCTTTCTGTGGTGATTCATTATCTCATAGGAAAGTGTGTGGTTTGGAAAGTGATTTTTCTTTAATTGCGAAGAGAGTTAATGGCGTTTCATCATCGGGCATGTAATGCAAGATTTCCTGAAATGCGACGAATGAAATGAGGTGAAAAACGACTTTGAAAGATAGTGGGCATTACGTCTAATTTATCCAAATTTTCCACAACTTTTCCGGTCCATTTTTGTGTTTTAAAAGAAAAGTTTTATTTTCGGGAACAAATTCTATGAAAGAGGACAGGGCTTACGTTTTTGGGGATAAGGAGGAGGAGGAGGAGGAGATTTCGGCTCTAAAATCCTCTCTCTTTCTTTCGCTCTCTCTCGTCCCTCCCACTCCCGTCTCAGACGTAATACTCCTTGTCTTTATTTTTCTTGCCCTTGCCGGAGGTCTTGGCGACGACGGCGGCGGTGCCGCAACCGGGCGTCTTCTCCTTGACGACGGCCCCGTTGGCGTCGGCGCCTGTATCCACGCGTCCCGCCTGGTCGGCCTGGTAGGAGCCTTCGTCGCGGTTGCGGTACTTGTACATGGCGTAGAGGAGGATGAGGATGCAGAGGGCGGCGGCCGCCACGATGCCCACCACCATGCCCGTGGTGCTGCTGGACTCGCGGATCACCTCCACGGCGCCGGGCAGCCCCCTGTCCAGTGGGGAGGTGGGACGAGCTGTGGGCACAGGGGCGAAATCGGGCGGTGGGGTGAGTCCCGGCGTGAGGCGCGAGGACGGGGCGGGGGGAAGCAGCACCTGGTCGCGGGTGTTCATTTTCCCCGCGGGGATGTGGAGCTGGTCGGGACGGGCGGTGGGTGAGAGGCCGGGTGCGGGGACGCCGTTAGGGGGGCGGTGACCGCCGCTTTTGCCCGCCACGGCCGGGGGAGGGGGCAGGACGGTCCTGTCGGTGACGGCGGGGGAGTTTTTGTAAAAGTCCTCGTCGTCCGACTCGGTCATTTCGCCCGAGCCGAAGGCCGACACCTCCAGGGGCTCGCCGCAGTCCTCCTGGTCTGGGGGGCACGGCGGCCGCGGCTCGGCAAGGGCTGGCCACTCTTTGGTGGTCTGGAGGGGGCTGAGGGAGGTTGGGGGAGGGGGGGGCACGGCGGGGTAAAGGGTGGCCGCGGACTGGGGGTCCTGCGTGTCCACGGTTATTATGGGCAACACTAATTCACCTCCTGTCGAGAGAGAGAGAGGTGGTCAGAGCGGGAAGAGAGAGGGTTAATCAATCAACTGCTTATTTTATCAACAAGATTTGGGATTGTCTTTTTTTTTTTATTACTGATCTAAACTCTAGCAAAATTCTATCAAAACTCTATCTTAACCTACAGTATGAATAAAAGGTGTGATATTCAAAAATAAAATACAAACAAACATAATATTAAGGTAATTTTTTCTGCAGGTGGCTAAAAAACACTACGTTTGCTTCTTGCTCCTTGATTTTTCTGGATTAAAACAAAATAGCAAACCATGGAGTTTGTGTCACTTACATCAACAAATAGGCCGATGATTTTTGCATGGAAAAAGAAGCAAATTACACAAAAGAAAGCTGTGTAAGACGGTCCCCCATAAACACAACCCTTTCTCCCGTCTACATTGCTTAAAGACCCAGTAAGGTGAAAACCGTCCTTGGTTTGGTAACGTGAAATGTGTCAGAAAAGCGTGTCGGAAAAGATGTGGAAAAAAACCCTGAATTCAGTTTTACGAGGTTGTGGAGTTAACAACTTTTCACGGCTTTTGACAGTAGGTCTAAATAGGGTGGGACTAAAATGCAGCCCGATTACATGGAGAGGTTATATTTAGCTTAGCCTTGCCCAGGAGTGCGTTTCCCAAAAGCATAGTTGCTAACATACACTATGTTAGTTGCTAATTGCATAACGTTTACTATGTTAGTTGCTAATGTACACTATGTTAGTTGCTAATGTATCCTGTTAGTTGCTAAATTAGTTGCTAACGTACACTGTTTGTTGCTAAATTAGTTGCTAATGTACACTATGTTAGTTGCTAATGTATCCTGTTAGTTGCTAATGTACACTATGTTAGTTGCTAATGTATCCTCTTAGTTGCTAATGTACACTGTTAGTTGCTAAATTAGTTGCTAACGTACACTGTTAGTTGCTAAATTAGTTGCTAATGTACACTGTTAGTTGCTAAATTAGTTGCTAACGTACACTGTTAGTTGCTAAATTAGTTGCTAACAAACAATATATTAGTTTCCAACGTAGACTATGCTAGTTTCTAATATACACTGTTAGTTACTAACGTACACTATATTAGTTGCTAATTAACTTAGCAACTATGCTTTTGGGAAACGTAGATCCACGCTCTGCCTACCTGCATAGTGTCATAGCCTGAAGCGCTTCCTAATATCACAATTCCGTCATCACTGGTGGATGCTGTTAAACCTCTAAGTGTAAGTTTACCTACTGTATTTTGTGTTGTCATACATTGTAAAATCTGACAGGTTTAACCTGTTGTAAAGAACTCCAAGTGATTAGCGATACACGAGAACACGCAGCTAATCTGTATGAGCTAACTCAGATGTGAATTATAGCGGTGACGTAATGCATGGTAAAAGTTAGCAAACTATCTGCTCTAATCTATCAGCTCTCTGTTTTTTCAGCGTTCCTCTGTCATTTAAGCCTTTCCCCTGCTGTCCTCCTACTTAAATATTACCCCGCCATTATCCCGTGTTGTATTCCATATTAGCCCAGACTCACTAGCTGCTCACTATCCTGTCCTGTCTTCATCCTTTCCAGTAAAGCGTATATTGCCAAGGCACAACAAAGAAAAAATTTAACAGTTTTATTTGCACAACTTTATAGTGATCTTTATTAACAGTGCATGGGTTTTACAGTCGATGAGTAGGGGCTCTGTAGTAGTAGACGGTGCTTCAGCGCTTTGAGTCGACAGCATCCGAGCACAGAAAGTACCGCCTGTATTTTCACCACTTTGAGACTTAATTTTACCTACGTAGCAACGTTCATATTCGCTCAAAATTGACACGGTGATTAGTGACAAATGTTTCTTTGATATGAGGAACTTAGAGCCAATATTATTTTGACCTTACTGGGCCTTTAATCTGCATTTGAAGAGCACAAAACATGACCGTACATTTCTATAATTCTTTCCCGTTTTTGTCTAATTTTCCCAACTTTTTACTAACAAAAAACAACCTTTTCCCACCGCGGCAAATGACGAAGCATGCTTGCCTCTTCACTTGTTCACTCAATGCAGCTATTACCATTAAAATGATGAGGGGCGTTTAAATTACAAGCTCATAAAAGAAAACTCCGAGCTAATTTAGGACACGGAACTCATCAATCCTCAAGCTCTGGGAAGCCTCCAAATATTAAATTTATTGATTGGAGGCAAAGTGGCATCAGTCACCAGTACTGGAGGCAGATTCTCGCGTTGGGGATCGTTATTATAGACGTTAGAGAATGAAATTGAGACGAATCGCACGACTCAATCCACTTATAATGCCCAAGTGTGGTGGCGCTGCTGCTGCATGACGCAACATTCCTGCAGCTAAAATCTGGACACTGATGACTCTTTTCCACTACATTTTTCCTTCCAAAAAATCTCTTTGTAAGAAATTTAACGTTAGGAACGTAATAATGTCAGTAACAGGATGAGGTGGGGCGATATGCTGAGTACCATTTTTAAAAAAGGCCTAATTCACCAACTGTTCTTATGAACAAACGTTCTTAAACCCCTCGTACACACTTTTCACAAAGATTCCAGCAATGTTTTCTTATCTGGAATTTGTTCTGCAGCGGCAGACAATAATCGATTTTAAGGGAGGTTTTCAACCAGCGACCTGTTGCCCTCTAGTGGTCCACGGTGTCATTTCAGGCGGTCCGTGACATGCAATCCCGTTTCACTACTGAAATCTTTTTTTTTAATTATTCCTTTTTTCTTTTTAAAAAACATTTCGAGATGATTTGGGCATCTTTAGGAATGATGAATTTTTAGATGCTAATGTACACTATGTTAGTTGCTAACGTACACTATGTTAGTTGCTAGTATAGTTGCTAATGTACACTATGTTAGTTGCTAACTTACACTATGTTTGTTGCTAAGGTACGCTATGTTAGATGCTAGTATAGTTGCTAATGTACACTATGTTAGATGCTAATGTACACTATGTTAGTTGCTAATGTACACTATATTAGTTGATAATGTACACTATGTTAGTTGCTAACGTACGCTATGTCAGATGCTAATGTACACTATGTTAGATGCTAATGTACACTATGTTAGTTGCTAACGTACACTATGTTAGTTGCGAATGTACACTATGTTTGTTGCTAACGTACACTATGTTAAATGCTAATGTACACTATGTTAGTTGCTAATGTACACTATGTTAGTTGCTAATGTACGCTATGTTAGTTGCTAACATAAACTATGTTAGTTGCTAAGGTATGCTATGTTTGTTGCTAAGGAACGCTATGTTAGATGCTAATGTACACTATGTTAGCTGCTAATGTACACTATGTTACATGCTAATGTACACTATGTTAGTTGCTAATGTACACTATGTTAGTTGCTAATGTACGTTATGTTAGTTGCTAACGTACACTATGTTAGTTGCTAACGTACACTATGTTAGTTGCTAATGTACACTATGTTTGTTGCTAACGTACACTATGTTAAATGCTAATGTACACTATGTTAGTTGCTAATGTACGCTATGTTAGTTGCTAACATACACTATGTTAGTTGCTAAGGTATGCTATGTTTGTTGCTAAGGAACGCTATGTTAGATGCTAATGTACACTATATTAGTTGATAATGTACACTATGTTAGATGCTAATGTACACTATGTTAGTTGCTAATGTACACTATGTTAGGTGCTAATGTACACTATGTTAGATGCTAATGTACACTATGTTAGTTGCTAATGTACACTAAGTTAGATGCTAATGTACACTATGTTAGTTGCTAATGTACACTATGTTAGATGCTAATATACACTATGTTAGTTGCTAATGAACAATGTTAGTTGCTATTGTACACTATGTTAGTTGCTAATGTACACTATGTTAGTTGCTAATGTACACTATGTTAGTTGCTAACGTACACTATGTTAGATGCTAATGTACACTATGTTAGATGCTAATGTACACTATGTTGGTTGCTAATGTACACTATGTTGGTTGCAAATGTACACTATGTTAGTTGCTAACGTACACTATGTTAGTTGCTAATGTACACTATGTTAGTTGCTAACGAACACTATGTTAGTTGCTAAAGTACACTGTTAGATGCTAACATACACTATGTTAGGTGCTAATGTACACTATGTTAGATGCTAACGTACACTATGTTAGTTGCTAATGTACACTATGTTAGATGCTAATGTACACTATGTTAGTTGCTAATGTATACTATGTTAGTTGCTAACGTACACTATGTTAGTTGCTAATGTACACTATGTTAGATGTTAACGAACACTATGTTAGTTGCTAATGTACACTATGTTAGTTGCTAATGTACACTATGTTAGATGCTAATGTACACTATGTTAGTTGCTAATGTACACTATGTTAGTTGCTGATGTACACTATGTTAGCTGCTAATGTACACTATGTTACATGCTAATGTACAATATGTTAGTTGCTAATGTACACTACGTTAGTTGCTAACGTACACTATGTTAGTTGCTAACGTACACTATGTTAGTTGATAATGTACACTATGTTAGATGTTAATGAACACTATGTTAGTTGCTAATGTACACTATGTTAGTTGCTAACGTACACTATGTTAGTTGCTAATGTACACTATGTTAGATGTTAATGAACACTATGTTAGTTGCTAATGTACACTATGTTAGGTGCTAATGTACACTATGTTAGTTGCTAACGTACACTATGTTAGTTGCTAATGTACACTATGTTAGATGTTAATGAACACTATGTTAGTTGCTAATGTACACTATGTTAGTTGCTAACGTACACTATGTTAGTTGCTAATGTACACTATGTTAGATGCTAATGTAGTTAGCAACTATGCTTTTAGGAAATGCACCCTTTTTTTAAGGAAGACACTGTAGCTACATGTTTAAGGTGTGCAATATTGTAATCACTTTTTAAAATATAATTGTTAATTTGTCAAAGTTATAGCTAAAGGTAGAGAACTCTTTTTTTGGACTCTCAAAGAGCAGAAAGTAAAAATGTGTGGTTCTACTGAGAGATAAGTGGTCTTTTGAAGCTGAATTGACATATCATGAGGATGGCTGAATTAGGCTGCTCGGTGGTCAGGAAGGCGGTGTGACACGTGGTGGTGTCGCGCTGACTGTAAGTACCTGCGCTGTCTCGTTTCCGCACCGATCTGTCAGGCCTGAGAATTAACGCCTGGCTTTTTTGCAGCTTATCGTGAGGGACGAGGACGGATGAGAACTGTCTGTCCTGACATAAGTGGCAGTGATACTCTTTGAAAACTGCAGAAAGTGGACTCGAGCAGGCTTGGAGCTGCCGTGAAGACACGCTTAAACGCTTAAATATTCTTGTCACGTGAGATGACCCTTAATTAAATCAGGGAAGATTCAAATGCACCCAACTGTGTGGAAAGTAAAGGCTGAATCTGCTCTAGTCTGGTGGATTTTGAGGTTTGTGAGTATCTGTGTGTGCCTGTGTGTGTGTGTGTTCACTAGTAGTAGATGTGGACGTCATGGCGTGTCTCCATGTGTTCACTCACCAGTGCCAGGCTCACACTCCTCCAGGTCTTCGTCATCACTGGGACACTCTGCTGACGCCACCAAAAGGTCGTCAGAGTTCTACGTCACACACAAAACAGAGCTGTTAATTCACTCCATTAATGACTAATGTGTTTGTCATTGTGAACACACCACAGCATACAGTTGCACCACAACCGAATGCATTTGACCCATCCGTGAAGGTGCAGTGGGCAGCTTGACGTGGTGCTTGGGGACCTTGCTCATGAGTACCTCAATGGTACCTTTACCGCTTCTGATCATGGGGCCAACACTCTAACGGTTACGCTAACAGCTGGCACAAATAAATAAAACATGAGCGTAATAATATATATTAAACTAGGAATAATAATAATAAAAAGAAGAATAAATAATAACGAAACTATGTCATTGTTATTCCACAGCAATCATAATAATCAATTTTAGATAAATACTTACTGATGTTTATTCATATTTTATTTGCATAAGAAGCACAACTGATCTGACTGAACTATCCCTTTAATATGCAATTCATAAATAAGATGAATAGAAGATAGATTTTGTGGGCCAGAATGAATTGCTGATTATAAGAAGTCGATACAGAGAAAGCAGGAAGGTCTGCGTTGTTTCCCCGTTGTCTCTCTGGGCCCTCGAGGTGACATTAACATTCCACAGTCACACCTCATATTCATAAAAGATGTAATTGCATCTGGGCTGTGACTGAATTTAATGCATCGGTTTGTCCTCTCCGATCAGGAGGTCATAACAATTTCACTATTCACTCGCAAGGCGCCGCTGCTCTGCCCGGCCGTCGTCTCGCCGTAACTAGCTGGGCGTGGAGCACGGGAGGATTCTTATCGATGCTGACATTTATATTGCTATTTCGGTCCGCCAATAAATCTATAAGCAAATTCATACCCAAACCTGGAAATAAATTCTAACGCCAGGGTGGGGCGTGACCTTTCACACCAGATGAGACTTATCCTTAAAACATAAATCACATCCTTTACCCTGACATCAAGCGCAACGGGACGAGTGACACGTCTGCCTCACAAATTTCAAGCAATGACTGAACAGCGAGACTCTTACAGGTTTCTATACTGCAGTGGTTACTAAGTGTGTGCTGTGTCAGGTGAGCGTGGACTGGTACTAATGTTAGTACAATGCTGACTCAAACATCCAGATCTGGTACCGATATTAGTACAATACTGACTCAAACAGCTAGAACTGGTACTGTTATTAGTACAATACTGACTCAAACAACTAGAAATGGTACTGATATTTGTCCGATACTGACTCAGACAGCTGGAACTGGTACCAATATTAGTACAATACTGACAAACAGCTGGAACTGGTACCGATATCAGTCCAATAGTGACTCAAACAGCTAGACCTGGTACTGACATTGGTCCAATATTGACTCAAACAGAGGAATCTGGTACTGATATTAGTACAATACTGACTCAAACATCCAGATCTGGTACCGATATTAGTACAATACTGACTCAAACAGCTAGAACTGGTACTGTTATTAGTACAATACTGACTCAAACAACTAGAAATGGTACTGATATTTGTCCGATACTGACTCAGACAGCTGGAACTGGTACCAATATTAGTACAATACTGACAAACAGCTGGAACTGGTACCGATATCAGTCCAATAGTGACTCAAACAGCTAGACCTGGTACTGACATTGGTCCAATATTGACTCAAACAGAGGAATCTGGTACTGATATTAGTACAATACTGACTCAAACATCTAGATCTGGTACCGATATTAGTACAATACTGACTCAAACAGCTAGAACTGGTACCGTTATTAGTACAATACTGACTCAAACAGCTGAATCTGGTACCAATACTGACTCAAACAGCTAGAAATGGTACTGATATTTGTTCGATACTGACTCAGACAGCTAGAACTGGTACCAATATTAGTACAATACTGACAAACAGCTGGAACTGGTACCAATATCAGTCCAACACTGACTCAAACAGCTGGATCTGGTACCAATACTGACTCAAACAGCTGGATTTGGTACCAATACTGACTGAAACAGCTGGATTTGGTACCAAAATTGGTCCAATATTGACTGAAACAGCTGGAACTGGTACTGATATCAGTCCAATAGTGACTCAAACAGCTGGATCTGGTACCAATACAGACTCAAACAGCTGGATCTAGTACCAATACAGACTCAAACAGCTGGATCTGGTACCAATACAGACTCAAACAGCTGGATCAGCTGGATCTGGTGCTACAATTGGTACAATACTGACTGAAACAGCTGGTACTGATGTTGATATTGGTCCAACACTGACTCAAAATTGTATGTAAATGTTAACGCTCTCGGCTGCTACAAATCTCACCTTTAAACGTTATTAGCCGTGACTGGCCTGAGGCATTCATTTATTGAATTTCCCAAAGAAGACATACTGCCCTAACCGGCTTCTGCTAAACGAGGAGCCTGCCAGTCTCCAGCATCATGTAACTCCCAACCTGCTGCTGGAGCCCCTGAAACCTAAACCAGCTGATTTCTGCCCTACTAAGCGTGCAGTAAAAGCGTCCTCCTAAAAGCTCAGATTGTTCTTTTATTCCATTACCTCCCCGCCGTCTTTACGGCAGTAAACAGATAACGCGCTTAATATGCATTTCATTCTTCAAGTATTGATTTGCCTGAACGCTGCAGCAGTTAAGGGAAATCCATGGAGGAGAGTAAAAGATCAAAGGCGCCATCAAAGTCTGCATTTCACCATCAAAGCCTTCCTTAAAATGATCAAAGTGCATTGCAGTGTCTTTTTTTGTGACAAATGAAGCGCCGAAATGAATTTGCTTCCGCGTCTGCTTTGGGCCACGCGGCCGACCGCTTCCGACTTGCGTCGAGTCTCTCATTAAAAGACGCATTGCAGCGTCAGCCGCATTTATTAAAACGTAATTAGGACCTCTCTCACCTGCCTCTCCCCACCACGCAGACTGCATTTAGCAGGATGTGTTTACGAACATGGCGGAGTCCTCGCTCATGTTTATTTCTGCTCGGTGCGGAAGGTTCCGGCAAACGCACCATGACTAATTTGTGACACAGCGGAAAGACAAACACGAAACGTTCCCAGTCGAGGGCACTTAAAATGTCGTAATCCCAAGGGGAGAAACAAAACGTTGTCAAATTCATCAAGTCCGCGTCAGAGACTGCCTGGTTGCTCAGTTTCAAATATATTCTAAATACGGCCCTAAAAGCAGTCGCATTAGAGCGCGGAGCATCGCTTCGAGAAAACAAACCTCCATAAAACATAAGCTGTCCTTTAAAAGAGTTATTAGCATATGTCGTACATGTTTACTGATTTGGGATCAGTGCTTTGATAATCAGATACATTTTCCAATATTTACCAATATTACACATGTGAGTACTTAGGAAACTATTTACTGCAACTACAACATATTAGTAGCATGCTGTGCACCACTACTGAATGTGTACCATACATTTGACCCACTCGTGAAGGAGCAGTGGGTAGCTTTGGGCAAAATCTGGAGAGCAGTGCTTGGGGATAGTACCTTACTCATGAGTACCTCAGTAGATAACATTAATGTACCAAAACCGTACCGATACCGACATATAATTCTGTTCTGCTTAAGTAAATACTTGACTTAAAAAAATGTGTTCCAAACTAAAACAATGTAATAATTACACAGCCATATGTATATACTTGACGCAGCGGAGGTTCCTCTTTCCCCCACGGTTTTGCCCGCAGAGACTGCATTGTTTTTTGTTCCCCTTTTTTCCAGTCCTGTTTGTGTATTTTCTTCAGTTGGACATTAAACCCCTGTTTTTCCTCCACTGCGTTGTTCTCCGGCCTTGTTTTTGTCTGCACCACACGGCACCCCAGTGACAATACTAAATTATTTCTTATTAAAATTACATCTCAAACATGATTCCATTAAACACAGTTGTGTAATTTAGTGACGCTCCCTAATCCTGCGGCGCTAAAACCATCAGGAACACAGAGATTGTGAGTGAGAGCTGGTGTTGTTAAGGAAATTAAACCGTAAAATGGTATGATGTGCTTTTGGGCTTGTAGTGTGTTGCGTTGCTTGTTCTGCTCATTGTCATGGTCCGGGACTTGACCGACAAGCTTCCATTCACAGGGACTCCCTAATCTTTATGCTACCAACTGGCCCCCAAAAACTTCTGTTTCAAACTAGTGATTAATCATAATAAACGCCTACTAAATTTATTGGAAACCGCTATTTCCTTCAGGCACAGCAGATATTACAGTTAACACATGTAATCCGAGCGCCCTGTGGAGCAGCATCACGTCTCTGACCCACTTTTACTGGTGACGGCTGGTTAACGATAGTGTTTGCCCTCAGTCTCATCCATGTTTGTTGTACAAGTAAAATTAAAATACTATTATAACACCTCAATACAGCCTGACCACCATTAGCTTATAACAAGCAAGCTGCTAGGCTCCGTCCTTTGTTTGACAACAGACAAAAATGTGATCTTTAGTTTACACTTCATTTAAAAAAATTAATTAATAAATATAGCCGCAAGCGGCAATGGTAGGGGTCCAAGCATAAGTAGCTATAAGCAGCACAACAGCAGCTGATGCAGTGAGCATCAAAGAAGGCAGTCAGTGGGTCAGAAGTCAAAATTAGAAAATAAAAAAGCTCTATTATTATATCACATAAATGTATGTAGGATTTCAGCACCCCTTATTGTTCAAATAGTTAACTACATTAATCATATCAAGACATAAGGAGTTAGAACGTGAAGTGAAATGACAGGAAAAGGAATTAAAGATGCAAGCTGAAATTTGTGACTTGGTAGTGAAGCTTCTTTTTGTTGTGTTTATAAAGAAACAAATCTCTAACAGTGTCCATATAAGAATTGGGTCCTTTTCCATAATTTCATGTAAATTATAAAAGCTCTTACGACATCACAGAAATGTAGCCGCCCCCTAGTAGTCAAAACCCCTTTTTCCTTTGCTAAAGCCCCAGTTATCGTCCTAATTTCCGGCATGTGGCGAGTTTCACAGCATTCCTACGTACCCTGAGAATTCAGCCTTCTGTGACTTATAGTTCAATCTGCACAATCCACTTCATGCTTGGACCCCTAATTATGTTCCTTTTTTTGACTTGAGCACCCCAAAAATGTCTTGTGCACCGCCATGAGGCCTGCAGTGTGTCTTCCAAACCTGCCATCACAGCAGATAACACTGTAGAAGAAATAAAACATCTCACTCAAAGGGAGACTCTCTTGAGTCATCTGTCCTTCGTAATAACGTTCATGTGGCTCACCTCAGAACCAGAGTGAGCGCCCCTTCTGCTCCCCTGCTCTGCATCGTTCCACAAAAATCTCTCATTCTTATTTTTTGGGAGAAGAGGAGAAGTGCCACAGCGCCGTACTGGGAGCCCCCTCGGCACCGAGCCGTCTCCCTCGCCTTTCGCATTGTGTGGCTATTTATACCCCGGAGAAGAGATCAGAAGGATTTGCACAAGGCAAGCCTCCACGTGCTCCTCGCTGCTCCCGAAAACCAGACAGTTTGGCTCTGATTGACGCTGATGCTTATTGAACGTGCCCTTTAATTCATATCCAAACCCATCTGCTGATCAATGCTGCTGAACGGCATACCGACGAGGGCCGACGGGGCGGTTAAGAAAAACGTAGACGCTTCCGACGGTGCGCCAATACGAGCTCGTCGCAATCTGTAGGATAAACGCGAACAACCCCACGCTGTCATGTTCATAAAGGCCAGCTGAAGTTAAACAAGCTTTCTGAGGTGAGGAGACAGAGAAGCTTTGCTAGGAGTCGGATGCAAATCCTTAGTTTGGTGGCACGAATGACAAGGAACGCAAAGACTCGAAACGCTGACAGATAGCGGTACGAGGAACAACAAGCCCTGCATCTGAAACGAGAGCTGTATGAAAGTGCATCTACGATGTGAAGTTTTCAAGCAAAAATAAAAATAACTAAAAATAAACACATCCATCCGGCCGACAAATAAACGCGACGACATTTAATGGAAATTTAAATTCTCCTTACAGAATGTACTTTCATTCACAGTAATCAATTGTTTTAATTTGGGTAATTTTGCTGTCCTGCCTGTCTCTTCCCGGGGCTTTGATAAGAGCAGTAATTAGCTGTAATGATGCGGGAAACAACAGGACGGCTTAAAAGATCGCAACGGGTGGACACAGAAACACTCAACAGAGGCCGACCGCATATCAGAGAGAAAGCAAAGATTTAAAAAGGGGGAGAAAGTCATTTGGTTGCAGGTTATCTTCTCCAACAGAGAGAGATGGAGAGAGTAAAATGTCAATCATATAAAATAAAGTTTTGGCGTCTGCTCCAAACACTGCGGCTCCAAAAGTATTTATTTTGACAAAATAAGACATTATTAGAGGGTGGGGCTGCAACGGGGGGAGACGTTGTTAATTCAGTAAATCACAAGGCCTGTATAATACTACCTCAGGAGACCTTTTGCCTCCTGCTAATTGTGCATGAAGAGTAGAAACACTTAATTGTTGTTAATCATCATCATCATCATCATCACAATGTAAGCAGGAATCAGGATAAGTTTAATAAAGCAAATGAAATCAACATACAATGCCACAATCTTTTTGCTGCTTGAGCCAAAACGACAACAGGACCGGTAAAGGTACCACTGAGGTACTCATGAGCAAGGTACCGTCCCCAAGCACTGCACCCTGGGCGCTATCCATGTCAGCTGCCCACTGCTCCTTCACGGATGGGTCAAATGCAGAGGTCACATTTGGTTATGTTGCACTGCGTGCTGTGCTGTGGCGTGTTCACAATGACAAAAAATAATCACTCACTTAATTGAACTCTACCAACTGCTTCTCATTTTCTATGATGTGTTCTCACTCCAACAAAGTTATCGGAGTAATAAATAATCATGTTATTTTCTGTGCTCCTCTACAAAATTACCTACCCCAAATTTTCTAGCATGAATTATTTTAAATAATTATATCTAGACATCTATCTTTTTTTATGTCCGATATGATACCATAAATTTAGATATCTGCCGATACGACACAAATCTGATACAGTTTCAGTCTTTTTTTTAACAGAAAATAATGCTTTAAAAAATGTCTGAATACATGACTGAGATTATTCTGTTCTAGTTTTCCTAACTAAAATTATATAATAATTACACACCCATATGTATATACTAAATTATTAATTATTTAAATAACACCTCAAACATGATTCCTTTAAACACAGTTGTGTCATTTAGTGACGCTCCCTAATCCTGCGGCGCTAAAACCATCAGGAACACAGAGATTGTGAGTGAGAGCTGGTGTTGTTAAAGGAATTAAACAATATAATGGTGTGATGTGCTTTTGGGCTTGTAGTGTGTTGTGTTGCTTGTTCTGCTCATTGTCGTTTCAATATGTAGGAATTAGTGTGAATGTTGAACAATAAACTAGCTTTTCTGCAGTAACACTTCTTATGCAGAACCAACTGAATTTTCACGATATATATCAGAGAAAAATACTGCAACGACATTTCTTCCAATATGGTTAGACCTGAGTTTGTAAAAGTGTTAAAGCATAATCTCAATCGATTTTTATACTGCTGTTTATAGGACATACAAATACATGAGCAAGTTTATACATCTTATATTCAGCCCTAAAGCTCTTTATAGAGACGAGGTGGAGGCAGATCTGAAGGGCTGACTGGAGTAACAGCATGACTCTTTATGAGAGACGTTCCGGAGATCTTTTAGGTGCTTTAACAAGGAGGGTAATGTTCTCACAGCACGGCGTCTCCATCATTAATCATCAATCATTAGCATTTATATATTCTTCTGTATCCACACGAACGATGGAGTGGTTCTAAAGCCTTCTCAAGAGCTGACGTGTAGTGTAACGGTTAGGGAGTTGGCCCTGTGATCAGAAGGTCACCGTAAAGATAAAGGTACCGCTGGGGTACTCGTGTGCAAGGTAACGTTCCCACTGCTCCTTCACGGATGGGTCAAATGCAGATGTCACATTTTGTTGTGGTGCACTGTGTGCTGTGTTCACAATGAGAAATAATCACTCACTATGATTTAAGTGGTTTTGGGTACCAATAACGCCCCCCACCCAAATGTCTGTCGTTCAGTTCTCCCCTCACCTGCGTAATACTGTCCTTGAGGCTGGGGGAGCGTTGCCGGCGCGTGGTGGTGGTTGCCATGGTGGTGGTGGTCTCCATGATGGTGGTGGACATGTCGGCGGCGGCCGGCGGCGTGGCGGAGGTGGTCTCGGCCGACAGGACGGAGGGGGCGTCGCCCACCAGCCGCAGGTTGCCCTCCACCTTCACGTTGGGGTCGCCCTCCGCCGCCAGCTTCAGCACCTGCAGCCCGTTGTAGTACAGGCCCGAAATCTGGCCCTGGAACGGCCGGCCTTTATCCTGACCGCCGATCTTAATGGCTGCCTGGCTGTTGAAGATGGTCAGCTGTCGGCCTGCAAGACAACAGAACCGAGAGAGAGAGAGAGAGAGAGAGAGAGAGGGAGAGAGAGAGAGAGAGGAAAAGGGGAGGGGGAAGAAGGAAAAATAGGAAATGAGGGGGAGAGACAGAGGGAGAGGGTAGAGAGAAGAGAGAGAAGGAGAGGGTGGAGGGCAAGAGGGGGTCAAAAGAACAAGGGAGGGGTTAGAGAAAGAGGAAGAGAGGAGAGAGAAAGGGGGCGGGAGAGAAAGAGGGACAGAGGGAGGGAACAGAGAAAGAGGGAGGGAGGGAGGAGTAGAGAAAACGGGAGGAGAGAAAGGGAGGGGTAGAGAAAGAGAGAGTGGTACAGAAAAATAAAGGAGTGGGTAAAGAGAAAGAGGGCGGGAGGTAGGGGTAAAGAAAGAGTGGGGACGGAGGTAGAGAAAGAGGGATGGAGTGAGGTAGAGAGGATAGAGAAAGGGTGGGAGGGAGCGAGGGAGGGGATTGGGATAGAAGGAGGGAGGTAGAGAGATGGAGTGGTCAGATAAAGGGAAAGAGAGACGAAAGGACAGAGACAAAGGAATAGAGGGAGGAAGAGCGGAAAAGTGAGTGAGAGAGAGATGGGAGAGAGAGGGAGAGAAAGATGGAGAAAGAAAGAGAAAGAGAGAGATTGACAGCAAGTTGGACAGAAAGAAACAAGAGAGATGAAGGACGTTACATCAGTACAGGATATAACACAGGGTTTAAGTGATTTGGAGTCAGAATTTACCACGTTAAACTGATAACACATCAGCATTAGGAACCTGGCGATGAACCTGATCCCCCGCGCAAATCAAACAAAAAAGATACTGTATAATGTGAAGATTAACTTCCAAAATGAAAACGTCTAAAAAGCTCGTCATTAAGGAACAGAAAACTTGTCTGATTAATCTAGCAGGACTGGAGTGATGGAGAACGAACGCAAAACTGCAAAACAGTGTTTATGAATATGTAAAGAGCTGGTGGAGATGTTTTATTCAGAGGTCTCGCCCTCGTTCATCTGCACAGATAAGTGTCATCTACCAGCACCCAATGCTAATGTGTTACCAGGCATGAGGGGGTTCCATCCTCATCCCCATCCTCATGCACACACACACAGATTGGGACACACACACACACACACACTCACTCATATTAATCACCAATTCTGCATAAACAATGAGTCCCCTCAGTTCTCCATTCAGCTCTCCCTCGCGTTCTCAAAAACCTCTTAACAAACAGCAATCTCATACATTTAGGGCCAAAATCCCAGTTAAGCCTAGTCCTAGATTAGTTTTGTATGCTAAATCTCCATTGGTACTGCAGTTTAGTCCAAGACTAGGCTTAATCCTTGAGCGAGAAACCAGCCCTTAGTGGACGTGAGTGATTATTTGTCATTGTGAACACACCACAGCACCACAAACAAATGTGACCTCTGCATATGACCCATCCGTGAAGCCTCCAGGAAGCAGTGCTTGAGGACGGCACATTGCTCATGAGTACCTCAGTGGTACCTTTACCAGCAACTCTCTGATCACTGGGTCAACTCCCTAAACTACCAAATGAGGTGGCCTTTACCTTTACCAGTCCGGGATTCAAACCAGCGACCGTTAAAGGCACAAGTGTGGTACTCATGAGCAAGGTACCGTCCCCAAGCACTGCTCCCCAGATGCTGCCATCTCATTTGAGGTTGTGTTAGAATAAAATTTCAACGCCTACTGCAAACATCCACATTCCTGTTGCCAAAAGATGTGAATACCTACTTTAATTTGAAAAACCAACTGTTTAAAATGATGAGAGGAGAATTGATTGAGAACGAGGCTCTTGCCACTGGCTTGTGAGAGCCGGGCTTGAGCCATCTACTTGCAGCTGATGAGCAGGTACTCTGACACAGTTGATTATGAAGTAGGCAGTTGTTACACCCTTCCTAAGAGCCTCTCCACACCTAATGAGAGGTTGCCTTTCAAAACGAGTAGGCTCTGGTTTTAAACGGCTAAACGGAAAAGTTCAGAGTGAGCGACTACGGCTAAAAAAGGCCACTGCCGTCGTGCAGCTCCGAGCAGAAAAATAATCAGCTGTAAAAGTACCGCATTGTTCTTTATTGAGGAGAGCGCTCCTCACTACAACAGGGTTTTTGAAAGAGCTTGAGAGTTATGGAGGGAAAATTTTTGGAAAAAATGAATCTGAGAGATCTGTGTGACTGGGATGGACAATGTTTCATAATCTCATATGGGGTTTCTGGAACCAACTGTTCCAAAAAGCAACTTTACTCTGCCCAAATTTACATTTCTGGCATTAGGCTGATTCTTATAAAGAGCCTTCTTCAGCATCTCAAACAACTTCCAGATTTGATCTAAAGTTGAATCACACAATTTATGACTTCACAGGTTTGAGTTCCAGACCTGACATGAAAAAACATGGCACCACTTCCAAAATCTGAACTGGCACTGGAAGCGGGGCAGTGAATAAACAGAGGTAAGTGTAATCTACGAAACATGATGATGGTCCTGACTCACGCCTCAGCTGGGGCAGTCGGTAGTGTAATGCTTAGGAAGTTGGCCCCGTGAATGGAAGTTCGCCGGTTCAAATCCCGGACTGGTAAAGGTACCACTGAGGTACTCATGAGCTAATCACTGTCTCCAAACACTGCTCCCCAAAAAGCTACTCACTGCTCCTTCACGGATGGGTCAAATGTATGGTTCTCATTCCATTATGTGGTGGTCTAGTGGTTAGGACACTTATCTCTGGACCAAGACGTTATGGGTTCAAATCCTACCTCCAGCACTACCTTCATTGTGTCCCTGAACAAGACCCTTAACCCCAAGTTGCTCTCGGGGTTGCTAATGTACATTATGTAAGTTGCTAACATAGTTGGCAACTTTGCTTTTGGGAAATGAACCCCTGGATAAGAACGTCTGCTAAATGGCGTAAATATAAATGTATCGTCCTCCAGCACTGCTTCCTGGGGAAGTCGCGAGTGGTTCAAATCCAGAGGTGAGTATCATTGTGGACACACCACAGCAAGTAAATCTGACCTCTGCATTTGATCCATCTGTGAAGGAGCTGTGGGCAGCCTCCATGGGCAACACCCCGGGATGGTACCTTGCTCATGAGGACCTCAATGGTACCTTTACCTGTCCGTCATTCGAACTAGCAACCTTCCGATCACAGGGCGAACTCCCTAGCCGTTACACTACCAACTGTCTTGAGGTCACTTTTGATTGTGGTGCACTGTGTGCTGTGCTGTGTTCACAATGACAAATAATCACTCACTTTAATGGATTATTCTTAATTTTGAAGTCTTAAATGGAAATGAAGCAGGAACGTTCATGACTACTTCTCAAGAAGCCCACTCTATTTTCTGACCCTCTTCTCTGTCTCTCCACCAGGACGTAAGACAGACTATCCAACATGAGTCACGCCAACACTGATCTGATGTCTCTCCGTGTAAAGCCCAAATAGCTGCTCTAATTCTAGCTTAGCAGTGAGTAATATCACCGGGCTTAATATCTTTCTTAAAAATCACACAAATAAAAGACTCTACTCTCTTACTCATTGCCATTAAGCCAGACTGTGATTCTATTCTGGGATTTTAGCATGAGTACGTTCAGACTGGACCTGCTGACCTCTGCGAGAAAAACTGGAGGCATGAATGAGGGAACTTTGGGGAATAAGAGCACACAGCTCATCGACAAACAATTCTGTCTTATATATACCGGCGTCACAATCAAACACAACATTCACACAGGAGGTCGTTCTAAAAGAGGAGTTTGTAGATAATAATAAAGTCTGACGTCAGCCATGTTAAAGGGACATTGTTTATGCAAGTTTTAAGTCTTAAAATGACTCAGTCATTTCCTTTATGCTTAATTAATGATATTTTTGATTTTTTCATCCATATTTAGAGCAGTTTAACCCTCTGAGTTATTGAGTGGTAGTTTTTAAGGATTAGGAATATGGCGGTTTAAGGAGTAGTTTATTAACCTATTTAAATAAAGCACGAGATTAGATCTGTAACATGCAAAGTTGAGCCTAATCTACAGGAGACTGTAGACGGCAAGATTAAACGTTGATGTAGCCTAGAGTTTAGCACGGATTATATTCAGCCGGAAGTGGTATCGGATGTGGTCTTTAACCCTTTAAATTGAGAAAGTTTTGCTTGATACGTTGACTCTCAGCCTTTGTTTTTCCAATTCAATTAAAGGAAACACTCAAAAGCAGAAAGGTCACGTCCACGTGCCGTCAGGTGTTTGTTCTTCACTTAACATTTAGCTCTGCTGTTTGCAGAATAGTTTGCATATAGATGAAAAAGGCGTAACGAAAAGGGAGAAGTGGGAGGCGGTGAACTTTATCGTAAGTGTACGAGAATGAAGGCGAGCTCTGCCGTAATGTGGCTTGCGTCACTTAAGGAGAACACGGCAGGGAGGTGTTCCAAAAAACAACGAGAGACCAATTCTAATTGTGTGTCAAATGCCTTGCATGCGATCGGCTGGAAAGCCCGAATCTGAGACAGACACAAAATGTGGTTTGTTGTCGGTTTAATACACTCAAAGGGTTAAAGACAATATCAAGATGCGAGTTTTAGGGTGCTTTCATACCTAGCTCATTGTTCCGATAACAGGAATGTTTTCCCCCAGGAGCTGTGTGAACACAACAAACGAACTCCGTACAGAAACAAATCAACCGGGCTGAGATTACTTGGAGAGGGTGGACTCAGAACATTTGCAGTCATTCCAAGGAATGGTTTGTTTGCAGTGAGAACACAACTTACCCATGAACCCATTCAACTAGCCTGTATTGTCGCAAATATATCCATGACCAAAACACTTCACTGCCGCAACATAGTGAACATTAGCAACTAACATAGTGTACATTAGCGCCTAAAATAGTGTACCTTAGCATCTAACATAGTGTACGTTAGCAACCAATATAGTGTACATTAGCAACTAATACAGTGTACATTAGCAACTAACATAGTGTACATTAGCATCTAACAGTGTACGTTAGCAACTAAATTAGTGTACGTTAGCAACTAACATAGTGTACATTAGCACCTAACATACTGTACATTAGCAACTAATATACTGTACATTAGCAACTACATAGTGTACATTAGCACCTAACATAGTGTATGTTAGCATCTAACATAGAGTACGTTAGCAACCAATATAGTGTACATTAGCATCTAATATAGTGTACATTAGCACCTAACATAGTGTACGTTAGCATCTAACACAGTGTATGTTAGCATCTAACAGTGTACTTTAGCAACTAAAATAGTGTACGTTAGCAACTACCATAGTGTAGGTTAGCAACCAACATAGTGTACATTAGCACCTAACATACTGTACATTAGCAACTACATAGTGTACATTAGCACCTAACATAGTGTACGTTAGCAACTAACATAGTGTATGTTAGCATCTAACAGTGTACTTAAGCAACTAAAATAGTGTACGTTAGCAACTACCATAGTGTAGGTTAGCAACTAACATAGTGAAGGTTAGCAACCAACATAGTGTACATTAGCACCTGACATACTGTACATTAGCAACTAATATACTGTACATTAGCATCTACATAGTGTACATTAGCAACTAATATACTGTACATTAGCACCTAACATAGTGTATGTTAGCAACTAACATACTGTATATTAGCAACTACATAGTGTACATTAGCACCTAACATAGTGTACGTTAGCATCTAACATAGTGTATGTTGGCAACTAACATAGTATAGGTTAGCAACTAATACAGTGTACATTAGCAACTAACATAGTGTACATTAGCATCTAACAGTGTACGTTAGCGACTAAAATAGTGTACGTTAGCAACTACCATAGTGTAGGTTAGCAACCAACATAGTGTACATTAGCACCTAACATACTGTACATTAGCAACTACACTGTGTACATTAGCACCTAACATAGTGTACGTTAGCAAATAACATAGTGTATGTTAGCAACTAACATAGTGTATGTTAGCAATTAATATAGTGTACATTAGCAACTAACATAGTGTATGTTGGCAACTAATATAGTGTAGGTTAGCAACTAACATAGTGTACATTAGCACCTAACATAGTGTACATTAGCAATTAATATACTGTACATTAGCAACTAACATAGTGTACATTAGCAACTAATATAGTGTACTTTAGCACTAACATAGTGTACATTAGCATCTAACATAGTGTACATTAACACCTAACATAGTGTACGTTAGCACCTAACATAGTGTACACTAGCAAATAACATAGTGTACATTAGCAACTAACATAGTGTACGTTAGCAACTAACATAGTGTACATTAGCAACTACATAGTGTACATTAGCAACTAACATAGTGTACATTAGCAACTAATATAGTGTACATTAGCAACTACATAGTGTACTTTAGCAACTAACATAGTGTACGTTAGCACCTAACAGTGTATACTAGCAAATAACATAGTGTACATTAGCAACTAACATAGTGTACGCTTGCAACTAACATAGTATACATTAGCAACTAACATAGTGTACGTTAGCAACTAACATAGTGTACATTAGCAACTAACAGTGTACACTAGCATCTTACATAGTGTACATTAGCAACTAACAGTGTACACTAGCATCTAACATAGTGTACGTTAGCAACTAACATAGTGTACATTAGCAACTAAAATAGTGTACATTAGCAACTAACATAGTGTATGCTTGCAACTAACATGGTGTACATTAGCAACTAAAATAGTGTACATTAGCAACTAACAGTGTACATTAGCACCTAACATAGTGTATGTTAGCACCTAACATAGTGTACACTAGCAACTAACATAGTGTACATTAGCAACTAACATAGTGTACGCTAGCAACTAACATAGTGTACATTAGCAACTAAAATAGTGTACATTAGCAACTAACATAGTGTACATTAGCAACTAACAGTGTACACTAGCATCTAACATAGTGTACGTTAGCAACTAACATAGTGTACATTAGCAACTAAAATAGTGTGCATTAGCAACTAACACAGTGTACATTAGCAACTAACATAGTGTACATTAGCACGTAACATAGTGTACATTAGCAACTACATAGTGTACATTAGCAACTAACAGTGTACGTTAGCACTAACATAGTGTACATTAGCATCTAACATAGTGTACATTAGCAACTAACATAGTGTACGTTAGCACTAACATAGTGTACATTAACACGCAACATAGTGTACATTAGCAGAAACCCTGTAACTGTTTTACTCCCTGAATCGGAACCAAATATAGGTATGACCGCACCCTTAGGGTCAACTTTTGAAGTTTTTTTTTGAATGTGGTAAGTGCCAAAACAAATGCAATCGTCCCTTTAACTATTTGGAACTGGATGGTTAAATCCCTTTTCCATGAGTTAAGCGTTTGTTTTTTTCGGGGATCACGTTTAAGCAGTGTTTAGAAGGGTGTTAGAAGGGGAGACAAGAGGAAGAAAAGACAGAGCAGAGAAACCAGCAAAAACTATTTACAGGCAGTTACTGCAGTGGCGGGGAGTCGTCGAAGGGTTAGTCAGGGATTATGTTATGCGTTAAACCTTAATCTCAGAAGTGGTGCAGTTTGGGAAAGGACAGCAGTTGCTTGAAGAAAATTGGCAAAAGGTCCAGATAAGACCAAAAGATGATCTAAAAAGAGTGAGTCGGCGGTTGCAAAGAGATTTAGCAATTTAAGAGAACTTCAGCTGCAGAAGACAATTTTGAGAGGCCAAATTGGAGGGAAACTGCACCCCTTCCAGAGCCTTAATAAAGTCATTAAGTCACTGTTTATTAATCCATTTGTTTTACCTTTGTCGAGTAGCCACTCGTCAACTACCCGACTGAGTCTGTATGGGATTCTTTGCCTGGCTATAGTCAGCCGTTCATAATCAAAGTTCCCTTCAAAGAATTTAGAGAGACAGATAGTTAGAGGTTAATATCTGGAAGTTCAAGCGTCACAAGGTTAAAGAAAAAAATAAAAACATTGGCAACATGGTTATCAAGTTCGGCAACGAGCGTTACGAGGCGCGTTATGTTGGTTTTTATGCTGGGCTAAGCTTAAGCTTAGTGGTTAGACAGTTTTAGAAGCTTAACGCTAGTTATAAGACGTTTAAATCTGGTTAGAATGCTGTGGAAACATATTTAGAGATAGTTTAAACATTTAGTTTGATCATTGGGTTAATTTACGCATCATTTCTGGCCAGAGCAAGCAAGGTCTAACACAATCAAGTAAAAATGAAAACAATCAGTGAATCACAGTCATAAAGTCACATTTTGACATGCATTTAATCACAGGCCAAACGGCAAACCTTCAGGAAGACATTTTCGGCTCTCTCCGAGATAGCGCCTTTAAGACCGTCTAATTATTTCCAGGAGAGATAGGGGAGACCTACACACAATTATCGCTAGAAACCCTGCAGTAATTGACTTTATGTCTCAGCGTTTCCAGATAAGAGACGATGCGAATCTGACGAGCTGCCGTGGCGGCTTCCTTTTGTCCCCTTGTGTCTGGGGCTCGGGGTCTGACAGGTCTTTTCGGCCAAATATCAACTCTGCCATTCCGTCCCCCACCAAGAGGGGCAAGATAAGGATCTGGTTACATTAGGCCAGTCACCAACCTCGACACCCGCCCGCCCTCTCTCCATCCTTTCCTCCCACCGTCGCTCTATTCCTTTCTTTACTTTAGTCCTAAGCAAAAATTCCAAGAGCAAATCTCAGAAAAAGCTTTTATAATTTACATGAAATTATGGAAAACCAGCCAATTCTTATATGAACATTGTTAGAGATTAGTTTCTTTAAAAACAACTTATTGAAGCTGTTTTAACAAAAAAAGAAAGCTTCACTGCCAAGTCACAAATTTCTATTCACATCTTTAATTATTTTTCCAATGTCATTTCACTTTATTGTTCTATGTTATAACTCCTCATGTCTTGATATGATGAATGTAGCTAATCAAATCTAAGATATGGAAGAGGGAAATATACAGTGATACTATTTGAACTATAGGAGGCGCTAAAACACTACATAAATTTGTGATGCCATATTAGAGCGTTTTAACTTTTTGCACTTCTGGCTCAGTGGCTGCTTTCTCTGATACTTACTGCATCAGCTGCTATTGTGCTGCTTATTGCTATTTATGCTCAGACCCCTCATATGGCTACTCATGCTTGGACCCCTCATATGGCTACTTATGCTTGGATCCCTAATATTGCCACTTGTGTCTATATTATGAGATATATAATAATAATAATAATATAATATAATAATAATAATATATAATATATATAATGATCAGGATTTGAGGTGACTAATGTCTGGACATGATATTTTGGTCATATCTCACAGCCCTAGTTGAAGAATTTGCTGTACTAAACGGCACACGATTCAACCTTTAACACCTCGCCGTACCTACAGGAGTGATAAATGGACCCATTTGTTCCACGCTCTGCCGCTTTGGTGGCGAGGCGACGGCGTCGAACGACTCAATCTCTGTTATTCTTACTGTGGGACGTGAGGTATAGTCGTCTAAGCCGGCAGTAACCGGTCGGTATATGGGTGCACAATGGCTGGTCTTCATCCTGTGACACCCGCCTCATCACTTCTTGCGCCATCATCCTCCTCCCCACCCTGCACTCTGAATGGGGGCCAAACCTCCCACTTCCCTAAGCCTGTTAGGAGCTCTCATGTGTGACAAATGCGCCGCCAAACCTTCAAAGCAAACTTGAAATAGAGCTCATCCATGAGTAAGCAGCTAGTGGAGTGGTGGTGGAGGGGTGGAGTAAAAAGAAAAAGAAAAATCCAGTCTGGCCAATAAAACACGTTCCGACGAGGCGCCGATACCAACCTTCTAGTTTTGACAAAATTCATCGTTCTAGGACAACATGCCCCCGTTTCTGGAGCGAGGCCCCTCCACACCCAGCCGCCCCCCCCAAAAAAATTAAATAAATAAAAAACTAGGCTCGTCTGAGCTCATATCTGCTGGGACCTTCAAATCTGCCATCTGACAACATCTCTCCTTATCTTATCCTCCCGTTTTAATTAACTGAATTAATCATGGCTGTTAATCTCAGACAAACACTGCCAGATCCGTTTACACACAAACTTTGCGCCTCTCGGATTTCTTTTCCCAGCGCTTTGAAATCCGACAAACGCCTCGGTAAAAAAAACGCTGCACCCTTTTGGTGGAAAGACGTCTGACTCTGTATTAAAAAAAAGAGTTTCTCTACCAGGCTTTCACTCGCACTATCCTGAGGCTTGAGATTATCCTTTGCTGCAGGCGAATGTCCTTTTAGGGCCTGTGTCCAGCAAACACGTTTTTTGCGCTGAGAGTGGTCAAAACCTCACGCTCAGAGCGCTTTCTCTGCACTTCTCTTAGCACTTGCTGTTGCTAAGTTATGAAAAGCGTCATAGCGCACTTCCACGTTCGTTCCATTGTAACGTGTTCCTTTGAGATCAGTAGTTTAGCCGACATAAAGGAGATTATATTTACAATGGAGAGAAATCACGTCTTGTCATTAGTGGCGGCGTTTGAACTAGATACTCACATGTCTTCCAGATGTAGAGACTGGGTGCATGAGATAAACCGTGCAAGAAAACAGCTGGGAGTGTATCACTGATTAGGGGTTTGATCACACAATTGTAGTTTTTTGGCTTATTGAAACAGTGTAAATAAAGCCAAAATCAGCTTCTCCGGCTGCTCCAGATACGGTGCCATTGTTGTTAGTGAGTTCTTGACTGTTTATGTCCCGCCCCTTCCTCATTTCGATTGGCTAGCAAGAGAGAAGTGTCATTGATGAGTCCAGCGCTGTTCTAAAAGTTGAACGGATTTCAACGTGAAGCGCTCTAAGCACTGTGGTAAAAAAAAACTTCTCTGCCGACATTTTTTCTTAATACTCTGAACGCTGAAGCTAATTGGATTTGTATTAAAAATAGTCACTGCCAGTGCAAGAACCACTTTTGGTGGACACAGGCCCTTATTAAACATGGCAAGATATCACTTTTTTATGTCTGACACCGATACCGATACTGTAAATTTGGATATCTATCGATACGATACAAATCCAATACAGTCTCTGAGTCTCTTTTAAACAGAAAATAATGCTTTAAAAAATATCTGAATACATGACTGAGTTTATTCTGTTCTGCTTAAGGAAATACTTGACTTAAATGCTGTGTTCCTAACTAAAGCAATGTTATAATTACACACCCACATGTACAGTATATGATACATGTTTTATTATTAAAATAACATCTCAAAATGTTTTTATGTAATTTAGTGACGCTCCCTAATCCTGCGGTGCTAAAACCATCAGGAACACAGAGATTGTGAGTGGTAACAGTATAATGGTGTGATGTGCTTTTGAGCTTGTAGTGTGTTGCGTTGCTTGTTCTGCTCTTTGTCATATCAATATGTAGGAATTAGTGTGAATGTTGAACAATAAACCAGCCTTACCACAGTAACACTTCCCATGCAGAACCTATTGATCGTGCACACCTTTACAGATCAGCCCAACGCCACCGATACCCGATGCAGCTATGTGAGCCGTTATCGGACCGATATCCGATTAACGTATCGGATTGGTGCCATCCCTAGTATAAATGATTAATCTATTAAGTACAGAATATTATAATGTAGGCACTGGACGAGACCAGAGATGACTCATATTGCTCGGCCCAGGTTGAAGGCAGCAGGGAAAACCTAGATTTTGCTCAACGGAAATATAAGATTGGAAAAACTTTGAAAAGGATGGAGCAAATTCTTTCCCCTCTGGGCTTCTTTTTGATAGAAAGACTCCCTCCCTCGATTCTGGGCAGAGGGTCCCGGGCGTGTTGGTGGGGGCGTAACGGAAAACGGATTGGAAAAAGGAGGCTGGTGTGGGAGCAGAGGGAAGGCGGTGGGGCCGGTTATTAGAGTCAGAGAAAATGTCTTCCTGTGAAACAGCAGCTATGAGAGTGAGGCCAGTCCCTGAGCACACAGCGGGGAGAGAGAGAGTTTGCTCACACTGCTCTGGTAAGCACAGAGGGGCGGGACACGACGGGCCGAGATGTTTGTTAGAGAACCGCCACGGCTTGATAGCGCCAATGCCACCGGGACGTCCGGAACAATCACAGCTTGATGCAAAGGTTAAAAAGATTTCAGCTCGCGCTGCTGTGTGTGGTACACCGGGTCCCAGGTTAGTTGATGAGTTTGAGAGTGTGATAGTTTCTGGCGCTCGGTCGCAGGGATGCACCAATCCAGTTTTATCAGATCCGATATCGATACTGATCACTTGGGTTTGGGCCGATATTGAGAATCTGAGATCACTGAATTCCCACTTTTGTAAACTTAAACGTAACAAAAACATAAAACGTGAATTAGCTGAAATTAAAACTCAAGTGTAAACCTTTCAGTGCAGGAACTTACTAGTTTGCATCTACAATTTCAGTATAAATCAATTAGGGATGCGCAATATGGGAATTATTGGCCGATGATACCGATAAATGAGGAAGGCAGAGATGAGGGCGTAAAGACAAGAGATTTTGTTCGCCACTGCGCGCCTAGAATTTTGGCATAAATAACACCATAACTCTGACATTTCTAACATAGTGCCAAGTCAAGCGAGTGTGAAAGCATCGAAAGAGTCGAGCAAGGACAAAGCATTTCCAGGGTTGTGCACAACATTTTAAGAAAAAGTCACCTCCCGCCCTATGTGGTGTACCAAGTCAAATAGGGCGTGTGACACTCCATGTGCACTACCTAGTGTGTAGAGCCGTTAAGCTACAACCCCAGCTATTTCCTGAGATGCATACTACCACATAGAAAACTATGATAAGAGCGCCTTATGTACCATACTATTAAGTATGGTAGTATGCGGCTTGGGACACAGCCCATGTGTGAGTCTACTTTACGCAATTTTTTGCTCGTGCAGGCAGATTGAGAGCGTAAGACAGAAGTCTGACCTCTGACATGCCTGGCACAAGCGCTACCTTTCCCATGTACAATAAATTTCATAAAATATTGGCTGGGAAATCTAAGTATCGGTCCGACTTAAAAATAAAACAGTTATTGGCTGATTCCGACATGATTCCGATATTATTGTGCAACCCTAATAAAAATACAACCGTATAAAATATGAGCAAATTGTAATAAAATTACAGTTGTTTTACAGCAGATGCTCTTATTCAGAGCGACTTCCATTTCCTAAGTATAGGCTCTCGTGTGATTTGAATCATCTGATTCAGATTCACATGTCCGAATCAGTTCTAGAGTTTGACTCAGTATCAGACCGATATTTGATATCAGTATCAGATTGGTGCAACCCTTGAGATTTCTTTGCGACTGGTAGTTTGGAATAGTCACACTACCTCCCTTCTCAACCCGCACTAAGCAACGGCGGCTAGTCACGGACTGTAAGGAATCCAAACTCATCTCGGGCTGAGCGTATTAGACGAGACAGCTTGGAGGGGAAATATGTCAATTTGCAATTGTTATTAGATTGTTCACGCAGTGGTTATCTGGGTCCTCCACGCGGTGACTCACAGTGCCCGGGACGAGCACGAAGGCAAAATGGCACACTTCAAAACCTAATAATGCGCACTCGCAAACATATAAATCAATTTGCACTCCGGCAGAGGGCAGGCCTCCAACATGTCTCTAAAACCGTGCCAGAAGGCTTCAAACAGTAACCGGGAGATTTAGATGCAGAAAATTTCTCTCCCTGGATTATTTGGAGGATGATAATTGCAGAATTTTTGGTAGGTTTGATGTGTGTTTCTCTCTCTCTCTTTGAGTCTGTCCTCATTCACATGCTGCTGTTCCATATATTTCCAGTCAAAACCCCCCACGAGTGAACTGTGAATCTGCCCCAGCGCGTTGGGGTGTAGAAATCCAGCCGAGCCCCCGGTGGTTCTTACCTGACGGGTAGCGCTCGATGACCGGCTGGTTGTCCACCTGCAGAGTTGCGTTTCCGCCGCTGCGTGTGAAGCGCACCACGTGATACTTGCCGTCGCTCACCACCACCGCCGGCTCGTCTATGGTGATGTCGTCCGTCCCCACGTTAAAGATCACACCAATTTTTCCTTGTTCCTGAAAAGAGAGGAGAACATTTATAACATTACAAACAGAAAAGGGAGAAAGAAGGACAACAACGATGTAAAAAATATGCAGATGTTATTTAAAAGTCAGTGGTCACAATTATTTAGTCAAACAACACCATTTTAAGTAAAATACTGTAATCAAACAATATAAAGCCGTGCGCACACGTCACATGAATCAAATGCAAACTACAAATACTACATACCAATACAAACTGCACATCAAATTGTGCATTAATAAGAATAAGGACAAGTGCGTAAAAGATTCTGACATCTTGGTGTCTGCAGTGGCATGTGATTACAACACACTGCCAATGATATCAAGCCTGTTGTTCAGTAAGACAAGAACAATAGAACACAGACATTAACGACAAATAACAGATTGAAAAACGAATACAGTTAGATGAAATACTTAAAAATAGAGAGAGAGAGAGAGAGAGAGAACGAGAGCATCACTGTTGATAGATACTGGATCATGGATACTTTTGGCTCCAAATCTCCCGACCACTATGTCGATCTGAGACAACAAGACCAAGACAGCGAGACCAAGACCAAAGACCGTCGAGACTTCCAACTCCAAGACCAAGACCATGTAAAAGTGGTCTTGAGACCGGTCTCGAGACCAAGACCGGTCTTGAGACATCCAACTCTACTAGGGGAAAACATACATTTCCAGAGGCAATTAGTAGCGTAACGGTTAGGGATTTGGCCCTCTAATCGGAAGCTTGCCGGGTCAAGTCTCGGACTGGGAAAGGTGCCACTGAGGTACTCAGGAGTAAGGTACCCAAGCACATAAAAGCTCCCTGCTGCGCCTTCACGGATGGATCAAATGCAGAGGTCTTATTTGCTTATGGTGTGTTCACAATGACAATCACTTAAATTCGGGCAAAGCTTACAGCCGCTACCCCTCGTGGTGCAAATCTAGGGTTAGGGCTAAGGGGGCAAATTGAGATTAGGCCTAAAACAGCTTCTGCAATGCATACCCCAATCCCGCCCCCCTCCCCCGGTTGCACAAGCTTAAACCCCCTCGAACAAGCTCACAGTAACGTACAGCCTGGGGTCGAGGCCAAGCTTAAAAGAGAAACAGCAGCACAGTGTCAGGACTGATACACGTCAGAGCGAGGAGGAAGGATGCAGAGAGAGAGGGAAGGAGGGAGGGAGGGAGATATGGAGGGGTGATAGAGAGATGGAGGGAGAGGTGGAGGGATGGAGTGATAGAGGGATGGAGGGAGAGATGGATGTACAACATGATGCTCAGGTTCATTTGCTACCTGCAGTACAGAGGACACGACTCTGCCTCCCAAGGGTGACTTACTGCAGCATCACCACACACAGATGTTCCTGTTTCTCCCCAAATCAACCCTCACTCAATCATCCCCCTCTCCTCCTCCTCCTCCTCCTCATCTCATCCCCCTCTTCTCCTCCTCCTCCTCCTCCTCGTCTCATCCCCCTCTTCTCCTCCTCCTCACTCTAAATCTCATCCCCTCTTCTCTCCTCCTCATCCTCCTAATTCCTCCTCCTCCTCCTCCTCCTCATCCTCCTCTTCTTCCTCCTAAGTCTCATCCCCCCTCTTCTCCTCCTCTCCCTCCTCCTCAATCCCCCCCTTCTCCTCCTCCTCATCCTCCTAGTCTCATCCTCTTCTCCTCCTCCTCATCCTCCTAGTCTCATCCCCCTCTTCTCCTCCTCCTCCTCCTAGTCTTATCCTCCACTTTTCTCCTCCTCCTCCTCTCAGCCTGATTCTTTCTCCTGCGCTTTCTTTTTTTGCCAAACTCAGTTCCTTTCTTTCTTTTGTGTCCTTGAAAGTGCTCTGTCTTGCATTCGTTCATTTACTCATTCTTACTTTTTCCTTCAATCTCTAGTTTCTTTCCTTCTTCCTTCCTTCCCAAACTCAGTCCCTCCCATAACAACTACCACTCGCAATACTATGTATGTACACTAAGTGCTAGGACTAGGTGTACAGCCCCAAAATCAACCCCCATCATCGTCCCCCCCCAACGCACACCCACACAGCTGATTGGACTTCCGCACACGTCCCGCGCTCAGATATATTCTTCCTTCTGTGTGACCTGGAGTGACAGGTTCTCATTTAGATGCTGATGCCTGACAAATATCAAACGCAACGTATGATGAATACAGAGCGCGTTCCGCAGGCTGAAGGACAGAGAACAAGCCGGCATCAGCGCCAGAACCCACAGTGCTGCCGTACTGTGCAGTATGAATAAACATGACCCCTCCACCCCACAGACACAACACACACACACTCCAGACAAACAACCCGAGGCCCGGACTGTAACAACACAAGCTTTTCACACTCACAGAACAAACAAACAGAAAATAAAAGTAGCTTCTAAAAGACTATTATAAAAGCAGATTCTGAAAAGGATGAAATATGTTTAAATTCTGTAGGAGGAGAACTTTTACAAAATGCTTTGTCTTTTAATCTTGCCAAAAAAGTAAAATACATATATGGGAAAAATAAACGTGTAGGAACATTTAAAATAAAATGTGAAAACTCCTAGTAAAGCAGACGCTATAAAGGATAAAAGTTCTGTACATTATCAATAGATCATTTTTAACAATGACATTTTTTAAGGCTAGTTTTACACCAACAAAGTAAATGCCAATTTTGTGTTGAAATTGAACACTAAACATTTTTACTTTCACAGTAAGAGTTGCTTCTAAATTTCAAATGTCTCTTGCTCTTCTAAAGACAGACTTGAAATTTTGTGAAAAACAAATATTACAACATGACATGGTCTAGTTTAGTCACTTCCCACCCTATGTAGTGTACCAAGCCAAATAGGGCGCATGTGACTCACCATGTGCACTACCTAGTGTGTAGAGAGCCGATAAGCTACAACCCCAACTATTTCCTGAGATGCATACTACCACATAGAACAGTGTGATAAGAGTGCCTTACCTACCATACTATTAAGTGCAGTAGTACACGGCTCGCGACACAGCCCATGTGTGAGCTCACATTCACCAAGTGATGCAAACACGTTCCACTGTGTGCTCCGAATTCTGGCACAAAATAATGCCATAACAAGCGCTACCTTTCCCACGTACAATAAATGCGTCATCAAATATCAGGCAAATCTAAGGATCAGTCCGATATGTGAATCCGATATGATTCCGATATTATCGTACATCCCTAATAAAAAGTGAACAAAAATACAGCAGATCATGTAAAAATTAAGGCCTAAAGTTTCAAAATAAGAACTGGAAATGGAAGAAGGTTCAAGTTCTGGAAAACCTTGTTTATGAAATTAAGGCCAAATTCATGAGAATGCAGATGAAAATATACACCATCTCAGGATTAATTTGGATCAAATTTAGCATCTTCGTATCGACAAACATGTCACAATAGTGACTTCCCTGTCGGAACATTACCTCTTCCCCCTCAAGCCACTTACAGAACAACTCTGATATTGGCAGTTGAGAGGACGTCAGTGTGGCATTTATTACAATCAGCTGGCACACAGAGGGGATGGAATCCTGCCACGGCTCTTTTGTCAGCCACCTCTGCTCTCTCTCTCTCTCTTTTTATCTGTTCTCCTCTCTGTCTCTCCCGCTCTCTGACAGGCCCTCGTCACCGCGCTGGCGGCTGCTCCAATAATCTCACCTGCAGGAGAGTGAGTCGTCAGCCGGCCTGTCGAAAGGCGTCGGAGCGCAAGGAAATAGATTCCTTTGAGGGCCGGGATACCCAAATTCCGCTTTGAGACGGAAACACGGATTCCATTATTGCCGGAGCAAGATAAGCGACCCGCGTAGCGCTGGCCCACGGCTTACTCGAGGAGAGGTTTTGTTCATGTAGATGGCCTCCAATCTGCCATTCAACTGCTCCGGCTCAGCGTGGAATTGCTTTATGGGTTTCCTTCTTCCCGACGCATCAGCGGACAAAAGGAGCAAACTTGTGCTCGCGTCCCGAGACGGCGGCCCTGCCTCCCTCACCTCGCTCCCTCCACCCTGTCCTGCCTCTCCCCTTAAAATATCAAGCTGTCTTAATAACAGACTCCATAAATCATGAAAGTATAACATGCTGTAGTTTAGTTATTATTAGTGGTGAATATTGTAGAAATTAATTACAACTTTGATGAAAAAAATTACAATTAAATATACTGATGTATGACTAAATAAATATTTACATTTACATCTTATCTAGGAGTGCTGAAATGAATCACATAATCCAGTCCCGCCAGGATTTCACGAGTCTTTTTAGAGATTGTTGTCACTGATTTTGTGGCAGCGTTTCTAAAAAAAAATTGTGGTGTTTTTAGGCGTTTTGTTGCAATAAAGTTGCAGAAAAAGTAGCGATTTTCCCCCTTTATAATTATTCTTTAACAATTAATGAAAATGAAGGAAACAAAACCACTATGTGCCCTGCGGTGTGTTGGCGCCTGCCCAGGGTTGGTCCCCTTCTTGTGGCCGTAGTTCTCGGGATAGGCTCCGGTTTCCCTTGCGATCCTGATAGGGATTAAGTGGTTAAGATAATGACTGACTGACAAAACCACAATTATTTGTGTTAACCTTTAACCATTTAGTTATTTTTGGAGGTAAATGTGAGGCGTTTTGATCACACGTTTCCTGCGTCCTCTAAACCTAACAAGGAAATGAGTTTGCTGTGAAAGTTAGTGATTGTTTGTCCTTGTGAACACACCACAGCACAACACACCACAATGTGCACCACAACCAAATGTGAGCTCTGTATTTGACACATCTGTGAAGTAGCAGTGGGCAACTAACATGGGTAGCGCCCGGGGAGGGGTGCTTGGAGATGGAACCTTGGTCATGAGTACCTCAGTGGTACCTTTACGGGTTCTGGGATTCGAACAGCAACTTTCTGATCACGGGGCGAACTCCCTAAAGGTTACGCTTCCAACTGATGTATGGCTCAATGCTTTGTGGGAAACAACAATTGGTCAAAGATTTGTGATTAAGTCGTGATAATTACTCAAAATTGCAGGGTTGTGATGAATTTGCGGGGACTGTCTGACTTTGTGTTAATCGATGCGATCGCAACGTCGTGAAATTCTGGAAGGTCTGATAATCAATGCGTGAAAGTGAGTGATTATTTGTCATTGTGAACACACCACAGCACAGCACAGCACACAGTGCACCACAACCTAATGGGACCTCTGCATTTAACCCATCCGTGAAGGAGCAGTGGGCAGCTAACAAGCGCCCGGGGAGCAGTGCTTGGGGACGGTACCTTGCTCATGAGTACCTCAGTAGTAACTTTACCGGCCCTGGAATCGAACCTGCGACCTTCTGATCACGGGGCGAACACCCTACCGTTACGCCACCAACTGCCCCAAATGTATCGCTATGATCAATAATACTCAATATGGCGGCTTCAGTTTTGACGCGCGTGTGACGTCAGCTGCAAACTTCTTCAAGCGTGACACGCTTTTAATCTAGTATTTCTTACACCAAAAATAAAGAAATAGGAAATTAATTCCATCGAGTCACGCTTCGAGAGAAAAACACAAATTCCACTGTCCCGTTTTCACCCCGCCAAATGACCTTTGTGCCCGTCAACCCAGATCTCGACAGGGAATCACACAGGAGCGTGTGGTGGGTGGCAGTGGGGGGAACGTCTGAAAAGGGCGGTCAGTCTGACTACGGCGGCTCTCATTAGAGGGACAGTAAGCGGGCATTGATTTCAGGTGTGAGTGCCCAGCATGTTGGCCATGCCAGCGTGGAGGACGAGGGAGGGGATCTCTCCGGGGCACGCGGTAACGAGCGGGAGACGCCACGAGCGCCGAGCGCAGATCACCTGTCACCAGTCCGTCCCTGCTGGCCATCTTACAAAACACCCTGTTCCAATCCCCAAATGCCAAGCGTCTGGCAAAACGAGACTGACAGCCGGGACTCCGGGCGCGAGAGCATCACGCTCACACTTCCATCAGCGCTGACGTTCCCCTGATGGCAACCGGGCTCGCTTCGGGAAGGAAAACAGGGACAATAAGGCCATTTGGTGCAAAATAGGAAAAGAAGTACTTAGTAATGAGAGCTTTAAATTAGGGATGCACGATAATATCAGAATCATATCGGAATCGGACGATAAGTGCTTTTTAACGATGCTTAGGTTTTCCCGATACTTCCTGCTGATACCTGATGACGTATTTATTGTACGTGGGAAAGGTAGCGCTTGTGCCAGGCATTTTGTCCCAAAATTCTGAGCACGCAGTCCCATGAGCTGCATGAGCTGCGTCCCGAGCCGTGTACTACTGCACTTAATAGTATGTTGGTAAGGCACTCTTATCATACTTGTCTATGTGGTAGTATGCATCTCAGGAAATAGTTGGGGTTGTAACTTAACGACTCTCTACTCACTAGGTAGTGCACATGGAGTGTCACATGCGCCCTATTTGACTTGGTACACTACATAGGGTGGGAAGTGACTTTTTCTTAAAATGTGCACTACGCTGGAAGTGCTCCGCCCTCGCTCCACTCTGCTTTCACGCTCGCTTGATTTGCCGCTGTGTTAGAAATGTCGGAATTATGGGGTTGTTTTTGTGGCAAACTGCTCGCGGTGAAACTTTGGTGAGCAAAATCTCTTGTCTTTACACACTCAACTCTTCCTGCACTTGCACTCCGACTTCCTCATTTAACGGGATCGGCATCGGCTGATATAAGCATGAAAAATATCGGATATCGACATTGGACGTTCATTCCCACACCGTGCATCGCTACTTTAAATGGACCCGAACCTTCATATAATTCAGAGCGTCTGACTAAAAGTGCTCCAAATAGATCCTTAAAATCCTCAAGAGCCTGCTCGATAGAGTTGGGATAAAGACCGAGACCAAGACTCTGATGGGGCCAAGACTGAGAATGGACCAATGCATATTTTACACCAGATGACAAATAAGTGGAACATGTAAAGCCTAAGCAACATTAAAGATGTTTATTCAGTGATGTATTTTGAGGAATTCAGATTGCCCGGACCAAACTAGAAAGCACTGGGCTCGCAAAACATGGACTCGCTGTAATTTTCCTCCCCATCTCCTCCACAAACCTTCTTCAAACCCTTCAGAACCCCAATTTTCCCCACCATCCCCCCACTGAACCGCCCAGACGACCGGGCCGGCCACCTGACCGCTTGCCCCAGCCCACCGCTTTGCCCCAGCTGGCCCCAGATGCAGGTTTCACAGCCTGAAGTGGGGCAGGCAGGACGAAGGTGAAGCAGCTGAAGGAGAGGACACGACGCCCTTCTCTCTCTCCTCTCAATTTTTCCCATCGCTTTGTGGCTAACCCAGACAATTTTCAAAAATAGATGGCCAGCCTCAACCCCCCACCCGCACGCACCCCCGCAGGGTAGAGGGGGGCTCCTTGTTTGAGCTGAGGATGTGAGGGCACACGGAGCGATTCGAGTTGGAGATTTTCTCAGCGGCCGACCGGGCAAACAGAAAACGTGACGGCATAGCGGAGTCTCGTTTCATCAGCTGCTTATGCACCACACGGTTCGAAATCACATGGATCGGAGCGAAGCTTCACACGTCTCTCATCATACTTTTATGACTCTCTAGGATCGGCGGGAACACCACGTGTGCCCTTGGAAATGCACAGCAACGCCGCAAGGGCAGGCTGTAAACCTCCAAAGCGTCATTAAAATCCCTGTAGTGAATGATTTATGGTGTTTGGTGCGTTCCAGATGTGGGAAGTGCATCTGTCCTTTTTCCCCGCAAACATCCAGGAATTATGCTCTGCTATAAGGACAATTAGGCTGAAAACAGCTTTTCTTCAACAGAGCGAGAAGCTTCATCTTAATGGCCGTAATTTTCCTCGGTTCCTGATCGAAGGTGGAGCAGCTGCGCTTTTAGGGCCTGTGTCAACGAAATGTGTTTTCTGCGTTGGCGGAGACTAATTTTAATACAAATCCTATGAGCTTCAGCATTCAGAGCGCTAAGCGCCTTTAGCGGAGAAAAAAGACGTCGGTGGAGGTGTTTTTCACCACAGTGCTCAGAGCGCTTCAAGTTGAAATCCATTCACCTCTTAGAACAGCACTGGGCTCGTCAATGTCGCTTCTCTCTTGCTAGCCAAGCGATGAGAGAAAGCACTGGATGTCAGCTTTTGACCGCTCTCAGCACAAAAACCACGTTTGGTGGACACAGGCCCTTATTTTCTCTTTTCTGTTTAAGACTCAGATAGTGTATCGTATCGGCAGATATCCAAATCCACAATATCAGTATCAGACATTAAAAAGTGGTATCGTGCTGTGTCTGAAATAAATGTCGCTTGTCGCAAATTTTCAAAATTGAGTTATGATGTTTTCATGAACGGGCATAAATCAAGCTTCAAAACGATACCTATATGGAATGAATGGGACGACATATGACTGAGATATCAACATTCAAAGGAGTCGGGTTTCTCCTGTCACGCCAAGTGAGAAACGGAGAAATCTGTCTTTGAAGTTGACTATCGCCGTAGCACTCACAGACGCTTGGTGCGGTCGCGGCTACGTTTGCATTTACGGTAGCCTACGCTGCATTCACAGCCACACGGATAGCCTACCTGCGTTAGGTTAACTGAACTCGGGAGACGAAGATGGATTCCTGACAAATATCTTCACGCTAGTCAACCAGTGGATTTACCGTAAATATTGAAGTAGAGCGGTCAAAACAGAAACTTTTAACATTCTGCTGGAATTGAATTCCTCACCTCAAGAAAGTCACGTTTTTAGGATGGAAAGGGTAAGTTTTTCAGCCAAATTTATTCACAACAGTACAGTATAGACCTTCCACTGTTTCAAAACACTAAAAACAAAAAATCCAAAATTTTACCCCACGCAACATAAACGCTCATTTTTCTCGGAAACCTCCGTTGCGACAAGCGACTGGTTTTGCCGTGGAGGGTCACAAAGCTTAGTTAAAAAACATTTTTTCTTTCTATCTTCATTTGTATTCCAAACATGCACAAGTGGAATTAACATGAGGCAAATATGTCCTTCTTTAATATAAATTTGTGAGTATTAAGTCTAATCTGCTGATTTTATGCAAAAGGAACAGTCGTCATGTTTGTCTAGCGACTGCAGTCGATCTTGTAAGACTGCTTCTGTACTGTCGCCACTCGTTAAGATTTTAGCACTTAATCTGAACAAAACTAATCAGCACGAGTTTCAGGACAGCAACAGTTGCACTTGCGTTCTCACGGTCGTGTTTCCGTTTCGTTTTACGTCGTTTCTTTTTCATTTTTAAATTTCACTCGAGTGGCTGATGTGGGCGAGCGCCTTTCAAGCCACTTTATTGTGTCCTCGCTTAAATATGTAATTTTGTTTGAGAGAGCGCGGCAGAGGCGAGACGAGAGTCCCCTTCGGCGCCGAAGAATAACGCAACGGAAAAAAACGAGGGATGTTTATTCACTTTTTCATTTTTTACCTCAGTGTGTTAGACACATTTTCGCCCCGTGACACAGAATCAGCATTTATAATCGCTACGAAAAACATAAAACCCATCTCATGCTCCCTTTCCAACACAGAATCACCCGCGTTCATTAGCAACGGCTGCTCTGAAAAGCGCCTGCCCTACTTTTATGTGCCGAGCCAAAACGGAGGTAAGACAGGGGAGAATGGGCTTACGCTAATTTAGACGCTGCCAGGCGGATTCGTGCCGGAACTGGGGCGATCTGATAAGAAATATATAAATATATATATGAAACGGGCGGCTCGGAATGGCGTGGAGCGGGAAAGATAGCGCTGATTAAAGACAAATATGCTTTTCCAGTTCTCGGGCAGCGTGGACGGGGGAGTTGGGGGAGTGAAGGGAGGATGGAGAGGGATGGGCGTCCGTCGAGGCTGACCTTTACCCAAAGCAGCGCTGATGTGTGAGCCCGCGGGCCGAGTCCTCCCTGTTTGCCCACAAACACACCGTGCGCTAATAGGTGCCACGGCGCTCGACCTTCACGCTCAATCAGAGCCGAGAGATAAGCCCGGACCACCGAGCTGCTGCATCATTCGTTTTTTAAACCCCCGTTTCTTCCACCGTCGATGTGTGAGGGATTTAAAAGCTGGAATTTGGCCGTTTATCGAGGCGTTTATTCCTGAAAACATTCTGCATTAATCAGTCCCTCCAGGATTTTGCAGGCCTTTTTTGAGATTTTCGTGGCCTAAAATGCCCAATTTTGTGCCAGCTTTTCTGAAAAATTGTGATGTTTTTTAGGCCTTTTTGTTGCAATAAAGTTGCGGTAAAATTTGGGAGTTTGTTCAGCTTTGTAATGATTCTTTAACAATTAATTAAAACAAAACCTCTATTATTTTCATTAACCATTTACCTTTTTGAAGGTAAACGTTAGGCATATTCATCACACACGTATCCTATGTCAACTAAACATAACAACGTTTTGCGGAAAACTACAACGATTGGTCTAAAATTGGCGGAAAAGTTGCGGTAATCGGTCAAAATTGCACAGCGGTAATGAATTCGCGAGGATTAGCTGAATTGGCGTTAATAGATCCTGGTGGGTTTGATTAGAACAGCTTGTTCTTCTATATTTTTAAGTGTGACATTATTTCTTGTAGTGAACACAGCACAGCACACGGTGTGACCTCTGCATTTCACCCATCCGTGAAGGAGCAGTGGGCAGCTAACAAGGGCAGTTTCAACTCATTTTCAGCCCTAGTTCAGAGTGAGAAGAGGGTTGTGTTTTCCCGCAGTCAGCGTGGCGCGTTGTCTCGGGGCTTCCTGAAGGTGGAGCTCTACAGTCGGAGGACAGGACTGGAAGGGACTCAGCTGTCTGATCTGGGCTGCTAATGAAACACTTCCCTTTACATGGCTTGCAGCTGAATATAGCGAGGGCGGCCTATGTGGAACAGAGGGGACATTTGTATTCTCGGGTGAACTCAGCAATCGATGCCCGTCTTTCTTTTCTTTCCGCGCTAAAGCCGGCTGCCACATTATACTCCCAGCTTCACGCCGCGACTCCGCGCTCCATACTAATAACCCGGGCCGCGTTCCTCTAAACCGCCCGCCTCAAACACAGAGCCGCTCTAAACTGTAGAGTTTCACAACCTCCACTCATCTGCACCGACAAACTGACTTTGTGTTAAAGGGGCACGAAACCCCCCTGTAGGTTTGGGTAAATCTGGTCTCTCAGCACAACTCCTGCTGCTGCTCTAAACTGAGAGAGTGGAGTGCAGCCGTTACCATGGAGATAGATCTCTATAGAATCTGAATAGAAATGGACCGCAGCACAGCACCACAGCACCCCGTCATCGGACGCTCGCCGGTTCGAATCCCAGAGTATCACTGAGGCACTCGTGAGCAAGGCACCATCCCCAAGCACTGCTCCCTGGGTGCTGGCCATGTCAGCTGCCCACTGCTCCTTCACGGATAGGTCAAACGCAGAGGTCACTTTCCCTTTAAATTCGTCTTGATCTCGATTGATCGTCTTTATGAACTTGCTTGCGGTTATCTCGGTGGTGCTGTTAGAACAAAAGAATAAGGCCGTGCGCTCAGGAAAGCTGGAGTCTTTAATAAGTCTCTGCGCAGAGCCTGAAGCGTCTGCCTGAGTTAGATGCAGCCTGAAGGTGTGGCACAGCGTGGCATAGCGTGGCACGGAGCTGCTGAAGAGTAAGCCAATAGGAGCCCGCTGCACTGGAAGAAGGAACCCCAGAGGGCGCAAAAGCAGGAAGGCGACGAGCAGGCATTGGGACAGCTAGTGTCACAGCAACATACCACATACAGAGCACACAGCACCCGACACACACACACACCAGCGCTTGCATGCAAATCTTATCCGCCATTTGCAAAGCTCCTGAAAAAAACAAATATAGCACCTGATGGAAAAAACGAGGACTAATCCAATTGAGAAACATTCCCCACCGCACGGTCTCGAGCGCACGGGCGGCTACGTGCAAGTTTGGCAGAGAAAACCAATCAGCTGTTGTTTGGCTTTCAGCAGAGGGGAGCAGATAATTGGGCAGCATTGGCATCTGTATGTCGCGCCACAACCCAACTGCGACGTCTTGGTAACCTGAAGCTCCAACGCGGCCAACGATGGCGTACAACGAAGGTGATGTCCCGCAAGGCTTGGCAGCAGATTTAATCTAAAATAAAGTAGGGCTGGGCGACTTGACCTGAAATCAATACTGCGATCCTACATTTTTACTCGATTACGATTAATATGTTTTTGAGGGGGCAGCGCAGTGGCGCAGTGGTTAGCGCTGCCGCCACACAGCGAAAAAGTCCTGGGTTTGATCCCTGGGTTGGTCGTAGGGCCTTTCTGTGTGGAGTTTGCATGTTCTCCCCATGTTCGTGTGGGTTTTCTCCGGGTGCTCCGGTTTCCCCCCCTACAGTCCAAAAGCATGCAGTATAGGATAACTGGCGACTCTAAATTGGCCCCGTAAGATGTGAGAGAGAGTGTGGTTGTGTGTGGCCTGTGGTGTGCTGGCTCCTGCCCAGGGTTGGTCCCCGCCTAGTTCCCGGGATAGACTCTGCCCCGCCCCACGACCCCAGTTGGGATTAAGCGGTTCGGATAATGACTGAATGAATGAATGAATGAATGTTGCTGAGATTTTTCTGCTCCCATAGTTCACTGACAAGGTTTGTAAAGTAAATATCCTCAACTGTTAAAGCTGGGCCTGGACAAGATTACTTCGTTTAGAAGGTCAGAACGTCGGTTTCGATTTCCAATTCAAACGCCCAGCCCGAGAAAAAAAAGTCACCTTGCTTCACTCTGCCTCCCAACTTCCTTTCTGCACACCAATGCAGTTCTGCAAACGTGCCCCAGGCGCAGCCGCACTTTCCCCCGAAGGCGCGCCATCTCGTATTCAGAGCGCGCTGACTGGCGACTCCAGGGCGCCTTCCGACAGCGGGGGCCTTCGCTTTTTCGCGCCGTCATAAATCATCCTCCGGCTCCGGGCCCAGCAGACCGCGAACTCGAAGGAGAGCAGCACCCTTATTCCAGCGCCGACCGGTTCTCTTTCGTTTTTTTTTTGCTGAATCTGAGTCACGTTGGCGATGAGAGATGGCCTTGCCCGGAACGGGGCCAGAACGTGAGGGAGGGAGGAATTTTGGCTTTGAATTTACGGCTTTTGCACTCAAGTGTCATCGAATGGAAGCCTGTATCAACAAACCCCAACTCTGTTATTGACTGGGACACGGTGAATATCGAAGGCAATGAAAACAAACCCTACACACACATATATATACACACACACACACATCACACTCCTCCAACATGGCACAATACTACGAGACAAAATTGCGACGCAGATACCGAGGTTCATTCAATTCTCAGTGTTTATGATTACGACGCGCTCGGCTCTGAAAAGAAGCCTCTTCCGAATTGAGCTTTCACACAACATGGCGAAGCTAATATCCCTTTCAATGCTTCTGTCTTCTCTCTCTCATGCATTGTGTTTAGGGAACGTTGCTCCACATCACATTGTATTATGCAGAATATTTCATTCTTTTAAATGGAACTGAATTAAAATTTTACAAGGTGCACGGCAGGAACATCTTAACATCAAGAGACATGCTATGCAGGAATTGCATCATTTGCTGCACATAAAAGCCGTCTGCGTTTAGGGCCAAGATATTTAGGGCAGTTAGGGTGGCGTAACGGTTAGGGCGTTCGCCCCGTGATCAGAAGGTTGCTGGTTTGAATCCCAGACCGGTAAAGGTACCACTGAGGTACTCATGAGCAAGGTACTGTCCCCAAGCACTGCTCCCCGGGTGCTGCCCATGATAGCTGCCCACTGCCTCCTTCACGGATGGGTGACAAGCAGAGCTCACATTTGGTTGTGGTGCACATTGTGCTGTGCCTTGCAGTGGTGTTCACAATTCAAAATCTGCAAAATCTTTATCTTGCACGGAAATGTTTTGTTTTATATGCAAAAAGTTCATTCATTATCTGAACCGCTTAATCCCAACTGGAGTCGTGTGGGGTAGGGGGGCGGGGAACGGAGCCTATCCTGGGAACTACGAGCGCAAGGCTGAACATTTGAAATGCAAATTCTCTTTAATGGAGACTGACCAAAAGCAGCAAATTACATTTTTTATAAACTGAGAAAAGGGGGAAAAAAGGAGAATTGTACAAATTCTAATTAAAATTACATTTCAAGGAAATAAAACATTGCGGAGAAATAGAAATTAGTATTTCGCTTGAATACAGAAATTTGCACAGCGTAACATTTTCATTTAAGATAAACTAATCCAATTACTTGTAACAAGTTTATTCCAAAGAGACATTTATTTCAGCGTAGTTAGGCTTTTGGCAAGAAACACAAAAGCCAGGATCTCCTCAATGAGCTGAAAATATCTAGCCCTGAATGTTGTGCGTATGACAAAAGTTGTGGAATGAATTAAAGGCACAAAAAGTGTAAATACAAAGGACAAGAAGAAGAGAGAGAAGACAAGAGATAAAGAAGAGAACCAGTGTGAATTAGTGTGTTTGTCATATACATATATGAAACTGCATGTAAAATGCAAGATGCAATATACACTACCAGTCAAAAGTTTGGACACACCTTCCCATTCAATGTTTTTTCTTTATTTTCATTAATATTTACATTGTAGATTCTCACTAAAGGCATCAGAACTATGAATGAACTGTGTAAGAGCTATTTGTGACCCTCCACGGCAAAACCAGTCACTTGTCGCAACGGAGGTTTCCGAGAAAAACGAGCGTTTATGTTGTGTGGGGTAAATTTTTTTTTTTGAAACAGTGGAAGGTCTATACTGTACTGTTGTGAATAAATTTGGCTGAAAAACTTACCCTTTCCATCCTAAAAACGTGACTTTCTTGAGATGAGTAATTCAATTCCAGCAGAATGTTAAAAGTTTCTGTTTTGACCGCTCTACTTCAATATTTACGGTAAATCCACTGGTTGACTAGCGTGAAGATATTTGTCAGGAATCCATCTTCGTCTCCCGAGTTCAGTTAACCTAACGCAGGTAGGCTATCCGTGTGGCTGTGAATGCAGCGTAGGCTACCGTAAATGCAAACGTAGCCGCGACCGCACCAAGCGTCTGTGAGTGCTACGGCGATAGTCAACTTCAAAGGCAGATTTCTCCGTTTCTCACTTGGCGTGACAGGAGAAACCCGACTCCTTTGAATGTTGATATCTCAGTCATATGTCGTCCCATTCATTCCATATAGGTATCGTTTTGAAGCCTGATTTATGCCCTTTCATGAACATATAATAACTCAATTTTGAAAATTTGAGAGAAGCGACTGGTTTTGCCATGGGGGGTCACATTTGACCAAGAAGGAGAGTGACGGAGTGCTGCGCCACATGGCCTGGCCTCCACAGTCACCAGACCAAACCCAATCGAGATGGTTTGGGATGAAATGGACCGCAGAGTGAAGGCAAAAGGGCCAACAAGTGGTCAGCGTCTCTGGGAACTCCTTCAAGACTGTTGGAAAACCATTTCAGGTGACTACCTCATGAAGCTCATCGAGAGAATGCCAAGAGTGTGCAAAGCAGTGATCAAAGCAAAGGGTGGCTATTTTCAAGGATCTAAGATATAAAACATGTTCTGGGTTATTTCACACGTTTTGTTTACTACATAATTCCATATGTGTTCATTCATAGTGCCTTCAGTGAGAATCTACAATGTCAACAACAATGAAAAACCTATTTTAACAATGAAAACCTATTTCCAAAATATGGAAATAATTTCTAACCAGCTCTACCAGATCACAAACTTCAGCATAGCTATAAACAACACTGTTGTCACGTCAACACGTGAACACACTGCCACCACAAGTTTTTGCAGCTTAATTTCTGACAACATGCTTGGATAACGCATCAAAAGAACCCAGTACGGACAGATCAATGAATCACAGCTGTACTCTGCACCCCGAAACAACCGTGGAACTAATTCCCTGGAACCTCATTTACATATATTATAGGAAACCGCTCACAAACGTATTGATAATTTGGACACGGCGCCAAACGTCACACGACTAACATGAAGGAGCCGGAAAACGGGGCAGATGGTAGCGTTACGGTTCAATGGTCGCCGGTTTAAGTCCTGGACTTATGTCCAAAACTAAATAATCGTTCATTAATCGTAATCGAGGTAATACAATTTGAGGTGGTATCACCCAGCCTCATCTTTATCTACGCACTCGTCGAGCAAATCAGAGTCTCCATTTGTACCTCGTGCCTAAACGTAATGAGGTGCAACGTGCCAACACAGACTGCACCCCTCCCAAAAAAAACCCCTATCCACTCGAAATGCATCTCCGCAGACAGCGCCAGCATCCGCACAGAAACTCGGAGGAGCTGAAAATATCTCATGCAAAATGCATGAAGGAATGAAGGCCTTTCAGGAAGATGCTAATAAACAGGAAAGCGGCGCCGAGCTTGTGTTCCTTCTCCATGCTAGATTCGCCACCAGCTTCTGCTGCACAATTTATCAAAGCAAATTTATGAATCAATTGTCATCTCTTTCTTTGACGAGGGACTGACTTCTTTCCTCAAAGTGGCTCAACAAAAGGGAAATGAGACTCGGAGAACACTCTCTCTCTCTCTCTCTCTCACACACACACACACACACACACACAAATCTCGGCCTCTCGTTTGCTGCAAATTGTGATCAAAACCCCAACGCTCGTTCCAGAAATCATTCCACTTTCATCACTGAGGTCTCAACGTGAGATGCGAGTTCACAACCAAAGACACGTCACCTCCACGAAATGATCTGAGACAACGCGGAACGAGGCCTTAATCTGAACTGACCGGTTCAATAAACCCCTCGAATCATAATTCACCTGTGACTGAATATAATTAGCCTGTTCAATATGAGGAGAAAATGAAGACGCTGACAATGCAACTGTTTAAAGAAAATAGGACACTTGTGATTAATGAAGAGCTATTAATTAAATGTAAAATCTGTTGGTTAAAAGACAGTTACAAATGTAATATTTTATAAGAGTGACCCAATTTGTCCACTTAATTCTTATTTTATTAATATCTGGCAAAATACTTCTGTGTTTGAAAGCGTTTCTCAAAACTGTTTTCTAAGGTCTTTGGTCGTAATTTACGTCTCTAAACATGACTCATCCCTGCGCATTTAAATCATTCATTTCTGTACTTTCGTAACAACTTTGTTAGAATAGAGTCATGAAATAATCAGGGCCTGTTGTAAACTCTATTATGGACCTCAACAGAGAGAGATGGGGGATGATCAGGAGACCAGATTTGAAAGGACGATGACGAGTGATTTTAGCAGAGCTCCATCCCTGCCCTTTCACATCTAGTTAGTTTGGAACATTTGTTTTTCGGACGCTGGAGCGCTCCCTCCCTCAACACGGCTACATTTGTATGGATATGAACGCCTCAATCCAATTTGAGTCAGCCCCACAACAATCAATCCAAGGCCGTCTAGAGCAGGAGGTGGATCCCCAGAACGATTACAGGTGATATGTTGAGAGCTTTATTTGTGGTGAGAATGTGAACTGACTCAACAGACCAACAAAAGTCACAATGTATGATGGTTTATATGCTTGTGAAGGACAGAAAGTTGGAGTCAGGAGATGGCAAAACAAGTTGTGGTGGGTGTTGGTGGCCTAGTGGTAGCCTCTGGACCAACAGGTTGTGGGATCTAACCCTACCTTTGGCATTACCAGCACTGGGTTCCGGAGCAAGACCCTTAACCCCATGTTGTTCTCAATAGAACTGTCCCTAAAATTTAGGAAATGGAAACTTGAGTCAGCCCCAAAACAACCGATCTGAGACCATCTAGAGGAGGTGAATCCCGGGAACGATTCCAGGTGAACCTTGGAGAGCTTTGTTTGTGGTGAGGATGTGAGTCGACCCAGTGGACCAAAGAACCAACAAAAGTGACAATGTATGACAGTTTTATACCTCTGAAGGAGCTGGCGATGTAGTGGGTTAATGTAGAGCAATGACAAAATACAAAGGCTGATCTGATCTGTACAGGTATGAACACTGCAATCCCAACTTGAGTCTGCCCCAAAACAATCGATCTGAGACCATCTAGAGGAGGTGGATCCCTGGAACAATTCCAGGTGATCTGTGGAGCGGTTTATTTGTGGCGAGAACGTCAGCCGACCCAGTAGACCAAAGGACCAACAAAAGTTACAATGTATGACAGTTTTATGCCTCTGAAGAACAGATTGTTGGAGTTAGGAGATGGTAAAACAATGGTAGCTAAGTCTGATCTTATATGAGTTAAGGGAGTCAGGACCTCACTTTTTCCATCTCATCTAAATAATGGTACCGTTTTTACAGAACTAGTGCCACAGGGATAAACACAGATGACATGATGGCTTTTGAAACCAACAACCAGCATCAACTCTAACAGCTAAACTAGTTGCTCAAATAGAGTTCAGGACTATACCTGCTTAGCTTCAGTTCGATCACCAAATCTGATATTGAGTTAGCCCTGTTCTTACAGTGTCACCAGTCCAAGTCCCAGACCAGTAAAGGTACCACATAGGTACTCATCAGCAAGGCACCATTCCCGAACACTGCTCCCCTGAACACTGCCCACTGCTCTTTCACGAATGGGTCAAATGCAGAGGTCACATTTCGTTGTGGTGCACAGTGTGCTGTGTTGTGGTGTGTTCACAATGACAAATAATCACTCACTTAAATAAGATACTATAAAACATGAACTCAGTACAAACTTCAGATGGCCTGTAATCAACACCACTGACATTCCAAAGTATGCACGAATCGTAAGTGACTTGCCGATTTCATCTTGCATTTAAAAGAAGTACCAAAAAAAAAAGCTGAGTAAGCCTGTGTTGCCACCTTTAAAAGGTTAAAGCCTGGCGTTACGGGAACAGGTGCTCCTTTAATTATGTTGCTGTGCACCGCCTTTTGACAGATTTTCCCTTCGCTTTTAATCACGACACATCTGTCCAGGGGATACACGCCGCTAAAAAGACTGATTTCCCCTGAGGAGAGCCTCCACCCCTGGCATCTGTTTCTTGGCCCAAAGTGCTCCACGGCGAGTCAGAATGTGAGATGGATGCCTGGAGCCTGAGGCAAAGAGGCAGTGGGGGGTGTGGGAGTGTTCGGGAGTGTACAGTGCCTCAGAGTGCTGCCACACTTCAGAACTGGTAGATGCTGGTGTGTTTACACACTCAAACATACGCTTGCATAGCAAAGATGAGCTGGCTCGACAAGTCAACAAGCTACAACTGGACCATGCTCCAGCACCAATTCGGCGCCAGTACACTCACCACACATAAGGTGGAGAAGGGGCAGGAAAGAATCCACCAATGGTGATTGCTGGTACTCAACAATCACAGGTGGAAGTGTAACGGTTAGGGAGTTGGCCCTGTGAATGGAGGGTTGCCGGTTCAAGTCCCGGACCTGTAAAGGTGCCACTGAGGTACTCGTGAGCAAGATGCTGTCCCCAAGGACAAGCCAAAAGCTACCCACTGCATTACGCAGGATTTTCTAAATACAGCTGGACATACAGCGTTGACCTCTTGAATACTGCCTTTACGTTACAAGCACATATAGGCCTAATTTCCCCGTCAAGGATTAAGCCTAGTTTGAATGGTAAATTTCCATTGGTACTACAACTTAGTCCAAGACTAGGCTTAATCCATGAGCCCATAAAGTCTCAAGTCTTTGAATTTAAGTCCAAACCAAATGTCAAGTCTTTGAAAGATGTTGTAGTCAAGTCACAAGTCATTGAACTCAAGATCAAGTCCAAGTCAAGTCATTAAGCTTGAGTCCAAGTCAGGTCACAACCCATTAAGCTTGAATCCAAGTCAGGTCACAAGTCATTAAGCTTGAGTCCAAGTCAGGTCACAAAAGTGAAAGTGAAAGTGAGTGATTATTTGTCATTGTGAACACACCACAGCACAGCACACAGTACATCACAACGAAATGTGACCTCTGCATTTGACCCATCCGTGAAGGAGCAGTGGGCAGCTAGCAAAGGCAGCGCCCAGGGAGCAGTGCTTGGGGACGGTACCTTGCTCATGAGTATCTCAGTGGTAACCTACTTACATATTTACATTTACAACATTTAGCAGATGCTCTTAGAGCATCTTCCTGTTTCCCCTGAGAGCAACCTTCAGTTATCTTCAGTTAAGAATCCTTTCGGGCCAATTTCCCGATTTTAGAAGTATTTTGCTTAATGTGCACTAGACAAAGATTCGTGAAATGCATCTTATTTCCAAAATGTTATTTTGAAATGCACCTGAACTAGTACCTTTTAGCTCGCTTCAGCAAAATAAGCGAGTTTTTCATAACAGGTAAAAACTATCCAACAAATTTAGAGAAACATCTCAAGGGTCGTCATGGTGCTAATTAAGAGAGCGAGCAAGAGGAAAGCCTCTTTAGAGAGTACTGTTTTTGTATTTAAACATTAAATCACTGCGTAATTAGTGTTATTCATGACTTTTCAGTGATGAATGCTGCTAGTACAGTAGGATATGATGGAAAATAGTGCAAAGAAGCAAAGGCAAGCGTTATGGTTCAGAAACCTACATATGAAGAAGGTGGTTGGGTCTGTAGGTGAGGATTCAACCGTAAAGCCGAGACCAAGCTTCAAACATAAAGCAACTGACTAGAGACTCTGGACCAGGTGTCTGCTTTTTATGTGCCCATCTTTTCTACAAGGCCAGCTGGCGAAGGCACTCTGACTGTGACCCCATGAATAATCTTACAAATGTAGCGAGCAGCAGGTCACGGTCAGGTTAAAGGTCCGTCTTTGCTGCCAGCAATCATATGGAATTCTCAAGAGATAAACAAGGGTATAAAAGAATTTAATAACTAAAGGGATATTTTAATGTTTCTGCAGGAACTGTGCAGACCCTCCAGGATTTCGCGATTTTAATTTATTACGAACGTGCAATTATATTACCACTTACCACAACTTTTCCACAATTTTTGACCAATCATTGTCATTTCCCGCAAAACATTGAGCCATTCATCGGTGAACTTACTTCATTGTTATGTTTGGAAGACGCAAGAAATGTGTGTGATAAAAGTGGTTAATTAATGGTTAATAAAAATAATAATTCTGCTTCCTTCAATTTAATTCATTGTTAAAGAATCATTATAAAGTGGGACAAAATCACAAATTTTCGACACGTGCAACAAAACGCCTTAAAAACAACTTATCACAATTTTTTTGGAAAAGCTGCCGCAATATCAGGCATTTTAGGCCGCAACAATCTCAAAAAAGGCCCGCAAAATCCTGGAGAGAGTGATGACGCTTCAGTTTTCCATTGTATATAGCTTAGCTTAGCTCAGTTGCAGCGTTGTTGACGCGTTTGCAGTGTGATGATGATGTAAAACCTGAGTCACTTTTATTAATAGGGTGCTGTGCCATGAATACCCAACTGGTGCCAGTGGAAAAACATCATAATAAAATTAAAAAGAGTCAATAATAAAAGTAAAAAAACATCCTTCTTCCCTGGGTCCTCTTTCCCCTGGGAAGCTTTGGTTGCGTCCCCTCTCTCTCCCTGGAATATATCCAGCTAAACCACGCAGCACCCTAAAGCTCCATTAATCCATCAAGCAGGCCCCTGACAGGCAGGGCGGTGAACCCCACGGCTCTCTCATTCCACAATGCCTGCAAGATGAAGGAGGCCAGATCCTCAGCAGCGATCAATGCGCTGCCACTACGGAATACCAAAACCGTTCTGCTGTTCAACGACAACGGCGATGCCTCATTTATCTGCACAAACCTTTCCTGGGCTTCGGGACTCGGCAGCGGACGGCAGAACCATAGCCACAATGAGTTTAGGACACACTCAAATTTGCAGAAATCATGCACTACAAAATGTTTTTGCTGAAACCTGTTACAAATATATCATTCATACTGTGGTTCTCGATATATTGACCAAAGAGTGGGAATGGCTCCACTTTTTTCTGCCGCGTCCTGTTCTTCCATGCCGGCTGCCGCCTTCGTGACCAATCGGATTATGTGTCGTAATGTACAGGGCGGAGTAAATCCCCCAACATGAAGGGCAAATGCGGAGGTGAAGGCATTGCTTTCTACGAAAAACTGCTGGCCTCTTCCCCGTAACCAGCTCTTTATATCCGCCATAAACTTTACAGACTTGCTTTTATTTACAACCAAAATCTCATATATTATACAAGCTAGATCGCCGGCGCTCGGCGCTACTGCTGTCAATGTCAAGCGGCGCCCTTGGCTGGGTAAGATTGAGCAAAAAAATGTCTCAGAGAAAGAAAACCCACAGAGGAGCCTTCAAAACGCCCATTTGACAGAGCCCAAACAAACCGCCCCTTTCAACGCTGGAATGAACAGGTTTTTTTGTGCTTTATGCCCGCAAGAAGCAGGAGAGAGACCCTGAAAAACAAGCCCTTCTCTGTGCCGACAATGAACATCTGCTGGCAGAGCGTTCACGCCCGTCTGTGGAGGCTGGCGAGGTGAGACCTCATTATTCATCTGGAAAAAACACATTAAAAGGGAACTTTTTTCCTGATTTAAAACATAATTGCTGCAGGTCAAGGAGCCACTTAGTGTCTCTATCCAGCTCAGCACAGTCTTTTTCATCGTCCAAATTACGATCAAGTTCTGAACAGTTTTCGTGTCCTTAAGATGGTATGCAGATGAATGTTCTCATCAGGCTGTTGTAATCGCTCCTATGAGCCGTGTTAGATTATCGCTCGATCTTATCTGAGACGAGTGACAAGGCTTATTTGCACAGTTTGATCTCAGAATTGGGCCCGGACGTGGCCCTCGCCTTTTTTCTTCGCAGAGTGCTCGAAGCGTCTTCAGAAATGACTCAACTTAAGATTTTATCCAACTCAATTTGCATCAGTTTTACTTTAAAGGTCCTCGGGGCCCCCTAAAGCAGCAGTGGCATGTGCAGAGGTGATACTCTTCTCGTTTTATCTGCAAGCTGACAGCACCCCCCTGCCCCATGCGATGCAATTTAGCAGGACTTTATCACATCTGTAGTCCAGAAACCAGCCTAAGTTTCATGATTTCACATGTGGAATGTGTCTATGTGATGTGATGTAGGAGTGGAACTACCTTCTTTAGCCAAAGCTTATCACAATACAAATGTTCTAGATTTAAAAATTTGTACAGTGATAATAAGCCTAATACGGTACTCTAGTGATGCTGTACTTAATCTGGCGATCCCACTGAAAAACAGAGGTTTTGAAACAAAAATACTTCAGCAGTTGCTAGCATAATGTTTAGGGAGTTGCACCATGATTGGAAGGTCACCGGTTCAAGTCCCGAAGAAGTACCACTGAGGTACTCGTGAGCAAGGTACCGTCCCCCAAGCACTGATCCACAGGTGCTGCCCAAGCTGCCCACATCCTTCACAGATGGATCAAATGCAGCGTTTCGTTGTGGTGTTGTGCTTGCTCAGGGCCTTGCTCAAGGCCCCAACTGTGATTTTTGAGGCCGTTTACATTTGCCATTTAGCAGGTGCTCTTGTCCAGAGTGAATTCCAAATTCTCCCTGGAGCATCTTAAGGTTGATCAAGGTCTTGGTCAAGGATCCAATGATGGTAGTGCAAGAGGAAGGAATCAACCCCAGGACCTCTTGGTCCAGAGACAAATGTCTTAACCACTAGACTTCCAGGCACTCCTGGGATTCAAACACTCAATTTTACGATCAACTCAACTACTCAGACCACTGCACTAGCACCTGACCCCCAGGAAGACTCTGCAGTGTCCGGTGTCTGAGAAGATCACCAACTACTTGGACCACAGCACTAGCATCTGACCCCCAGGAAGACACTGCAGTGTTCAGGATCATGGCTCAGGAAGCAGAACTGTATCACAGTGGAAAAGCACCAGCAATGAGATGTGCAGTGTTTGTGGGACACTTGAGCAGAAGGAGGCATGCATGAGTACTCACTATGTGCAGCTGCAGGTAGTCCCCCAGTCCCTGCGTGCTCTCCACCTGAACCAGAATGGCATCTCTCAGCTGTGTGCTGAATCCCACGGCCAGCCGGTCTGCCCTGGTGCTGGGACGCTCGTTAGGGGCCCACGTGTAGGTGATGAGGGCTCCTCCCCTCCCAAAGATGTAGGTGGTCCCAGCTGCCAAGGAGAGAGAGATAGGGAGGCAAGGAGAGAGAGACAGAGAGAGAAAGAGAGAAGTTAGGCTAAACGTTTAGTTAAAGGTCAAAGGCGGTCGAGGTAAAGGAAACCAATGTTAAAAAGGAGAGGTGTCAGGATGAGGAATGGAGTGATAAGAAGAGGGTGTGTGTGGAAGTGGAGAGATGAATGCTGCACATTTCACATTCTTCTTGTGCACTGCTTCAAATGAGGAGGAGAGGATGGGGGAAAAAAGAACCTCCATCTTCCACTTGCCATCTGTTCGGCAGCGCCCGTGCCGCCAGACTCGGCCCTGATTCCGCTGCTCATTTGCAAAATATTACATTGGCGGCAAACAAATCATCACCCGAGTTGTTGTGCGAGGGCACAGCATCCCGCGTCGCCTCGATGCTAAAACTGCACCCCGCCATCACCCAGGCTCGGGTCGCCACTCACACAAACTTCCTCTAACTTTGTTCTTTTTATTGCTTGGCTTGCATTCCGTCTGCATAACTTCCTGTTGCTATGCCTCTGCCATCTAAACAAAGTTTTAAGGGGAAGCCTATGACTAGAGCCAGTGTCAGTGCAGGTTAGGGAAGCTCTGGTCAGTGGGAAGTTACGCCCACCTCACCTGGACTGGAACCATGTGCCAGGGGTCAGGAGAGCTATGGCAAGCAGGAAGGATGCCCACCCCACTGGGAGCCATGTCATCACATCACCAGGTGCCACCACGGGCATTCGACTCCACCAAACGTTACCAGGCTGCAAACCTGGGCGTTCAACTCACCTGGAGCCACATGCCAGCAGCACAATACTGCACCAAGTGTGGAGGATGCCCCACCTCAACTAGAGACAAGTCACCACATGCTACTGCAGGCATTTAACTCTGGCTTTAGCTGCCCCTGTGGTGCCAGGGCAAAACTATAAATTCGATGTGCTACCTCACCACAGGAGCCAAAAGGTGCAGTGGTGAAAAGGGGGTTAGCAAAGTGAGGCTATATTTAGCTAACAATGCCTGGAAACCAGTGGGAGCCCAACAACAAAGACCCTTCAGAACAATAAAGGAACAATCATCCATTCTGCTGTCATTCTTTGTATAACTGCTTTTAAAAGCCAAGACAGTCTTATTTCCCCCCGTCTAAAGCGAATTAGTTCACGTGGCGTGGCTGTTTCTTTTAAGCTTTGAAGTCAAGCGCATCAAAGCAGGCAAAGCGAAATTGTAACCCCTCATTTTACCTCTCCAACTTTGACGAGTTTGCTTTAAACGTGTCCTTAGAGAGCTTCACGCTTGGCTAAATGCTCTACCTGAGTCGGACCTGAGCAGTTTGGCTTTTGCCGGTGTGGTACCACCTGTCGTTGCTGGCGCCCATGGTGGTGTAAATGAGCTAACAGAGGAGGTGAGGGGAATGTAATTACCTGATCTGGTGAGCACCAGCCCCGGCGGGACCTGTGGGTGACAGTGTTGAACACCTGCTTGCAAAATCTGTGAAGCACTTGTTGCTAATGGTGGGGTGTTTGTGAGGGGAGGGGAGATGAGGTGAGCCTGGGGAGCCCACACCTGTTGAAGGCATGTGGGCATAGGGAATTAACAAAGAATGAGCCACAGACGCCCAGTCGGGGGGAACACGGGCTCCTCCTACGTGTCTCACAGCATGGTGGTTAAATAATGGGAGTGGGGATGGGGATGAGAGCCACGGGCTTCTGCCACAAGGAACATCAGCACTTAACCCAAAAGGCAGAGAGGGCAGGGCAGGCGAGCAAAGTTGAGCAGTACGCTAATGATATGGTCCAAACACACACCGTGTTCCCATTCCCCCACAGTTCCACTGGAGGAACAGCATCGATTTCCTCATTTAGCCGGGCTGCTGAGTGATGAGTCTGTTTATTCGCTAAATGTCGGCAGCTGATCTTTCTTTTATATGGCGTTAAGGCAGCAATAAACTGATCAATAAACTCCATCTATTCTCATCAGACAGTGCAGTTAGTCAGTGTTATCCCCAGATCTATTATGACCTACACGACTTCATTTGCCCTTGAGGATGAAGAATGAACTTTTTTATAGCCCACTTTCCACATGATTATGAGCCATTTCAAAGGCACTTCCTTCAGCGCTACTTTCAGGGACTTGTGTGTTTGATCTCTCGCAGCATGCGGATTCCAATTCGAGTGAAGGTTAAATTTGATGTGTCCTTGGGGTTACAAAAACTCAAAGCAAAGCACTTTTATTCTCACCTACACTGATCAGCCATGACATTATGACCAATAGTATGCCTAATGTTGAGTAAAACCCCCCTTTTGTGACCAAAACATCCCTGACCCATCGGGGGATGGATGCCACTAGATCTATGAAGGTACACCATGGCATCTGTATGGTCCATTTCACCAGGCACTTGAAGATAAGGTGTGAGACTAAAAGTAGAACAAGACAGCGAGGGCAGCTGGTAGCTTAACGTGATTGTAAAGTTGTGGGTTCAAATCAAACCCAGACCGGTAAAAGTACCACTGAGGTACTCATAGGCGAGGTACCATCCCCAAGCACTGCTTGACCTCGAGTACCTCAGGTGTACCTTTACCGGTCCGGGATTCAAACCCACAATGTTACAATCAGGGGGTGAACACCCTAACCATTACGCTACCAACTGCCACAAAAATATGTTGGTAGTGCAACTGTTAGGGCGTTCACCCTGTGATGGGAAGGTTGTGGGTTCAAATCCTGGACCGGTAAAGGTAACACTGAGGTACTCATGAGCAAGATACCATCCCCAAGCACTGCTCCATGGGTGCTGCCCATGTCAGCTGCCCACTGCTCTTTCACAGATTGGTCAAATGCAGAGGTCACATTTCATTGTGCGGCTGCTGTGTGCACTGTGTGTTTACAAAGACAAATAATCACTTTCACTAACACATCAGAGGCAAGGAATGACAAGCTCAAGAATTTTAAAGACCACAAGCAGGAACATAAATCTGTGCGAAGATCTGACGGAAAGACACTACATCCACAGACACCCAGGACAGGTGGATCAGACTTGTTTTGTTCACCACATCACACAGATCTTGAATTGGATTGACATCTAGAGAATTTGGAGGCCACGTCAAGAACTCAACATGTTGTTATGCTCCCCAAAATGTTCTAGGAGGGCAACACTGCCATCTCAAAATGTTTCTAGTCTGCAATGGTCAGGCTCTATCAAAAAGTGGTACAAAGAAAGAAAACTGGTGAACCAGTGACAGGGTCCTGGTTGGCCAAGGTTCAATGATGCCGGTGAGGAGGTGAAGGCTGTCCTGTGATGTTTTGAGTTGCTGAAATCCATTTTTTAGGTTTCCAACACATCAACTTCAAAAGCAAACATTTTACTTAACATCTAATAAGTTAGTGCCAGATGCTGTGACAATCAACATTGTACACTTTTACCTGTTGATAATATTATGGTTCATACGGCATGTTTTTTAAGTGTAAAAAAGGCTTGGTCATTTCAACTTTATCTTAATGCAAGCAGTCACAAACTGTACTTAAAACATTGCGGCTTCTGTTGTGTTTCAGCACTACAGCACCTTTTTTAGAGGCAAGCCAAGGGTTTCTGCTTTAAAACCCTGATCGGTTAAGGATTTGTAAATAGTATTTAATTCATCAAAGAGCAAATAACAACCGCAGTCCACACGGAGGCCCTTTGGAGGGGAAAAAGTGACTCTCAGGCAAGGAAAAAATTCCATTTTCTTGCTTCACTTGCTAGCTCGCAATTGAACTAAAAGCCTTGGCCTGAGCTGTGAGTAAGATAAGGAAGCAGTCCCGGCGCTCCCGACCCACAACGCTCCCCCAGCAACGCACCTTCTAACAGCACCAATCACACACGCGCTTTCATTCTCCCGGCGAAATGATAACGCTAATACTTCCGCCCTGATATATTTTGTTGGTTTATAGAGCACGAGTCTGCTACCTAGATATAGAGAGACAAAATGCTGTAAGCGCACTAAGAATTAAACGTGCTAAAAGGCATTTAAAGGAAATTTAGTGTTGGAGTATTTATTAGAGATGTAGCCAATCCGATATGTAGATCGGTATCGGTCCGAAAATCCGTTCAAATGGCTGAATCGGGTATCGGCGGCATCGGGCCGTTCTATGGAGCCGATTCGTTATCATGGGAAGTGGCACTGCGGTAAAGTAGAGCTGAAACGATTGTTCCAGTAACTCCAGTAATTCTATTACAAAAATGGTGGAGGCAATTTTTCTAGAATCCACGCTTCGTTTAATTCATTTCACTCAGTAGAGCAGCTCCGCTTGTATTTCACGCAGACGCTTAATAGTGACACACAACGTTTTCAGTGGCGCGATCAAGACAAGACCTGATCCCTCTGCATGTGCAAGTATTTGTGAGATGTTCCTGCACTAAAACAGAGGTAAATGCATAGAAACATTTTTCAACATTTTTGCGATGTAAACACGCGTGCTGTGGTAATGACCGCGCGCATGAGCGCCGTTACTCGCAAAATGCTCCAGTTCGGTCAAAATGTCGCCTTTATTACAGACACACGCCATATTTTAGCTGATAAATAACCACAATAACCAGTGTTCTGCTCACAATTCTGCCGTTTATTTAGATTTTCCATCGTTTATTCGGGAACGCGCACCCAACGCATCATTGTGACGCGGCTCCGGGCCCAGAGGATCGTGGGAAATGTAGTTCTCTGCAAAAGCAGCTCATTTTATAAGCCAAATTGGTTAAAAATGACAAACTTAAGTATTTCATTTTCAATTGATTTTTTTTCAGTGTTATAATGTTATAGTGCAATCAATAAGAAAGAGTATTTATAAATGTCTAAATTTCTATATGTCTAAAAGAACAATTTTTGAGAACAAATAATTTAGCATATATGTGTGTGTAATTATTACATTGTTTTAGTAGGAAAACAGTATTTAAATCAAGCATTTCCTTAAGCATAACAATAATCTCAGTCGTGTATTCAGACATTTTTAAAGCATTATTTTATGTTTAAAAAAAGACTGTGACTGTATCGGATTTGTATCGGTATCGGCAGATATCCAAATTTACAATATCGGTATCGGTACCGGAAATAAAAAAGTGGTATCGGCCCATCTCTAGTATTTATTAATCTAAATCATCAATTTTCATAGCAGTCACTGTTTGAAAATATTGCTCTCTTATCATCTAATCAGCACTGACCCTAAAAAACTGATATTGGTCAAACCTTAATATATGATCCGTTTTATATTTCTTTTTACATCGTCCACATTTAAATCTCTGTAACAACACTGCAAAAAATAAAAATCTGTACAAGTGTAACTGACTTGAATTCAGCATTTTAATCCTGTTACACCATTTTTTGGATTTATTTTCTTGGTAAGACTGAATATTGTTTAGATTATTTGACTTGTTTCAAGAAAATTTATCTTGAGTTATCCTACCTAGGTAATACAACTGATTTTGAGCAGTTGTTTCTTAAAACAACCTACATTGGTGAAGGAGTTGTGTTAAAAGGTAGACTGTAAGTCTATTTGTACTTGTTTCAAGAGAATTAGAGGAAAAAACTAGTATATTCTGCTTAATTTAAGTTGTGTATGCTTAGTCTTTGAGTATTTTTTGCTTGTTTTAAGAAATCTTACCAAGTGCAATTTTCTTGCTGCACTGGCAGATAATTTTGCTTGAAATAAGTATTTTTTTCCCAAAAATAGTAATTTTTTTCTTATTTTTAAAAAGGCATTTTTTGCAGTGAAACATTCTACCACTCCAGTGAAAAGTCCTCTGGTGGTCTGCTTTATTCCCACTTACAGCCACAGTTTGCTGTGGAATTGGAGAGACAGTATCTAGTAAAAAACAGGCTTTACAAGCACAATGGTGATATTTGGCTTGAGCGTGAGCCGGGGTCTTTAGCGCTCCGGTGAGATGTGGCCATCAGATAAGAGGCGTGTTTGAAAGCTGGTGCAGGGGGAGCTGGAGAACTCTGAAGTTATTCACTCCACGCTGTCTGCCTCTCACTAGGGGATATGGGAATCATGTCTAGTGGAGTGGAGTTATGAGGACCTGGCTGTACACTAAAAGACACGAAAACAATGATTTGTCCATTTTTATATTGGTTTGGGGACATTTTTGTATAAAGTTTTGTTTTATTTACCATAAATGAGTGATTATTTATCATTGTGAACACAGTACAGCACACAGTGCACCACAACTCTGTATCTGACCCATCCATAAAGAAGCAGTGAGCAGCTGACATAGGCAGCACCAGGGGATGGTACCTTGCTGATGAGTACCTCAGTGGTAACTTTCCTGGTCTGGGATTCAAACCAGCAACCCTCTGATCACAGAGCGAACGCCCAACCGTTACGCTACGATCTGCCCTAACCAAATGTGAACTCTGCATTTGACCCATCCATGAAGGAGCAGTGGACAGCTTTTTTTTGGCATCACCTGGGGACCAGTACTTGACCTTGCTCATGAGTACCTCAGTGGTACCTTTACCGGTCCGGGACTTGAACCGACAGCCTTCTGATCACGGGGCGAATTCCCTAACCACAAAAGTAGGTTGGTCGTGTAATGGTTAGGGCGTTCACCTCGTGATCAAATGGTCTATGGGTGGAATCCCGGTCCGGTGAAGGTACCACTGAGGTACTCATGAGCAAGGGTACCGTCCCCAAGCACTGCTCCTCGGATGCTTCCCATGAGCTGCTCACTGCTCCTTCACAGATGGGTCAAATGCAGAGTGCAGTGTGCTGTGTTCACAATGACAAATAACCAGTCATAAAAACACGAACGACTTTATAAAAAGTACCTCATAAAAAAGTAATACAGGTGTGTGTGTCTGTGTACATGCATCTCAGTCTTAGCAGCCGGCCATCAACAGCCCTGCAACATAAAAGCGGAGTGGCAGGAGATCCGAGTGTCCCTCTCTCATCACGCTGGGCGTAATCGCAGCACAATGTTGGGGCAAAGCCTCACGCGCAGCAGTGTGGTATTATTTTTTTTGGTTCCTATCTGGAATTTTGGAATTAAATACTGCAGATTACAGGACGCCGCCACCACTGCCATGCATTATGGATCAGTTGCAGAGGGGAAGCGCAGAAGAGAGGAAAATTGCACATTTCCAATGCATCAAAAAGACGTTTGAAATGCGGGGCGCGCCACTGCTGCACAGTGCCCTGGTGATGTGCCGTGCTTCTCGCCCATTAGCAGGCATGCGACAGACGGAGGTCTGACACGAGAGATGGATCTGTGCCTCGCTGTAGAGATCCTGCTCCCTGACGTCCAGCTTTTAAAAGGGCGGTGTGACCAATGCCCCACCCTCCACAGGTAGGTTACAGACACGCCTTCCAGGGTTGGAGGCGAGCAGGGCAGTCCTCGCTCAATGCTCGTTGTGGGCACAGCCAGCGAAGCGCCTGTGATCTCATAAAAATTCTTTGTATTCTGATGTTACGAAGATGCAAAAAAGACGGCAAAACGCTTCAGCCATGTTGACAGTAAACAACGATGCTGACGTCATGTGCAAAATTTGAACACACCGCCCCCGCCCAATTTTTGCTGGTACGGCAACTCGTGCACGCGTCACATTAATTTCTGACAACGTGCTTAGCGGACGTGTCAAAAGAACGCTGAGAACGCGTTGCAGCTGTGATGCGTGCGCCTAAGCGTTCTGAGCGTTAAGTATATCCCAGCCCTAACGGTCAGTCTATGTTTATGTCAACGAGAGCTGAGTCGTGTGCGCAAGTTCCCATTTGTGCAGCAGTAAAGCAGGGTCAGAGAAATAAATGCTTCTTATATAAAATTTAACAGCTTCCTAGCATAGCGGCTTCAACAGAAACAGCTGCAAAGTAGCACCACTAAAAGCTAGAAAAGAAAGAAAATAAACCAGGCACAATATCTTTAATATTCACAATTCCAGAATGCCAAGGTCGGGAAGCGACAGGCTCAACCTGCTTAGCATTCACGGCAGTCGCTCACACGTTTTCCGAACGCTCGCAACACAATATTTGCCTCTCTCCCACAATTCCATGGATGCCAGCGCGTATTAACCTCCCACATTACGCCGGATAAACCGCGGCGGATTTACACTCATTTTCCTGCAGCATGGGAGTGCACTTTAAGACTCGATAAGCTAGTTTCCACAGGCCTACTTCAGGACGCAAGGCGCACATTTTAAACAGCGCCCCACATGCGCACCGGAGGCCGGGCGAACATTGAGCGATAACAGACACCGTCACATTCACTCAGTTCTGGTTTAGATCACGTTAACGTGTGCGTGCGGCCAAACGCCGGCTTGCGTAAACAACACACCAACCTCGGCAGGTAACGGGTTGCGATTTCTGCTTCAAAATGATGAAATTCAACGTTAAAACAGATTTAGCAGCAACATCACTGCCGTGGCAATCCATGTGCTTGAAGTGGTGGTTAGTGCTGTTGCATCACACCAAGAACGTCCTGGGTTTGATTCCCGTGGGGTCTTTCTGTGGGGGGGCTGCGTGTGCTTTCCCTGTTCGTGTGGGTGATCTGGTTTCCACCCACGGTCCAAAAGCATGCAACTTAGGTTGATTGTTTACTCTTAATTGAATTTAAATGAGTGAGTGATTATTTGTCATTGTGAACACACCACAGGACAGCACACAGCGCACCGACACAAAACGAGACCTCCGCATTTGACCCATCCGTGAAGGAGCAGTGGTCAGCTTTTTTGGCATTGCCCGGGGAGCAGTGGTTGACCTTGCTAATGTGTACCTCAGTGGTACCTTTACTGGTCCAGGACTTGAACTGATGGCAACAAAAACAGGTTGGTCGTGTAATGGTTTAGACGTTCACCTCGTGATCAAACAGTCTACGGGTCGAATCCCGGTCCGGTAAAGGTACCACTGAGGTACTCATGAGCAAGGGTACTGTCCCCAAATACTGCTCCTCAGATGCTTCGCATGAGCTGCTCACTGCTCCTTTACAGATGTTTCAAATGCAGAGTTCACATTTGATTGTGGTGCAGTGCTTGAGGATGGTACCTTGCTCATGAGTACCTCAGTGGTACTTTTACTAGTCCGGGACTTAAACTGGCGACATTCAGATCATAGGGCGAATTCCCTAACCATTACACTTGCACTTCCACTGCTTGAAAAAGGCCTACGTTTAAAAAAAAAACAAAAACTCCTCAGCGAGATGCTGCCTCCCTGCTACCCATGCACCAACGCAAACGTTGCTGCTCGATTTCCTCGCATCCATCCATCTTTAAACGCATCCTCCGAGTGAAAGTGTAATGCTCAAATCTGGAAAATGGACTGCATTTCTTATCCATAAAACATATGCAGTGAATATTAAAAGTTATAGCCCAATTATTTTAGAGGAGACATGAAAAACAAGTTGTGAATTTCAAATGAAGAAACTCTAAAAGAGAATCACCAGCAACACTTTCTGTTCGGTCTGACTGTCAGGACCAAATCCGTGCTGTGTTCCTCTTAGAAGAGCCACTTATTTGGAACACAGTTTCATAGCTTTTCAGTGTATGTTTTTTGTTATTGTGAACACAGCACAGCACAAGGAAATGTGAACTGCATTTGAACATGCATAGAACAGTTTAAACTTTTCCCAATACACTGCGGGCAACAGGCAGGTAAGTGTCTTAAACTCTTAGACATAATAGCGTTTCTGTCACACTTCACTTTCTGAACCTTTTGTTCAGTTTCAGCAAGAGCTGCTTTTCTAAATGAACAGAGTCTATCCGGCTTCGTTTGGCTCCATTTTCTCCATTTTGGCTTCTTTGTCTCCAAATCTTCAGTCTATAAATTAGTTTGTGCTCCACTGTGTAGTTCCTCCAGACACCTGTGCCTGCTGCTGCAGCGGAGTTTACGTCATAGATTCATTGGCGCGGTCGCGATTGCACAGCCTTATTGGCTGCAAAGATGCAGATGAAAGGTTTGAATATTAATTCAAATTGTGGGTGTACTCAGTAGCGACATTTGATTTTATAAGTAGCGAAGTAGATTACATGGTGTAAATTGTACTCAAGTACGAGTAAAATTACACACTTGTAAAACTACTCATAAAAGTACAAGTACCCAAAAAATCTACTTAATTACAGTAACGTGAGTATTTGTAATTCATTACTTCCACCCCTGTTCGGCTCCCCGTCTTGGTCCGGGGGAACTCTCCTTCGCCTCCCTGCCAGAGTTTTTGTGCATGATGGCGTTACATATGAGAGTCGCGAGCACTAATGCGTGTGTTCACATCATGAATAATGTAATTAATGCGTTTTTAATGCAAGTTACTCAGAAGTAATCTTACATACAGAGGAATGAATATAATGTCCACTGCGCTGAAAGTCTTGTGATTCTGACGGTATATGTGTGGTTTCTGTAAGTTATTATTATGGGATTCTGTGTTATTAAAGCACTAATTAATAAACAACTGTGTTGGTCTCAAAGAGTTTTAACAGTAATATTCTCAGTAACAGTAAAATTCTGTTTCAGAGTTGTGGTCTCAGGTGGTCTTCTCCTTGTCCAAGTACATGATGAGACTGAGTTCAAATACGGCTGAGTCCGAGACAAGACTGAGACCAAAAACTGGTCTCTAGACTACAACACTAGTTACCTCAGTGATACCTTTACCGGTTCTTTAACCGGCGACCTTCCAATCATGGGGCCAACTCCCTAACTGTGACGCTACCAAGTGCCTTTAAAATCCCTTAAAATTTCCAAAACGATGAGGACCAGACTGACGGCACAAACCACCTCCACGCCGGCACCGAGGAACTCCAACATGTTGAGATCTGTTGCACCAGATCAAGGACTTAGGATTTTGCAGCGTTGATAAAGCCTAAATTGTGTAAGTTTGTAATGTAACGGTTGGGATTTTCTGTACTCAGAAGTTCTGGACCGGTAAAAGTACCACTAGGGTACTCGTGTCCCCAAAGACTTGCTCACCGGGTACTACCAAAAAAGCTCCTTCACGGATGGATCTCAAATGCAGAGGTCAGATTTGGTTGTGGTGCACTGTTTGCTGTGGTGCGTTCACAATGACAAATAATCACTTAAGTGAATTTCTGAGTATCTAAGAGTAAATAATCTGCACACTAGAACGTGGGGTGAAGTAATAAAAGGAAAGAGCTTTATACTCTTTGTCAATTAGCATCCTTGATAATTAAGACTCGTACTGGGATTAACTTTACCGTGTTCATGCGCAGCTCTGTGTGAGTTTGCTCCTGTATACGGAAATGTGAAAACACAAAGCTGCTATATTTCATGACCGCAAAGCTGCACCGAGCGAGATGATTACACTTCCAAACCCTCAGAAAACCATTTATTACCCCAGAGGATTACAATCCATCCTCCCGTTTGTTCACATTCCATTTGTGAATCTAATCAATAAGACGTTTTAAATTATGCAAGATGCTCCTCAAATAAAAATAAATAAATAAATATATAAACAATACAAATCAGTGATCAGATTTCGGGCTGGATGTACAGACTCCGGTTTCTGTTTTCCACAGTGCGATGATGAAAACGCAACCTGTGTTTCCTCTGTACAACTAGCAAATTACGCTAAACGTATCAATTGTTCACCACAATGGCTTCCCTCTCACACTTTCTCTTTTAACATTGATCCAGAGATCACACAGTTCTCAGTTATACCAATGCATTCATTAAATGAATAAATAAAATCATCAGTTGCATCCGTCCTTATTTTCCTTAAGATCCCTAAAAATTCTATCTCGCAATATTGTGAATTATAAATGTCCAATGTGACGCAGTGACATTGACAAAACCACTAAAACCACCCAGCCGATGAAATGGGGCTCAGCTTTTACTAAATAAAACTTTTTAAAAACGGTTCGTTGTCAAATGAACCCTGAGGTGAGTTTCCCAAAACCACAGTTTGAACTAAAGATGGCACCGATCCAATACGTAGATTGGATATCGTCCGATAAGGACTCAAACAGCTGGATTGGGTATCGGCGGCATTGGGCGGATCTGTAAACGTGTGCACGCTCAATTCATTATACGTGGGAAGTGTTACTGCGGTAAAGCTGGTTTATTGTTCAACATTCACACTAATTCCTACATATTGATATGACGATGATCAGAACAAGCAACACAACACACTACAAGCCCAAAAGCACATCACACCATTATACTGTTTAACTTCCTTAACAACACCAGCTCTCACCCACAATCTCTGTGTTCCTGATGCTTTTAGCGCCGCAGGATTAGGGAGCGTCACTAAATTACACAACTGTGTTTAAAGGAGTCAAGTTTGAGATGTTATTTAAATAATAAATAATTTTACATAAACATATGGGTGTGTAATTACGTGTAAATGAGTAAAACTTAGCTTTCTTAAAACGATGACGTGTTTAGTTCTATTGTGTGCACGCCTTTAAGGGCTTGTGTCCTCCAAGTTGTTTACTGTGTATGTCCCGCCCCTTCCTCGATTTTGATTGGCTAGCCACCGACGCCTTTTTTTCCACTGAAGGCACTTAGGCCATGTACACGGGTATTTCTGAAAACGGAGGTTTTTCTATGCGTTTTGGCCTTTCGTCCACACGTAAACTGCGTTTTGGGTCAGAGGTTTTTGAAAACTCTGCCCAAAGTGGCGATTTTTGAAAACTGCGTTTCGGTGTGGACAAGAAAAACAAAGATTTTGAAAAACAGACCGTATCGCGTCACACTGTGCGCCACTCATATGACGTCACAGTATGCACCGTGTCTACATTAGGTTTTCATCTACAATGCAAGGCATGCTTTTGACAGCGTTTTTTTGCGATTGCGTGTGGACGGAGATATTTTTGAAAACGTGCTCGTGTGGATGCGATAAAAAAAAAAAACATTAACGCAATATCTCCGTCATGTCCTTAGTGCTCTGGATTTTAATGAAAAATAGGTGATGAATTAATTAAAGTAATCAAACCCTGCAATCAATCTCTAAGATTAGATTTAAAAAACATCTCAGTTTCATAAACTGGGCACCAATCAGGCCAAGGACTTTTATTTAAAACACACCTTTCACCTCGTCATTAATCCGTAGTTAAAGTGGGCCTCCGGAGCGCTTCAGTCTCCCCTAATCACGTCCAAATGGGCTTTTAGCCGAAACGACAGAGCCGCGATCCCGTGATCCCCTCCTTCTCCCCTGCAGTTAGGCTAACTGCTAGCTGTAAAATATTAGCAATTTTCCGTAATTGCGGGACCGGCACCGAGCGGCTGGCGGACCTGACTCACCGCTGTGCCCACCCCTTTCCCTCCACTTCCACCTCCACCTCAGCCCCAGCGGTAGACATGTGATAAAGTATGGCAGCCGGTGAGTGCTTGGATCCCACACGAGCTCATCAGACGCGGTATTTGCAAAGCACTAATGAAAGTGTGGCGTTCTAATAGGGGAGGATGTAATGAGTCATACTGGACGATTTATTATTAAACTCGTCAGCCTATTTGACCGCTACAAAAACGTTTTACACTTTTATACCTTTATACACGCAATGGTGTCAGAGCTGAAGTTCAGGATCAGCAAGAAGAAGCCAATGCTGTGAACACGTCACACACTTAATACACCATGCAGCAACGGGAGGATGCGTCCTGTGTTCTCGTGAGTGAGTGAATGTCATTGTGAACGCAGCATAGCACAATGCACCACTGCATTCGACCCCTCTGTGAAGGAGCAGTGGGTAGCTTTAGGCAGCACCCCGGAGAGCAGTGCTTGGGGACAGTACCGTGCTCATGAGTGGTGCCTTTACCAGTCTGGGATTCGAATTGGTGACCTTCCGCTCACTGGGCAAACGCCCTAAACGTTATGCTACCAACTGCTCTGAGACCCGCAAATAATCACTCAGTCACTCGGAAACTCAACCCTCCTTTAATGGTATCCCAGCTTCTTGGTTCCAGACCAGTAAAGACCGTTGCTGGCTTGGAGCTGGTCTTGAACCATTAAGCTACATCTTGTGGCTGGTTTTCGTCCCTCGGAAACTCAACCTTCCTCTCATGACATCACAGCTTCTTGGTTCCAGACCAGCTAAGTCCTCTGACTGCTTCAGAACTAACTTTGTTGCCTACAGAATACATTTTAAACTCCCCGAGTGATGCCCAAATCCTCTTTGTTTTCCGGATAAGATGGCACCTCATTCCGTGTCGCTCCATTGCGTCTTGCCAGGCGCTCGCCTCTCCCTCGCACATCTCTCCCCCAAGCTCGTCAGGTGAGAAGTCCCAGAGCTGCGCAGCTGTCTGCTCGAGACTTCACACGCGTCTGCCAGTTTAGCAAGTTCAGATGAGGATTGATGTCTTTTCTTGTCAGAGTCGGGAATTTCGTCTCAACATCGCTATCAGCATTAATAGGAAGAGAGTGGTAACGAACAGGAAAGACAAAAAAGTCAGCCCCACGATCAAAAAACAGTATATATCTAATCAGCAAGATCTGAGGCGGGGAAACGCGGTGGTAGACGTCGGAATCAGGTTGACGTGAGGTTTCTACAGTCTCGCAACTATAACTCGTTCAGCCTCAAGTTCCTGGGTGACCTATTTCTACTGGCAAAGCTTTGATAAACATATCAGCGCGTGCCCACCGGGGTCCCGATATATACACTCCCAAACGCAAACCCCCCTCCTCCCTCCCGAGCTCCCGAGCGCTCAGCACTGTCACCAGCCACCTCTGACGGAACGTCTTGATTCATCCCTCTCTGCTCTGTCTCTCTGCACTGCAACGCTCTGCCACCCGGGGTGTTAGCGGTTGTGCCGGTGCTGGTATTGGTGGGAAAAACAAACCACAGCGCCTTTCATTAGGAATAAGGGAGAATGCATTTGAATTTTAGAGGCCGATGTTTTCTGCACCGGGAGAGCCCACGTACCTAGCGGAGTGCTGCATCGCTCCTCTGCAGGCACTTTACGAAAGTTATATAGACAGTCCGTTTGTGATATGTTTTGGGCGGTTATTTGAGACTTTCCCTAGATTAAGGCAGCAGAGATGTGAGAGGGATCTGCTACCTTGATCTAGGGAAAGTAAACTCTAAACTCACTCACTGATGCAGTAAGCTGTACTTGAGTACATGAGCGAGTTGGTTTGCGTTCACCCCGTGACCAGAAGTTCACCAGTTTGAATTCCCAGCCTGGCAAAGGTACCACTGAGGTACTCATGAGCAAGGTACTGTCTCCAAGCACTGCTCTCCAGATGCTGCCCTTGTTAGCTCCTTCAAAGATGGGTCAAATGCAGAGGTGACATGTGGTTGTGGTGCACTGTGTGCTATGGTGAGTTCACAATGACAAATAATCACTTTATTTCTACTTCATTAGTAATTGAGATGGTTAGGAAGTTGACCCCGTGATCGTAAGGTCCCAACTGCAAAGCAGTACCACTGAACACAGCACCGCACACAGTTGCACCACAACAAAATCTGACCTCTGCATTTGTTCCATCCATGAAGGACAGTGAGGATGGCACGTTGCTCCAGAGTACATCAGTAAGTTGTTATAGTCAGCACCCATTTTGTTGTTTTTGTCACTACTGACCGCAGACTCTGTGACACCTAACAGATGCTGAAATTGACTGAAGGTCTCTTAAGTATGAGGTTCATGTCCTCTATACCCCAGTGTTGACATGACGCTGGTATTTTGTTGCTTGTGATGGGTTCTAGGTTCTGCAAGGTGCTTCGCATTTCTTGTCATTCTCCCTCAGTAAAATGTGTTCACATGCTCTCACAGAAATACTGAAAACACAACTTGGCAGCGTTCACCATGACCACCTACCTACTGCAGGCATATGGAATATTCATCATCAAACAAAGACACCACTGCTGGCCTGCTGACTGTCTGTACACAGCGTAATCACACGCAAATTCCCCTGTACATCGCTGGACGCGCATTTACATTCTGCAGCTACATGATGACGTACAATAAAGTCTGTTAGAAGGGAGACAGCTCACAGATTTGAAGATGATGAATACATTTCTTAAAAAAAGCAAATGGCTAAACTCTTACTCTGGCCCAAACAATAGCCGTCAGCAGTCGTGTTTGGTACGCTTAAAGGTACCGGCCGAATGATGTCTGTCCTACCAGGCACGGGTTCACGCCAAATCAAATGGTTCCAAAGTTTGGCACATTACCGCGCCATTAGCAACAGCACACACAAGCTGACATACAGAACTGGGTGAAAGGTACCCAACGCTAGTTAGCAGAGAGGTGGCCACTGCAGTCGCAGGAGCACAACTCACAGCCCCTTTAACAGCTTCTACAGATGTCAGCTCAATGTTCCAGCAGCTCTTACAAGCCTCACTGGCAAACACCCTGGAAACTCAGCTAATCAATGGCTGCTAATGCAGGAAGGAGCGGAGGATGAGAAATGGGATACAGGAGGAAAAGAGAGAGACTCTATTTCATCAAAACCTCAGACCAAAAACGTAGTCATTAAAATGAAAAGCAGACCTGCAGGACAAAACATTATCTTTATCACCACAGCGGCTATAATTTAATCAAATAAATCCACACACACAGTGAAGACACGATAATGAGGCGTGTGGTGGTTTAGTGAAAATTCTCACCGCTTTTAGATGGTCCAAATCCAGCTCTTAGGAAAAACAAAATGTTTGCAGCAAACTTACGGTTAATTTGTGGCACAGTGTAGTTTGCCGGAATATGTTGCCACTAGTGGCAAACTTGCGGCAACAGTTTGGGGCAGTTGGTGGTGTTGGGCGTTCACCCCATGATCAGAAGATTGCAGAAGATTCTAATCCCAGGCTGGTAAACCCATGAGCACGGCATGTCCTCACGCACTGCTCCCCACTCCCCGCTGTCCATGTTAGCTGCCCACTGCTTCTTCACGGATGGGTCAAACGCAGAAGACAGATTTAGTGCACTGGTGCACGGTGTGCTGTGCTGTGGTGTGTTCCACAATGACAATCTCTCACTTCAATTAATTTTTCCAGGGGTTGTTTTAAACTGCCGCGCGACAACCAGACTTAACCCCATACAAAATTTTAGGCTTCTCTGGGCAAACAGTTGCCGTTAGCCTTGACAAGTAGCCGCAAATTTGCAGCAAGGCAATCTTTTCACATGCAAATGAGGTTTGTGGCAAACTTGCAGTGGACTTTATGAAAAATTTATGCACATGGCAAACTTGTTCACTACAAGTTTGTCATTACCGGCAAATTGTTTTGGTTTTATTTCTAGCGGCAGTTTGTCATTGTTGCCAGAACATTGCCGGAAGTTTGCCACTAGTGGCTAATAATGACAAATTTGTGGCAACATACTTTGGCAAACTCCACAAATTAAACACAAGTTTGTCCCAAACATCTTTTTTGTTTTTGTAAGTTAAAACTCACAACACCAGTCAGAAATGTGACCCTCCACGGCAAAACCAGTCGCTTGTCGCAACGGAGGTTTCGAGAAAAATGAGCATTTATGTTGCGTGGGCTAAAATGTTGGATTTTTTGTTTTTAGTGTTTTGAAACAGTGGAAGGTATATACTGTACTGTTGGGTGAATAAATTTCACTCGAAAATCCTATCTTTTCCATCTTAAAACGTGACTTTCTTGAGGTGAGGGAATTCAATTCCAGCAGAATGTTAAAAGCTCTGTTTTGGACCGTCGCATCTAATATTTACGGTAAATCCACTGGTTGACTAGCGTATTTCTAAGATATTTCTCCGGAATCCATCTTCGTCTCCCGAGTTCAGTTAACCTAACGCAGGTAGGCTATCCGCAGGGCTGTGAATGCGAGGGCTACCGTAGAATGCAAACGTAGCCGCATCAGCATCTGCCAAGCTGCCTACAGAGTGCTACGGCGATAGTCAACTTCAAAGGCAGATTTGTCCGTTTCTCACTTGGCGACAGGAGAAACCCGACTCCTTTGAATGTTGATATCTCAGTCATAAGTCGTCCCATTCATTCCATATAGGTATCGTTTTGAAGCTTGATTTATGCCCTTTCATGAAAACCTAATAACTCAATCTTGAAAATTGGCGCATGTTTATTGGTTTTGCTGCGGAGGGTCACAAATATGTTTGAATATCTGCAGTCATTACTTTCAACTACAAATCTCACCAGAACACGTTTGGTTTCCAGCAGCGTGACATTCTCACCCCGTTCTCTCTTTTCATATAACAAGTGGCGGAGAGAGTAAAACGTAATGTGTCACAATTACCTGGCATGTGTAAATTAGGGATCGCATCGACACAAGCTTGGTTGTGGGTCGATACTGATATACTACAGTTCGCAGTAAAAATTTGGGGCAGTTGTGATGGCGTAACATTTAACCCCATGATCAATAAAGGTACCACCGCGGTACTCATGAGCAAGGTACCACCCCTAAGAACTGAAAGTGAAAATGAGTGATTATTTGTCATTGTGAACACACACAGCACAGCACACTGCACCACACAACCAAATGTGACCTCTGCATTTGACCCCTCCATAAGGCAGACCCCTCTCTTAGACGGCATCTGTTTCATAAGTACCTCAGTGGTACATTTTATCACACACGCATGCAATTGACGCTGGCTCTGTCAATTTAAAAAAAAAATTATGTCAAAATTAGATGGCTTTTTTATGTCCGATACCGATATTGTAAATTTGGATATCTGCCGATACAGATACAAATCTGATACAGTCATTCTTTTTTTAACCACGAAATAATTCTTTAAAATGTCTGAATACATGACTGAGGTTATTGTTATGCTTAAAGAAGTGCTTGATTTAAATACTGTTTTAAAACTGAAACAATGTAATAATTACACACACATAGGCATATAAATATTTCTTCTTTCTTATTGATTACACTGTAACATTTAATTTAAAAAAAAAAAATTAGATCAATTGAAAATTAAATACTGAAGTTTGTCATTTTTAACCAATTTGGCTTATAAAATGAGCTGCTTCTGCAGAGAACTACATTTCCCAGAATCCTCTGCGCAACATCTCACAAATCCTTTCACATACAGAGGGATCAGGTCTTGCCTTGATCACGCCACTGAAAACGTTGTGTGTCACTATTAAGCGTCCGTGTGAAATACGAGCGGAGCATGTTCTAGCGATTAAAATGAATTAAACAAGGCTTCGATTCTAGAAAAATTGCTTCGACCGTTTTTTGTAATAGAATTATTCGAGTTATTGGAACAATCGTTTCAGCTCTACTTTACCGCAGTGCCACTTCCCATGCATAACGAATTGAGCGTTCACACATTCACAGATTGGCTTCATGGAACGGCCCAATGCCCAATTATTTTTTTCTGTTCTTTGGACATCCATTTGGGTCTGTACTGCCTCTACACACACTTGATATAAAATGGTGAATTGTGTTAGTATTAATTAATGAATGTCAGTAATCGTGTGCTGAAACGAGCCGCTTAGATTTCTCCCCTACTTCTACATCACAGTAGGGGACAGTTGAATAACTCCACCCTCCTATCTGAGAAGCTCCGCCCACCGGGTAAAAACTGCTAGCGCTTCCTGCTCCGCCATGTTTTCTCACCAGCGCTAGTGTAGGAATCACAGTGAAGAAGTCTAGCAGCGGAGTGTTGTGTTGAACATGTATGGCTGTATGGATGGTCTGTTTGTAGCAGCCGTGTGGATTATTTTCACGTGAGGTAAACTCTCGCCGTGTGTGTGGGCAGCTGTAGCTCGTTTTCATTTAGGAATACTACTGAGAAACAGCCTGTTCTGAAAGAGACTGAAACCGAGGGGTAAAAAGCAGGTGAAAAAGCCTAATCTGAGAGGTGTTTTCGGCAAACTACTTCAGAGACATGTTTAGAGGAGCTCAAAGACCTATTCTTACTTGTTGAAAAAATGTATTAGACCTTTAAGAACATCGCTTTAAAAACTGACCGATACCAATAACCATAAAAATGTTAAATATCGGCGCTGATAATCGGTTGACCCTTAGTGTCAATATGGACATGTGACAAAACAGTTAACTTACCTTTAATGAGGCGAGCAGAACCATTCCAAACATGAAGACATGCAAAGAGACAAAAGAGAAAAACATTAAGAAAGAGAGAAGCAGGTGAAGAGAACATTACATTTCTTTTATGATCCTGAATCAATCCAGGCAGAAGGTGATGTGAAACAGCAGCATCCGTCAGCACAACATCCGCAATGAAGTCCAGCTACGGTCATTTCGCCTAAAGCAGTGGCGAATCTAATCTGAAGTGATTAGCAGAAGTGATGCTGAGGAGAGGAACAGCTCAGAGAGAAGCATCTCCTAGTCTTCACTATGTGCATGTGTTACAGCCCCATGAGAAGGTGGGTGCACTATATTCTAGTGTGTGTGTGTGTGTGTGTAGATGATACTGTCTTGAAATCAGTCCATTTCTGATGAAAACTGACTTGCGACTAGTAATTTTTACTTCTTTTTAGCTTTATGCAGTATAAAAGTGCTGCAACTATAGATGTAACTTCTAGAAACAGTAAGAACAATGTGTGTTTTATTGACTTGCAGAGTTGTTATTATGAGACATTCTACGGCTTAGTACTGTGAAGAAAAACAAGGTTAGTGCCAGGCGGAAACACTTCTTTATCCATTTGGTATCCATCTGGATATAGAATAAAATTATTTGATAAAAAATGCATTTTTCTATATTGGTTTCTTACTCTCTAACATTATAGAATGGAAAAAAAATATTTTTTGATCAACTGAAAATGAAAATGAAGAAATACTGATGTTTTGGCAAATTTTGAGCCGATTTGGACTCTTTTTGGCCTATAAAATGAGCTGCTTTTAGCCTTTCTGGGAGAGAACTATATTTCCCATAACCGCCCTACACGCCAGTCGAAGCTGCTTCACAATAACGTAATGAACGAGCATTCGGAATAAACTCTGAAATGATCAATAAACAGCTGTATTGTGAGTAGAACACTGGTTGTTGTTATTTATCATTTAAAATATGTTTTGACTGAGCTTAGTGTACTGAGTTGCCAGCGCTAACACACACAGCACGCGTTTACATTACGAAAAATGTCATTCATGCTTTTTTACACAATTCCTCTTGTTTTTATGCACAAAATTACTCACAAATACTTTAACATACAGAGGAATAAATCTAATCTCCGTTAAGTTCACAGTCTTGTGATTCTGATGTTATGTGTGAGGCTTCTTTCTATAAGGTTTATTTATTAAATGGCTAATTACTAAACAACGCTAAATGCGTGCGTCAGGGATGAAAAGTTAATGCACGTGGTGTGTAGTGTACACGTGCACGCGTGTGAAGGTGTACATTGTGTTGTGTTGCGTATGAATGTGTTATTTTACATGTGTGTGTGCACGTGCATGCGTTAGTGTGTGTGTGTGTGTTCCTCCCTCTCTCCCTGCCTGAATCACACCATCCATATTTCAACAAAGGCTTGCCAGGCTGTTGAAGGTGTTATTTGTTTCAGCTGAAGTTGCGTTTTTCCGCCTCGCTGTGTTTCTTAAGTGGGTCAGCCAAAACAGCCGCACCAACCTTACGCATTCCCTCCCTCCATCCATCTCTCCCTCCCTCCCTCCCTCCCTCTCACAACACTAATTGTGTGTCCTACCACGGGGCTTTGAATGTGCCAGGGCGGGGTGTGTGTGTGTATGTGTGTGTGTATGAATAATTCCCGCTTCGGCTGTGATCTCCAGGACGCTGTGACTGCAGGGGTGAGATGGGAGCTGATGAGCCGTCCCCCCCGTCTCTCTCTCACACACATACAAACAGACACACACACCGGATGGGGCTTTAACCTGCCAATCTCTCTCCGTCTCCGAGCCGTCGGGTTTTCCCCTGGACCGGAACAAGGCTGAGACGTGCAGCTTGGTCGAACGGGCTGCCCGTCTTTCAATAAACACTCGTTATTGTCGACCTCACAAAGGCTCGCTGCTGTTCGTGAGCTGACATATTGGCACTCTTTCCACCACTCGGGTGTCCTCTAACACAAAGTCACGCTCCTGACATTCCTGTCAAAGTCGCCAATTAATCAAAATCCGGTTTATAAAAGGATATATGTGCTAATAATAACGAGTATGTAATTAAAGTCTGGGAAGCAGCAGACAATGTGATTTTGATAATTAGATAATTAGCCTGATTTGCAGATCTACGGATGACAAGTTCTCTCTTGGTATGACGAGGTGACTTGTACCAAGCGCACTCTCTTCTACTGGTGACCCAAACGCCTTCAGACAAGGCCGGTTTGACCTCACCCCAGGGCCCTTCCAACGAGCGGTTCAATTAGCTTCAACATTAGCATGCTATTTTCTGCCTCATGATGTTGTGTTTTGTCTGGTTTGAATGTTCCTTCCGGGCACAATTACGCCTTGCCGAGGAGGTCTCTTGGGTCAGAGGACGGGCCAAACTGTTAAAACGTCCACCCAGCGATGGTTTGGCGAGATGGAAAAGTGCTGGAGAGAGATGTAATTACAGAAACTTGCTTCATGCAGGTGCTTGAAGAAGGACAAGGAGAGCTTGGCTTGGCTCAAGTGGAGCTTGCTGTTCCAAGATGAAGACGAAAGAAAAGACCACCTGAAGATACCGAACGAACGAATGTCAAGTGCTGCCTATTGTCCAAACCCTGTTGGCTCTCCATGTCCACCTTGTGCTGCCCACTGCTCAGAACAGGAAGCCAATTTATCGCTGAGCGCCCTTTTGCCCAGCAGCGTCCTCGTTCTTCTTAGCCGTGACCGGAGTTCACTTTATACTGGCTAAAGATGAAAACGACAGGTCTCCCGTGGGCAGCCTGCCCCGCTTCCTCCCTAAGCTCTCTGTAAAATAGGATTCCTCTCTCTCTTTCCCCTCCAACATGTCCAGCCTTTCTACATTCCACTCCTCCGGGCCGCCGCTAAATACGGCTGCCTCCGGCCGGTCAGCAACGCTGCCACCGTCGTCACCACTGGCGGTCCGTATGTCCTACACCACTCAGCACTTCTTACAGGGATTAGGAGTATGATTTACACACTTGCGAATTATAAGCTTTAAAAAAATTGACGGTATTAAAAATGACTGAAAAAGGAGGGGTTAGATGAGCGCCTTTAATCTATGGACTGCTTATAAGAGCAAAATTGGACAATGAATATACTGTCGCTTTTGGAAAAGAGTCGTCTTAATGGTTTTAGAAGGAATTTCGCCCCGAGAACTCATGAAGCGCAGCGCCGACATTTACGCTTACGTAACGTTGGTGCTCATTCATGCATGTGTCCGTAATCTCTCTCTTTCCTCTCCTCTCCTGCTTCTTTGGAGGTTTGACATGCCGCTGCATTAGCTCAGACTCGTTCCCTGCATCCCCCTCTGTGTCTTTGTCTTTTGGTCTCTTTCTTCTGCCCAGATTGTGGAGACTCCATATTAACGAGTCGTCCTGGCCTGTAATTTGCTGGTGACATAAATGTCAGGAAATGGCATGAGCATAAAAGAGCAAATCAAGCCGGAGTTCTATAATCTGAGTTGTAAAAATGTGTTACACATGCCTTATCTCTTCAAAGAACACGGGACACCGCATCCCACGTCACAGGGCGAACACATGCAACACACACACATAAACCTCTCCACCAATTTACTACAATGCACATTCAAGCCACCTGAGACCAAAATGCACCTCATGACGCAGTACTGCTGAGCAGCTTGCACCATCATCACATTTTTTTGTTGTTGTATGAGTAACAAAAAGAACTGACAAAGCAAGTGCTTTCCCAGTGTCCAATCACAAAGCCAGCCAGGCCAGAGCTGGGCGATTACAGGTCTGGAGGTTTTCCCTCCTACCTAGTGAGTCATTTCTGGTGAAGATCTACCAGAGAGCAGGTGTGAATGTTCCGATGATGGAAAATCTGCTGGTTTCTAGTAGTAGAAGACATGTCTATGGTCCACTATGGTTCATCTGTTGCAGAACATCATAAACAGGTCAACTGCTTTTGACAGGGGTGTCCAGTTCTGGTCCTTGAGGATCTCCATTATACCTAGTGTCACTCCTGGTAAGGATCTACGTGACACCAGGTGTGAATGTACTGAAGTCATGTATGAAGAAAAATCTGCTGGATTCTGGAAATCCTATTAGTAGAAGACATGTCTATGGTCCACTATGGTTCATCTGTTGCAGAACATCATCAACAGGTCAACTGTTTTTGACAGTGGTGTCCAGTTCTGCTCCTGGAGGGCCAGTATTCTGGAGGATCTCCATCATACATGGTGAGTCCCTTGTGCTAAGAAGAGCAGAGTGAATGTTCTGAAGTATGAAGGAACCATGGTAGGAGGAGACTTGTCTATGGTCCAGGATGGACAAAACCACCTCTATGGTTCATATGTTGCAGAACATCATTAACAGGTAAACCATCTTTGACGGGGTGTCCAGTTCTGGTCGTCTAGGATCTCCATCAAACGTAGTGAGTCAGTTCTAGTGATCTTCTACCTGAGACAAGGTGTCAGTGTTCTAAGCTTAAGTATGATGGAAAACCTCCAGGATACAAGCTCTCCAGGACTTGAACTGGACCCCCCCCTGGTTTTGAGCTATTCCTCCTACAGTTTTTGCACTAGAAACTTTATTCCAACTGTAAAACGTGTAGTCTGTAGCAGTGTAGGGTGCTTGTAGACCACATTTTTGATACATGCACTCATTTGTGAGCTCCCTCCATTTTGTTCTCTGTTTTCTTTCCCAAAGACTAACATGGAGCTCAAATTTCGATACTTTACTGTGCGGCCGACGTTCTTCACAAAGCCACCAAATTCAATGTGATTCAAGGGTGCATGGCCTCCTCACATATCTGTAACTGTCATGACCTGCACTCGTCTTTTTCATCCTTTAGTACTGCCGTCTATTTTTCCCATAGGAAATTTTAGGCATTTTTTTCTCATTAAGAATACATGGGATTCTGGACTGGAAAGCTTCCCTCTGCCTGTTTTCGTATGGTTCTTATGCCACCTTAGACCACCTCACAGAACACACATCTCAAACTGTCTTTTTTTGAAAACTTTTATTATCCCTCATTTTTCCCCATTCATCACTTTGACGCATTATAGTGAAAGTCTTTTCATGTCACAGCTACAAAACTTGAGCAAATCACTTTGGTGTTATCTTGCGGAAATGCATCGCTAGTTTGTCATTGGGAACACAGCACAGCACACAGTGCACCACAACAAAATGTGACCTCTGCATTTGACCCATCCGTGAAGGAGCAGTTTATCAGTGCTTGGGGACAGTACCTTGCTCATGAGTACCTCAGTGGTACCTTTACTGGTCTGGGATTCAAACTGGCAACCTTCCGATCATGGGGTGAATGGCTTAACTGTTACACTACCGACTGCACAAACTGCCAACTTTATGATGATGACCACCAGACTTGGAGTTGACTGATGTTTTCTTTAAGAGCTGATATTGATATAGATTATTACTAACCAATATTAATAATCAATAATTGTCAACTGTAAAAATGGAATATACAAAAATGGATGGAAATTTAGATTTTTTTGGCTCTATCTGACATCCAGTATTACCAGCGTTGGGTCCCCTGAGCTCTAGGGAGACTGTCCATGAAATAAAGGAATGGAAGTGGCTCTGGATAACAGCACCTGATAATGGCACAGCTAGAAAGCTCTCTTAGCAAAGTCCAAAAACCACACAGTCCACACTGTCAGTTTGCGTTCAGCATTTTGGGGAAATCACTGTGGACCAGAAGACATGAGTCACTCCCAAATCCCATGGATGAGATCGCGACAGTCTAGGAGACTGGATGGAAAAGCTGTTTGAGGATTTACTCATCTTTCATAAAGAGAAATACAATCACTGGGCTCTCGCTGTCACTCCCCAAATATCCTCTGGATGTCACCCAGAAATGGACTCTCTCTCTCTCTCTCTTTGTGTAAGCAATGCAGGGCTTAAAATCTCAATTTCCTAAATTTTTGTTCTGGTCCCAGTCTGGGCCTCATGGTTCATCTTCAATTTGAGAAGTGACCCTTTTGCAGTGTTACCCTCACAAATAAATAGTTCAAATGCTGGACCGGTACCACTGAGCAAGGAAGGCACTGTTCCCCGGGCAATGAACACTTCAGCTGCTCGCTGCTCCTGCACCTGCAGTCGGTAGCATAACGGTTAAGGCATTCGCCCAGTGAACGGAGAGTCGTTGGTTCGAATCCCGGACCGGGAAAGGTACCACTGAGGTACTCATGAGCAAGGTACTATCTCCAAGCACTATTCCCTGGGCGCTGTCTACTGCTCCTTCACAGATGGGTCAAATGCAGAAGTCACATTTCATTGTGGCGACCTGTGTGCTGTGCGGTGTTCACAATGACAAATAATCACTCACTTTCATTGTATGTCTCGTGAAAGTACAGAGACTGACTTGCACTAGAGGCCCAAATATCTACAGATTTACAACCTAATTAATAACTCTAAAGTCTCTCTTTCAGCTCAAGTTTGTCACTTTTGGGAGCTTGAGACAAGGAGACTTGTCTGTTTAGCTGTGCACTTAAATTATATGCTTAATACCAAAACGGCATAACTCCGTTTCACACAAGCATCCCAAAATATTCCTGGGAATGCTGACAGAAAAACCCCTTTCACACCACCAGGACACTGCCAAGATTATCATGTTGACACTCATGATGAAAATCCCCAAAAGGTGGGAGTGATGTTATGGCTGTACAGCCTTATCATCGTGATGTGTGCATGCGTAACTGTCAAGTAGCAGGATGTTCAATGTCAAGTACAACAAATTAAATCAAAATTAAAGCTACCGCCTTTGCTACGAAAGGAAAATTCATTGGATTCTCATTTTCCACGAATAACCTACAAAATAAATCTGCCAAATAGAGCATCATTTACAGTTCATAAACTTGAAGTTCATGGTGTTTTCACCCCAAAATAGCCTTCAGTAAAAAGTTGTCATCCAATTCCCAGTCATCGCATCACATTATGACAGAGAAGCTCGTTGACTGTTTAAAATTCACAAGACAGTCACCCAGATCTCACCATTTGTCCGTACAATTTGTTCCCAAAACATTGCCAGAAGAGGTATTTGTTCCAGGCAAACAGCTTGGACTGGAGTTGGATTTCAAGTTCTGGCTTTTATTCATGCACACCTGAGTCCTGGTAAATTTACGAAAATGTTACGAACTGACGTGCACATTTGAAGGCCAAAATGCAGCCACCTTGCCTTTCTGGAAAAGTCCAAGACAAATAAGTTCTCCAATTTCAGCACCATGGAGAGCAGCCGACAGACTGAAACCTGATTAGTTTAAAACCTCTACCTTACTTTCAGACCTGCAGGCACAACATCTACATTTTCGGGATAAGGGTGCGTTTTCCAAAAGCATAGTTGCACTATGTTAGTTGTTAATGTAGCTTCAACCAACTGCTTTTCAGATCTCTAGCTCTTCATTCCCCTTCTACCAGCTAACTGACCCATAATTAGAGCCGATCAAGACGCTGCACGTCCCAAGCTGATTTCCAGCACCGTTCTGAAGGCGTGAGGCGGCAGCGCGACCATACCGAACACGATCTTAATGGAGTGCAAGAGCTAAGCTGATTTCTCGAGTCGTCTGGGTGCAACTTTGTCAGCTCTAGATGACGGGGTGCGAAAAAGTAAGACGGTGCCCGACTCCCCGCCGCGCTCAGTGCAATTATCGCCTGCACCTCCATACCACGGGAACATGAACGTGTGCATGTGGGAGACAAGGCAGGAGTGGTGGGAGCGTCAACAAGAGAAAAGAGGGAAGGACAGTAATCCCACTAGAGCTAATTCCCTACAGCATTTCATGAAGTCTGATGCGGGAGAGAAGCTCACACCTGGACGCGCACAAAACAGAAATAAACGCGGCGGATCTGCGTCACGCCAACGCTCTACAGCAATCCACCAGCCCCAGCCAGACGCGGCTGAATGTGTGCTTAACAGTTTTATTCTTGGAAAATGAAGGTGAGTGGAGAGAGGGGAGGAAAAAGACTGTGAACTGAATGTACGCAGCAGCTCCAGCGTTGAGCCAGAAGACTATAATTTTCAAAACTTTTATTCAGCTTTTAAAGCAAAGCCTGCATAAAAGGATTTAACCGGATATTTCCTACCTTGTGCTGTCAAAACCACTTGGTCATGTTTAGAGCTGTTTGACTCACTAGGTATGTGTAGCAAAAATACAGGATTGTATGTGCAGCAAAAGTCAGGATTTATATTTACGATACTTATCAGACGCAGAGCAACTTTCATTCATTAATTCATTATCTGAACCGCTTAATCAAAACCAGGGTTGCGGGGGAGAAACCTATCCCAGGAACTACAGGCACAAGGCGAGGACCAACCCTGGGCAGGCGCCAACACACAGCAGGACAGTTGACCTTTAATCATTTAGTTATTTTTGAAGGTAAATCTGAGGCATTTTTATTGCACATTTCCTGCGTCTTCCAAACATAAAAAAGAAGTGAGTTCACTGACGTATGGCTCAATGCTTTGCGGGAAACGACAATGATTGGTCAAAAAAGTTGCAGCAATCAATCAAAATAGCAAGGTCGTGATGAATTTGCGTTAATAGTTGCGATCACAACATCATGGAGGGTCTGCTCAAAGACTAGTGCCACAGCTGCGTTCTGCATCAATTGAAGTGCTCTAGTCGCCTTCAAAGACAGCCAAGCCATTAAGGTAAGTACACTTTCAGGTGGAAGTTGGATGAAGTCTCCTTACCTTGAGTGGCTTGACTGTGTGGGTGGCCGTGGGTGTGTACAGAAGGAAGAATCAATGGAAGCACAAACGCCTGCAGTTGCACAGCGATAAGACGGTGCTTGCTTCCGGCGAGCATGTTTAGCGTCTGTTTCAAGAGCAAAGGGAACTCCTGGCTTCCCACAGCAGCACTCTGATAAGTACTCGGCTCTAACCGCAGCAGATGCCTCACGCTGGGCTCACAATAAAGCAAAACGGAAGAGCGGAGCGCGAGGAAAAAGGCTGGGGAGCTTTGTTAACAGCACGGCCTCGACACTGGATCACCTCCAGTGGCCAGATTCTCCGAGATAAAAAGAGGAAGAGGAACGATGTGACGGCACAGTGCCTGACGGAGTGAACGGCAGCAGGAAATAAGACTAAAATCTGGAAGAGAAACTTGGGCTGGTCGGAAGCATGAGTGTAGGACTCATCGTGGAAGGAAAGATGTGCATTTACGGCATTTAGCAGACGCTCTTATCCACAGCGACTTCTATTCCCTAATTTCAGGGAGAGTTTTCTTTGAAAGGGTTAAATGATCGTGCTCAGGGACCCAAAGATGGTAGGGCTGGAGGTATGATTCAACCCACAACCTACTGGAGCAGTCTGTAGTACAATGGTTAGAGCGTTCATCCCGTGAATGCAATGTCGCTGGTTTGAATCCTGGACCCATAAAGGTACCGATGAGGTACTAATGAGCCAGATCAGCTGCCCACTGCTGCTTTACGGATTGGTCAAAAGCAGAGGTCATATTTCGCTGTGGTGCACTGTGTGTTGTGCTGTGTTTTGTTTATAATGACAAATAATCACCCACTCACCGTAGCACTACCATATTTAGCCAATTTAAGATTTTTGATGATGAGTTGGTATTAAAGATAAATTACAAAACAACAAAAAAGATACAGACAAAAGACGTGTTCATCATCCAAGTTATGAGCGTTGGCAATGTGTAATTTGTCCACTAGAGGGCAACACTGCAAATCCATTGTTGGCTTGTTTGTGTTTTTAAACATTTCATTCATAAGTCAAACTTAAAAACTTTATATGTTTTTGTATATTTTGTACAATTTATAGAAATTCATCTAAAAATAATTTTCTATAAATTGTACAGAACAACCACCTCAATGGTGGCAGTTCAACTGGACTTGAGCCTACAGCCTCTTGGGCTACAGCTGAATATCCTACGAGGTTGTAGATTAAAATCTAGTTAAACTGCCACCGTTGAGGCCCTGTTCAAGGCTCCTGAGCTTCGACTGTCTCTGTAATTAGGAAACTGCAGTGAATCTGTCGTGTAAATAACTACATAAATATTAGGAAAAATCGTATGTTTGTGCTTCTGGAAAATCTGCCAAAAATCATCTGATTTTTTAATTTTTCCAATTAATGAAATTGCTGTACGCCTTAAAAGTTCTATATGAGCCAGGAATGCTCTGCCATACAACAAGGAAGGTTTTGCTCACAGGAGATCATTAGTCAAAACGATTATGCGCTGTGAGTAGAATTCACAAATCACATCTTTATTAAAGCGCACCATGCCACCATCTAGATCGCCTTTTTCCGCCTTTTCTCTGCCGGTGCGCACTGTAAATATCTTCATCCCCTCAGCCGATACCCACACAGGAGGGCGTCTTAGGACATTTGACATCTAATAAGGCTCAATCTAAAAAGCTGCAGAAAGTGCACTTAAGCTGAGCGCTACCATGCTTCTGCTGCTGAGATGACAGTCTCGTTAATTTGCCTCGCTCCACCACGGGTAATGACTTTCCTGATTTACAGTAGTGCTGGATCCCCTCGTCTTCTCGTCACTACACGCTGAAGTGAAATGGAGTTGCTGTTTCTAATTAGCCTCCCTCGTTTTGATGGGATTATATCAGGCGTTGGGGTAGGATCTAATCCTGAACTGGTCCTTACTGACCCCTAACGACTTCGGCAATCATCACCACCTCTTCAAACCTCTGCCGTGGTGATCAATGTAAGCAACGCTATGTTTAACAGCGGCTCTGGGTAGAGTATAGAGTCAACAGAAGCTTCTGTTAGACTTTTTAAACCAAAATAAGTGAATTTTAAGCGTCTGTCATTGTGAACATAACACAGCACAGCACACAGTGCACCACGACCAAACATGACCTCTGCATTTGATCCAGCTAGTTTGCATACATCTTAACGTACACTATCAGGGATCCCAAGTCTCCCGGAAGTTCCGGCAGTCTCCCGCATATTGATAGCGTCTCCCTGATGCCCGCAAATTGAATAAAATATCCCGGAAACTGGAGCAAACAAACAAGAACCTGCACGCGAGACAGTAGCGTGTGCATCGCGCACCTGACGGAATGAGAGAGTGAGAGAACGTGAGTATGTGTGGATCTCCCCCCCTCCCGGAAATGAGTTTTTGCTGGTTGGGATGCCTGCACTATGTTAGTAGCTAATGTACACTATGTTAGTAGCTAATGTACACTATGTTAGTAGCTAACGTACACTATGTTAGTTGCTAATGTACACTATGTTAGTAGCTAATGCACACTATGTTAGTAGCTAATGTACACTATGTTAGTAGCTAATGTACACTATGTTAGTTGCTAATGTACACTATGTTAGTAGCTAACGTACACTATGTTAGTTGCTAATGTACACTATGTTAGTTGCTAACATACACTATGTTAGTTGATAATGTACACTGTTAGTTGATAATGTACACTTAGTTGATAATGTACGCTAAGTTAGTTGCTAATGTACACTATGTTAATTGCTAATGCATGCTATGTTAGTTGCTAATGTACACTATGTTAGTTGCTAACATACACTATGTTAGTTGATAATGTACACTATGTTAGTTGATAATGTACACTATGTTAGTTGCTAATGTACACTATGTTAGTTGCTAATGTATACTATGTTAGTTGCTAATGTACACTATGTTAGTTGCTAATGTATACTATGTTAGTTGCTAATGTATACTATGTTAGTTGCTAATGTACACTATGTTAGTTGCTAACATACACTGTTAGTTGCTAATGTACACTATGTTAATTGCTAACGTACACTGTTAGTTGATAATGTACACTATGTTAGTTGATAATGTACACTATGTTAGTTGCTAACGTACACTGTTAGTTGATAATGTACGCTAAGTTAGTTGATAATGTACACTATGTTAATTGCTAATGCATGCTATGTTAGTTGCTAATGTAGTTTCCTAGCCACAAATTATTGTCCTAAAAGTTTCCAATCTTGATAGTCTTTTTTTCAATCTTTCACATTCTCTACTACCTTATCTTCATGTCTGTTGAACAGAAGTAGTTCCATGCTGGTGTAAAAGCGCTTACCCGTTGCAGCACAAGAGCTCCTAACAGCTGACCAGATGCTGCCGCAATAATCAGGCCGTAATTGCCTCTGGGTGTGGCTCTTTTGTGCTGAGCTCTGTCTGGAACTGCCAGAGGGGAAGACTAGCGTGCTAACTCACGGCACTCAGCTTAAGACGAGCATGCGAGTTATGGCTGCCCTTGACTTTACTCTTTTTACAGTCATCGAGGTCATGTTATATTCATAAGGGATAAAAGGCGGGACGGTCACTGAGGCAACGTCGGATCTCCTCATGCCCCCTGGCTCCCATGACGACTGTCCCCAATCTCTTGTATACCCAAAAACGTTGTTTACTCACTGCATGTGCCGAACGCCTGCGGCACGTAACCACGCAAACACTCTCTGGGTTCGTGGCTCGTCCTCCGCCCTCGTCTACTGCCACTCCACTCCTCTCATCCTCCTCTTTTGCCGTTCACAATTAAAGCCCGGCGTGGCAAGTGCCGCGTTTGATCGGTCTTATCTGTGCGTCTGCTGTAAAAGACCGGGCCCTTTAAAGGCGCCGGGCCCCCGCCAGGCACGTCCGCTACGGTCGCCATGACGCTCGACTGCTATCGGCTCATCAATTAAGCCGTGTGCTAATTGGATTATAAGTCACAGAAGGCAAATGAAAGAGATGAATTAAGGAGCGGTTGATAGGGGAGACGGATATCCTCCCATCTGAGCCGGCCGGGCAGCGCTTACAGTGGAAGCTATAAACGTCCTGATTTCCAATAACGAGTGCTTACATAAAACAAGACAGAGAGGGACAGATGTGAGAGGAAAAGGGATCGAAAGAGGGATGAGAGAGAGGGAGAGAGGTGGGAGAGATATAAGAGAGACAGGAGAAGATGGAGGAAGAAACAAAGGGAAGATGGAGGAAGAAACAAAGGGGAGACAGAGAGGCGGATAGAGAGGAAAGAGGGATAAAGAGAGGGATGTGGGGGGAAGAAGGAGAGGGTGCGGAAGAGACAGAGAGAGGAAGGGAGAAGGAGATATACAGGGGAGGAAACGGAGAGATGTGAGCAGTAGAAGGAGGGAGAGAGGAAGAGAGGGATGTAGAGGGGAGGAAAGAGGGGGGAAAGGGAGAGACAGGAAGAAGAAAGAGAGGAAGAGAGAGGGGAGAGGGAGGGAAAGACAGAGAGAGGAAGGGAGAGAGGTGAGAGTTGAAGGGAAGAAGAGAGGAAAAAAGGGATAGAATAGGAGAGGAGATGTGAGAGGGAGAGAGGGATTAAGAGAGGGATGTAGAGGGGGAGGAAAGAGGTGGGAAAGGGAGAGACAGTTAGGAAGAGGAAAGAGAGAGAAGGAGAGAGGGGAGAGGGAGGGAGAGAGTAATGAAGAGGGAAAAGAAAGGGGGGAGAGAGGGTGAGATGGAGAGAGGAAGGGAGAGAGGGGAGAGGGAGGGGGAAAGGGATGAAGAGAGGTGGATGAAAGAAAGAGGGAGAGAGGTGAGAGTTGAAGGGAAGAAGAGAGGAAGAAAAGGATAGAATAGGGGAGGTGAGGTGAGAGAGAGAGACAGAGAGAGAGGGATGTTAAGGGAAAGAAAGAAGTCGAGAGGGAGCGGCAGATAGAGAGAGAGAGAGAGAGAGAGAGAGAGAGAAGGGGGAGAGGAAGGGAGAAAGGGGAGAAAAAGAGAGAGAGAGAGAGAGGAGGGATGTGTTGACAGCAGGTTGGTATGAGCTTTAGATTTTCGTTGAGAGAAAATAATTGTGTGTCTGGGGAACAAATGAGGTGAGAGGGCCATGAAGAAGAACTTCAGTAAACACGATTCAGACCCTGAGTGCTGTCCATAATCCTCTTCCTCTCCTCCTTTCTTCCTCCCTTCTTCCTTCCTTCTGTCTCTCACACACATGCACAAATATACACCACTGCCTCCCTAGTGTTACCCATCATCATCATCAAACTCACTCTCTCCTTCCCCCTCTCTCCCACACCCTCCAAAAACACTCACACATACCCGCACACACACACACACGTCAGGTGCACCTGCAGCGCTCGGCCTTGCAATGATAATGTCGGAGCGCTGGAGTTTAATTTCAGACTGATCCCCCCACCCCGCAAACAGCCTGCAGACGTGTGAGCGTTTCCTAGCGAAACCTAGCGTTTACCCTTTACTCTTTTTAAACCTTACGGAATGAAAGGTAACAAACAAAAGCAGGAGAGGCGCGAGTGAGCTCAAGAGCGCGGAACCGGCGTCCCCGTAGGCAGCGCGTCCAGCATGCGGCTCACGAGCTGTTTGTGTAGCGGCGCGGCTCCGACGCGGAATACAAATCAATTTACCCGCGCACTGCCTGAACATAATCAATATACAGCACAAATATTATAGCAGCTAGTAAAAGATGAAACAGCAGTGGAGGTGGAGGAGGAGGAGGAGGAAGAGGAGGAGGGGCACACACACACACACACACACCGAGCAGCCCAGAAGAGTGCTCCAAATATACCATCAACATACGCTAGGTAAAATATCTCCCCTCAAGCGGCTGTAAATAAAAGAAATAAAGAAATAAAATAAAAATAAAAGTGCAATAAATAAATATGGGATGTGGCAAGGCTCCGGTAGAGTGTTGATGTGAGCAAGTAGGAGGGAAGGAGGAAGAGAGAGAGGGTATAGGTAAGTGAGAGAGGGAAAGAGGGAGATATGGTGAGAAAGAGAGAGAGAAGGGGGGAGGGGCAAGTAAAAGAGAGAAACAGAGGAAAAGAGAGGGAGAGGGAGAGAGAGAGAGAGAGAGAGAGAGAGAAAGGTAAGGAAGGATGGAAGGAAGATAGAATTGTAAGGAGATAAAACAAGGAGTGAAGAGAGAGAGAGAAAGAGAGATAGAGAAGGAAGGAATGAAGGAAGGAGGGAAGAGAGAACTGTAGGGAGATGAGACGGAGGGAGGAGTGAAAGAAAATTAGAGAAAGATATGGAGGGGAAGAGAGAAAGAGAGAAAGACAAAAGAGAGTGACAGAGAGAAAGAAGGATGAGAGTGGCAAGTGAAGGAGAGAAAGAGGGGAGGGTGTGTGAGAGGGAGGGAGGGAGGGGGCATTGAAATAGGGAAACAGAGAGAGAAGGAAGGACAGGAGGGGCAAGTGAAGGACAGAAAGAAAGGAAAGGGTGATAGAGAGAGAGATGGAGGTAAAGGTCAAGTAAGAGAAAAATAAAGGCAGGTAGAGAAATGGCAAATGAGAGAAAGAGGGAGGGATGGAGAGAGAGAGAGAGAGAGAGAGAGGGGACAAGAAACAGAATGAAAGTATAAAGAGACTGAGAAGGTGACTGTTCATGTGTGAAACTGAGGGAGGGGGGAGAGATGAGAGGAAATGTGGACACACACCTCTACTCTCTCTCTCTCTCTCTCTCTCGCTCTCCCTCCCCTCCTCCTTTGTGTCCTCACAGCTCCCTCACAAGGTCTGTACTGTAAATATGCTCAATTATTAAAGCATCGCCCGGGGAGCAGGAGCCTGGAGACCTCGCTCACGGGTACCTCAGTGGTACCTTTACCGACCCGGGACCTTCCGATCACAGAGCCAACTCCCTAACCGTTACACAAGCAACTGCCCAGAGTGAATGTCCGGTCTGCTGTCCTCCACCTACACACACACACACGCCTACCCTCCTCACACTGTATATAAGCCATAAAGCAGCCCACGATACAACCTCGCACCTCCCTCACCAACGTGCACGGCACTGCTGGGACTCGCTCTTAAACAGCACAGTCAAGAGCCAAGGAGAAGTGTTGCATATAAGAGTCACAGCTTTATAGGACGCGTGAGACGGCGTTACATTCTCTGGTCTTGCTGGTTTATCGTTAGTTCAACCAAGGAGACCATCAGTTTAGGTTAACGACTGTTTATTGGCAAAACACATTGTCTTTAGTGTGTATGTGATAAGTTTTGGAGGAAGCCCGTCGTTTCGTCGTCGATTTAGTCGTCTCTGAAGCCGGCAGATCTGGCTGGGAGACCAGGCAGGAAGGCGAAGGAGCCTTCCCCCGGACCAAGGCGGAGAGCCGAAGGTGGCGGAGGGGCGGAGGCGGGCGAAATCGAACAGATGTAATGGCAGAGAAGGAGGTCAGATTTACTGCTTATATACTAGCCTGGAGTGATGTGATTGGATGTGCTGGCGTTCATTAGCGCTCTTTGTTTGAACTTTCGTATTCAGGTACATATATTTGCAATAATTTGTACATATTTGAACAAGCAACGCAACACACTACCAGCCCAAAAGCAAATCCATTATACTGGTTAATTTCTTTAACACCAGCTCTCACTCACAATCTCTGTGTTCCTGATGGTTTTAGTGCCACAGGATGAGGGACCGTAACAAAATTACACAACTGTGTTTAAACAGATCATTTTTGAGATCCTTCATTCATTCATTTATTCACGCTGGTCAAGGTTTAATTTCCAATAAAAGTCTAATAATCCCAGAGTTGATCTTTTATTCAACAGTTATGAGATCCACAGCTCCAGTGAGATTAGGCCGTATTAGCATTTCAAAAGTCCAACAACAGTACAACAAATTATAATAAAAATGACAGTCATACACGAAACAACTTGCAGCTATAACAAGAGCATGACGCTCTAACACAACACGCAATGCTTGTACTCAGCGTAAAGTAAAACGGTTCCCCTCTCCACTCTATATAGAGTCACTGCGGCTCCTTTTAGCACTACAGTTACTGAAATTCCCTGTGATATGTAAATATGAGATCCAGCAAAAATTCTAGTATTCATCGAAAGTAGGTTTCCACTTTCAGCTCCATGTCACTGTTATCTGAATATCACTTTTTATAACAGGCATTAGGGTGGCATGGTGGCGCAGTGGTTAGCGCTGCCGCCTCACAGCGAGAAGGTCCGGGGTTCGATCCCGAGGTCCCGCAATCCAAAAACATGCAATATAGGTTGACTGGTGATTCTAAATTGTGAGTGTGACTGTGTGAGTGTGTGTGCCCTGCGGCGTGCAGACGCTTGCCCAGGTTTGGTCCCCGCCTTGGGCCCGTGGTCCCGGGGATAGGCTCCGGACCCTGTGACCCCAACAGATTAAGCGGTTTGGATAATGAATGAATGAATGAATGAATAACAGGCATTGTCACAAGGCAGCTGTACACATTTCTGGTTCCAAGCCCATAAGCTGCAGAACAAAGTGTCATTGTGAACACAGCACAGCACACAGTGCACCACAACCAAATGTGACCTCTGCATTTGACCCATCTGTGAAGGAGCAGTGGGCAGCTGCTTGGGAATGTACCTTACTCATGAGTACCTCAGTGATACCTTTATTGACCCGGGATTCAAACCGGCGACCCTCCGATCACGGAACCAACTCCCTAACCTTTACGCTACTACAATATCAGGCCTCGATTCACCAGGAGTAAATTGACAGGATTGAAGCTTGCACATGGATTTGTTTCGCCTTTCAGCGGCAGACAGGAGCTGTAAGAGTGTAAAAGCTTCCTAAATCAGTTTATATCGCTGCAGTTGGCCTCAAAGTAATACAGGAACCACTCAATAAAAAACGTATGCACCGTTAGAGCATAAAGAAGGATCATATCCAGCTTTAAAAGCTCTCGGTAGGGGGGCGGGGGTAGGGGCGACAAAAGAGCCAGGGCCAGAGCGGAGTCGAAAAGTCAGTCATACGAGAACCGGTCCCTCCCCTAAACACGAGACGACATGTCGGCACAAACCTCCCTCCTTCATTTCAGGCTCCCGCCTCCGATTACAGCCCTTTGGCTTTTTAATTAAAAACGTATTTACCCGTGCAGAGAGGAAAAAAATGGGGAGCCGGGCGTGCTTTGCTGCGATATAAGCACACAGCCATGAAGAGAAGAGAGTCACGGGTCAGGAACAGCCAACGTGTAATTATTTACTGTTTAAAGGGCAAGGTCCAGCCTGGCCTTTTAATCAGCCAGTCCCTTCAGAAAGAGCAAAGTGGCTCAAGATGTTAATTATTGGAAGTCCAAGTCAAACCCAATTGATTGACAAGTCAGTGGCGAAGGGACGTCTCGGAGGAGCTATTAAATCAACATGCGGCTGACAGTTTTCTGTCTCCTCAGCTCTCTTATCACATGGAAAAGTGTCAATCTGACCTTAAAGGAGCACTACGGATGCAGATGCTAATATAGCCGACCATGAACGAAACGCCAATGGGATCTTTAATGCCTCTAATAGCTTAAACAAGTCCTGGAATTACAGATTTTACAAATGAATTTTCATGACCACTTCTCCTGCCCCTTTCAGCACCACTTCTGATTTGAGTGTACTGGTGCAAAATGGCTACTGGAGCATCATCCAGGTGGAGTCATGCATGGTTGAAAAAATACTGGCCCTCAGTCGTTTAATACGTTCTTGCGTTCACATCTGCCGATCCCCAGTACCGATCCGACACCAGTTTTTAATTAGTAAGTTGTGTATTCCTCTGTGTTTACTCTGTTATGGTTAAGGAAATACTTCACTTAAATACTGGGTTCCTTATTAAAACAATGTAATAATTACATACCCATAAGTATATGCTAAATTATGTATTATTTAAATAAGATCTCAAAAATAATTTGTTTAAACACAGTTGTGTAATTGGGTGACGGTCCCTAATCCTGCGGCACTAACACCATCAGGAGATTGTGAGTGAGAGCTGGTGTTTTTAAGGAAATTAAACAGTGTAATGGTGTGATTTGCTTTTGGGGTTGTAGTGTGTTATGTTGTTTGTTCTGCTCATTGTCATATCAATTTGTAGGAATTAGCACGAGTGCCGAATAATAAACCAGCTTTACTGCAGTAACACTTCCCGTGCATAAATGTGTGCACAGGTTTACAGATTGGCTCCATATATCACTCCAATGCCACCGATACCCAATCCAGCTATTTGGGTCGTTACCGGACCGATATCCCATCCACGTATCGGATCAGCGCATCCCTAGTACCATCCGCAAGCACTACTTATGGGAGGCTGCCAAAAAGCTGCCCAGTGCACCTTCTTAAGAACATTTGGTGATTGAGTTCCACTGATTCTGGAATAAGGTTCAACTTGTCTCGGTTGCTCCAAAGGATTACTACATGCTAAATAGATTGTAAAGACGTTTTTGCACACAACACGCTTCTACTTTATGTTAGCAAACGAGCAGCTGTCGCACTTCTTTTGGACGCAGTTAAACACACTGCTTGTAATGAAACTGTCTGTTACAATGCGTGCAAACCTATCAACAGTTTGAGTTTGCACACTGATATTTGGGAACCTCTCCAACATTAGACCTGCCACTGTCAATGTGAGTAAACAACCATATCGCACCCGCATTGTCTCCTTGCATCTCCTCCATCCTTTCCAGCATTTATTTATTACAGAACAGACTTGTGAATGAGACAAAGCCAACAATATTCCTGCGATGAGGGACTCGTGTGAAATGAGTTTTCTGTCAGCATTCCTGGAAAAGGCGTGACCTGGGAATATGCCATGGTGCAATGCAATAAAAAATGATGCATCAACAATGCAGCTAAAACATGCATACACGTGAAAGCTCTGGTCAGCATGTGCCCAGTTTAAAACCCCTGAATATCAAAGACTCGGTGAGCCACGCAAGGGTGTTTTTTGGTGAAAGCTCTGGCCGCGGTGCCCTCATTATAGCAGACCTTGGGGTGTTTAGCAGCTTAGGAGCATCCCTCCTCCACTGCCACCCCCCTGAATGGGTATTAGTCTCGCCTCGCGGATAGAATAGCGCCAGAGACGTGACAGGTAGCAATGCGGCAGAGCCAGTCCCCGTTCTCCGGAACACCGTTAATTAAAAACTAGCTCTTCACCTGTCAGAGAGGAGTGAAAGTTTACCAGCTGCCAATGGAGACAAGCAGGGAAAAGGAGGAAAGAACGGAGGCAGGAAATGCTACACCCCACCCCCTGTAGCGCAATTTGGTGTGTTCCCTTAACACCAGAATCAAAAACCCATCCATCCTGCCTTGAGTGCGTCCCAGGAGAGGTTTGCACAATTTTTCACCTGTGATGTATGACACTACCAAATGTCCGGGAAGGAGGAAACGTGAAAGCCTTTAATAGCAGATGGCCAAGCGACGACTATCTGGGGACCAGATCAAATTAAGCCTTGCGTGTTTTCCGAGGACGTGTCTGATCCAGCTGGGGGAAATAAATTAGCTCTCCACCACAGGATGCCCATGTGTGCATAACGCGGCTCAGATGAGGCTGAGTGGAAAGCCTGCAAGTCTCGGCTCCTGGATGTAATTATTGCCATTGATTTGCAATTGACTGCAAATTCAAGTCAATCATTACGCCAGGGCTATAGTTAGGCTGGATATGGCCAAATAAACCAAATAAATCAGATTCATCAGTCATGAAGCTGAAGATCTTCAGATCTAATGCCCAAAAAGAGTTTCAGGACATTAGAAGACAGGCAAAGCAAGCCCATCCGAGCAGAAGGTGAAACTTGATATGTAGGGACTTACAGTTCATTTTTCACACAGTGCTTTTCATCCAACTTCATCCACATCAACGGAGATTCAGATCGACAGGGGGGCAAGGATACACGGCAAGCAAATGCTCTTAATAAAGTAAAGGCATGTTCACCAAAACTAGAGGTTTTTTTGGGAGAAGAAGAACTTCAGTCTTCATCAGTTTCAATGCTGAAAAATGACTCAATGCCACACTTCCTGCACAAAGAGTCCAAAGGGTATTTTTTCTTGCCATTCATTTGTACCAGCTAAGCTGCTAGCATTCCTGAAGTGGTTGAACTTTTCTTGACTTTCAAACGTGTAAAAGTGCACATCGTAGCCACTTCACTCAATACTATTTTAAAAGCAAAAGACAGTAAAGATACTGAGATAACGTCAACAGTAGGGGTTGGTCAATTTCTGGTGCCATTTTTATTATAAATGAGTAGGATTAGCATCCTTAATGGTAGTGTAACGCTTAGAGAGTTCTCCCCATGATCAGAAGGTCGCTGGTTCAAATCCTGGACCTGTAAAGGTACCACTAAGGTACTCATGAGCAAGGTACCATCCCCAAGCACTGCTCTTTGGGTGCTGCCCATATTCGCTGCCCACTGCTCCTTCACAGAAGGCGAAGCTCTAGCGCTCAATTTATCTGGAAACTGGTAGCTCCCATTAGGCAACATAAAGTCCCACCTTTGCGTTTTCCTTCCCAGCTGAGAAGGGGGAGTGTGTGGGGCTCGCTGGGGGTGTTTGTAGCTAAGCCAACTGCTTGTTCGTTGGCTTGTGGCTGAGAATCCCACAATCCCCCGCTGTGGTTTCAGCAATTAACAGCGCTCCTGTTGGGCTCTTCCCAGCTCGCTGGGACTCAGTGGGGGGCTTCATCAGCGCCACGGAGTCTCCACTGCCAACCCAGGCTGAAGATTGAATTTTTCCAGTATGGACACACATCCTCCTCATCCTGCTCGGCTTTCATTTTTGCCCAGGAAGGAAAGGAAGGGGAGGGAAGGCACACTTTTTGGGCTCAGATTCAATACTAAGAGGGTGTAAAACATGTAAATTAAAGAGATCAACAATGTTGTGTTGTCTTGGGTGGTGCTGGCCTGGTTGTAGGATACTCGCCCACAAACCAACCAACTCCATCCAACCTCCAGCACTACCACCATTGTGTGTCTGAGCAAGATCCTTAACCCCAGAGAAATTGTCTCTTCAAATGAAAACATCAATTTAGATGTTGTATACGTCAAGATAACTGACTGAAAAATCTGCATGTTAAGGGTGTACATCACATTTAAAAATAAAAACAGAAGGATCTGGTTGGAAACAGGTGATGTTGTAAATGTGGCTAATTGGATTCTTGTAGCCAATTTAGCAAAGTTTGTCTGATTAGTGCAGAACAATTGGGTGTCCCAATTTATCCACCAGTATACCCAGCCAAAAGAATGACAAAGCTTTCCCTGCAGGACACAGCAAAGAGCTGTCATTTTGGTTGAGAAGAACAGTCTGTATCTTGATCATAAGTGGCTAATCACCATCTCAGTCTAAGGAGCAATCATTCTGCAGGCAAATGCTATACTGAAATCTCCTCCTTGCCTTTGAGCTCACGTCATCATACTCATTTTCTTGCTCTTCTGAAAAATTCTGACATCATTTAAGGGTCACTTTCCCCAGAAAATTGCCCACCTAGCATCTTACCTTGTCAGAAATGCTTTAGTTTTTGCGTTCCAGGGAAGCACCGGTACTTTAATGGTTAGGGAGTTGTTCTTGTGATCAGAAATCTTGGACCAGTAAAGGTACCACTGAGATGTCTGTGAGTGAAGGTACCATCTCCAAGCAATGCTCCCTGGATGCTGCAGACATCAGCTGGCCACTGCCTGTTTTTTGACAGATGGGTCAAGTGCAGAGATTTGTCTCTGCCAAAGAATTGTCTCAGCCCATGGTGTTGGGTTGAGTTTCAATTTCAGCATTCACTAACGTATCATCTCTTCCGTTGCTTAGAAAAAGGGGATATCCATTAAAAAGGTTCATTTAAAAATGCTGGGCGTCCAGGTGACAAGGTGACTCAACAAGTCTCCCACAACCTGTGTAGATTGTTGGTCTCTCTGGATCTCTCTCAAGTTGTAAGATGTGTGGCTTCCCATAAAAGGTGGGCATGGGTTAATGACAGCTCTGGCAACGCAAACATTGCAGAGAGAGAAAAATGGAGAGATGAAGACAGACAGAGAGGGGTGGAGCTTTGTAGCATTCATGGTGGTGTGTGTCCTACAACTATCATCCAAAATCTCCCCAGGAGCCATGCCCTAGGACCGGTCATAGGCCTTTTCTGGCTGGCGTTTTGGGTTGAGTCAGTGCCCTGGCACACACCCACTTGGATGGCCCAGGTTGGTGGCACGTGTTCGGACTCATGCTCGTCCTGGTCCCCATCCCAGGCAAAGACCAATCATGGGGAAACATTAATAGAACATTAATGCTGGTATGTGTGTGACACTGAGCAATGCTGACACAGTACAGACGGAGGCAGTCCCACCGAGAGGCACGTGAGTGGGGCACTGAGATTTGGAAACTTGTCCTGGCTCTGGAATGGGGTCTCCCCCACTATGCCAACATACGGGCCAGTGCCTGGTCTGCTAGCCCAGTCCCTCCCAAGAACAAGAAGTCTGGCCAGCCCCTCTGTCTCATCGGAAGTGGCAGAGAAAAGAGCAAGAGTGAGGGAGCAAGTGTATTGTAGAGGGAAAGACAAGCTGCTCACTCTTTGACCTTGTCTCTATCAGACGAGTGCTAGCCGAAGCAGGATTCTGCCGTTTGCTCATGCTGAGAGTGGAGTCCAATCGATTACGATCGAAATAGGTCATCTTCTTCCAGTACACAGCCGCCTTTCTGCCCTCACTTTATTTCTTTTCTTTCCCATGGCTACCCATCTTTTCACATCTCATGCTTTCACCGCACCCTTTCTTTCAGTCTTTCTCTTCTCTTCCCTCTGTATCATTATTTAATGCTGCCACTGTACCCTTCTGTTCTGGCTATTTCTTTCTGAGATCCCACCTCTATTGTTTGCTCTATGATTCCACTCCCCCCCTTTCCCCCTTCTTCTCTCTTCCCCTTCCCTCTCATTTTATGCTCCCTATCTTTTCTTTCTAGCTCTTTTTTCTGGCACTCCTCTCTCCACTTTCCCTCTTGTTCGCTTTCCTCTCTCATTCTGTGCTCTCACCGTACCACCCCTTCCTCCCTCACTCACTCCCTCTTTCCTCTCACACATTCATCCCCCTCCAGCCCCCTCTTGGCAGAAATTCTTTACTGTGGCAGGAGACCACAAGTGTGGCTTGCCACTATCTAGAGCAGCAAGACTGGGCCAGTTCAAGTGGCTTCATCCATTACATTTCCATCCAAGAAAGGAGGAATTTAGCTGTATAGCTGTATTCATCAAACTCGCATGACTGTACCTGGTCTGTCCAATTCTGGTTTAAGTGGTCTAATGGGGTGTGAATTACTCCATGCTTCAAACCAATCTGTTATTGCAAACGTGGGCGGTAAACAAAAACACAGCTTCACATCTTTGCTGGCTTTCGTGAAGGCTCTGCTGACAGCATCCGGGACATCAATGTCAAAGAAAAGTGTCACAACAAGAGATAAAAATCAATACTTGCTTGCTCGTGATAAAACATCTACGATTAACACTTTCTCCAGAGCATTCGCTCACAACCAAAAGAAGATTACAGATTAATTTATGAAATGCTGATTGCGTTCTCACAAATACTGGTGGAGAAAATCAATTTTCACATAAAGGATCTCATTTACAGTATTTTTCTCACCCCAGACATTTTAACTCACCGCTGTGTGGTGTCAAGATGAGGATAAATTAGACAGTCGATGTGGGGTTTTTCCCCCCAACAATTTCCCTCTGGCTGGAGAACTTACCCCCGCACAGGTCTGGCTGAAATCAAACCCACTAACGTCCATCACATTTATGATGTTTTACATTTACGACGTTATCAGATGGCCTCATACAGAGCCTCTTCTACTCCCTAGTTACAGGGAAAGTCTCACTGAAGCATCTTGGGGGCATTTGCCCTGTGATCGGAAGATCGCTGGTTCAAATCCCGTACTGGTAAAGGTAACACAGAGGTACTCATGAGGAAGGTGTGCTGTGGTGTATTCACAATGACAAATTATCACTCTTTTTGGGGTTAAGGGTCTTGTTCTGAGACTCAATAGCATAAGTGCTTGGAGGGAAGATAGAGCTAGATATGAAACTATGACTATAGCGTTAGTGAGTCAGACCCAAGTGCAGAGTTCAAAAAATTATTTCTTTCATGAAACAGGGACATAAATCAACAGCAGAAGTGACTGTCAATAGGGCAAACCAAGCACAAGAACAACGGGCTAAAGGCAAGTATCCTACCACTAGATCACCCCATGTCCTTCTTTATATCACCAAAACACTTAAAATATATATACTATTAATACTAAGCATTGCAAAACTGAGTGTCATGTAAAATTCACAAAGGACAAGTCTGCAAGAGGAGGAAGGAGGCAGGCATGTAGGGTGCAAGTGTTCCCCCCTCCCAAAAAGCAGAGGTGTATGTTTGTGTGTGTGGAGGAGAAGAGGAGCGTGCTGGCAGAGCGATAGCCACAGGGTCTGTCTGGGAGAGATTAGGCAGCACAGACTGTGTACTCATGCATTGGTATTCTCCTCCTCGTTCCCCTCAATTGAAGTGGAATCACAGTGAAAACAGGACTGCTAGCTCCCCCACCCTCCTGTTAGGTAAGAGCTGAAGACCCACACCCAGAAACATGTCTGAAGTACGGCTGCCAGACAATTGGCTAATATGTGCTTAACATCCCAAAATAGATAATTTAGAATCATCACTGATGGTGTACATTCAAAACATGAAAAACAAACTACCATAGATGCAAGAGGGTGTAGGTTCAAATCCAGCTCTATCCTGCTGCCAGGGAGACTTTCCCTGTAATTAGAAAGTGTGTCTGCTAAATGGGGTAAACGGTGAGTGTTTGAACAGGTTAATTACCACCTGAAGAAAAAAAAAACAGGAATGCTCCAGCATCAAAAATCTACCCAATCTCCACATCCCTCACCATTAATTGTGACTCCTGAGTCCTAACATACTGTAAACTGCATCACTTGGCACACCTCCAAGGTGGTGCATTTGTGCATTGGATGCAGCATGCTATTAATCATAAACTTTGCTGAGGTTATTTTGCTAAACTCTCCTTGCGAGTTAATTAATCAGAGAGGTGGTGGCGGCACCAGGCAGGCCCATATGCCTCCTCTCTCCTCGATCCTTAACCTGTACTTCCCTCCACCTTTCACTGTGCCTTCCACGACCCCCGCCTACAGGCGTGAGCTACGCCCATATGACACTTTGCTCACTTTCTTCCTTTCAGCCAGTTTTGCTCGTCTACTGCTTTAGCAGATACTGCCTGCGTTGTTGCTTTATTATTTCATCGGTAGACATAAAATATTACAAATAGTAATAAAAGATGCATCCTATTTTCACAGGGCCCACGGCTGTCAGTCTGATGTACCGAAGATGGAAAAACGTAACGCTGCAGTAAAAATAGCCTTTCCCTTAGAGGGTAGGCAGCCCGGAAGAGCTGAACGTTTCGTTCTCAACCATGCTGCAGTCATACAGTGCCACGGAAGAGGAATGGTACTGCGTTGCTTCTAATCAGTTTTAGAAGCGCCTGTGAAAATGAAGCTCCAATCTATGGCTGGGAGGTAATTCTGCTAGTGCATCAGTGCACTCAACTGGGACAGGGGGTACCTCACTGGGTACCTCATGGGAGCAACTCGCCAACAGTTACACATTTAAGCACTGCTCCCAAGGAACTGGGTAACAAGAGGAAAGTTGTACAGCGGCAAACAATGCCATGCCACCTATCCCAACTACACACCCAACTCAAAAATTGTCACTCCATTCTGACACCACCCTCACCTGCGCTGCATGCTACACCCGCCGCTGGCAGGTCTACGCTTCACCACTTCACATCTCGGCTGTCTATAAGAGCCCTAATTCCATGCTAAGGAGAGCGAACGATTAAGAACATGATTGACAGCTCAGGGTAATGAGCTGTGCCTGCCGGTTTCCATATGTCATCTAAGAAGGGGAGAACTCCTCAGTGACTGACAGTGTGTTTGCGACTGCAGCAGCGCTCTGGCAGGCAGGATGCCGAGCCAGACGAGGACGTGGAAGCGGGCGGAGTGCAGGCAGAAAATAGCCTGAAGCACAGAGAGTAGACGGGGACGGGATGTACAGGTGATTTTATTTGAATGCGCTGTTGCTCCAGACCTCTAACCTACAGAGACAATCCATCTTTCCATCTCGCTTTCTCTATCATTTCTCTCTCCTTCTTTCTCTCTCTCTGTATCCCTACCCTCTGACCCTCCTCCTTCACTCCCCAGCTGATCTGGTCTCTCTGTCTCTCGCCCACTCCTTCCCTCCTTAGCCAAGTGAGAATACAGCAAGCACCAAGGTGTCAGCGCCTCATTTCTCCTCGTCTACAACATTTGACTGCTGGCAGCTCTTTCATCTGCTATCTGTCCATCACCATCTTCAGTTTAATCTCAGACAAGGTGCACTGCGATAAGTGAGCGGAGCTTGACAGAGGATCCACTTTAGCGAGAGAGGGAACATGATACATATCTAAATACAGTAAATCACAAAAGAAAACCAAAGACGTTGACGGGTTCAAACTGGTGAAGCGAGACGATGAAAGGAAGGTGGATTAGTGCAACCTCTGAAATCATGTCTTCCTTTTCCACATCATTTATATTTATATACATCATCACCCTCCTCTCATCTGTCCCCACTATCTTTATGTATTCTTTCTCTTGTGTTTGGCCATCCTCGGGGTGCAGGGCGGCAGCACCACCGACCGGTCTCTGGTTTTTCGGTCCTTCTGCGCACTGCGAAAAAGCCTCGTCAGTATTCAGCTCAGCTCCTAGCCCCCCGCTTTCCCTTTCTGCCTTCCAGCAGCCCGGGTCCTTCAGACGAAGAGAGGGGGAGGAAAATGGGGAGGCCGGCAAGTGCAGGGCAGGGGCTACCAGGAAGAGGATGGGGCTACACTGTGATAATAGGTGAAAAACGCCACACCAGTCTGTTGGCAGCACCTCTCCCTGTTCCTAGTGGGACTGTGCATGATGGGTAGCATTGATGTTCCCAGGAGGAGAAAAGAGTCATCAACTGGAACAAGCCCCTGGAAGTAGAGGGCAGCATGTTTCTTTTTCTTTCTAGCTTCAAGAGCCCTTAAGTGAGTCCCAAGCATGGATATGAGCACACAGCAGGCAAAGCAAAGCTCTCCTCTCATTCCGCATCACCGCCTCGGATGTTCCGATCTGAGACTGCGATTTTTCCGGACCTGGGTAGCGGCTTAGGTGCTAGGCAGATGTTATCTTTCCATACATATCCCCTAGGGCCTGGTCTCTCTATCCTTACACATGATTGGGCAGTTGGTAGTGTAATGGTTAAGGCTTTCACCATGCAATCCGAAGGTCATCGGTTCAAATCCTGGACCACTGAGGTACTCATGAGCAAAGTACCATCCCCTAAGCATCCGCAGGTGCTGCCCATGTCAATTGCCCACTGCTCCTTCATGGATTGGTCAAATGCAGAGATACATTTCATTGTGGTGCACTGTGTGCTGTGAACAGTTTTCCTACAAAGACAAGACAAAAGCTTGCACTCGACCTACGCCAAAAGTGCGAAGGGGAACCTACTTCAGCGAGACCAGGCTGTCAGAGCACAAAGCAGGTGCCTAAAAATGGTGAAGTCCCATGAACCACCTCCATAATGGATGGACTCCTTGCACCTATGGCAGGCAGACTGAGCTGCTGTGTTGCAACAGAGTGTTACTGAGGCTGCCACTGTTGATCGCACATGAAAGGATTAGATGTGACAGCACGGACTGGGTTCCATTTCTGATTGGCCACATCAGAGTAGGGGACTCTAACTGGAGATACATGGTGAAAAGAAAGATGAACTGAGAAAAACAGAGACTGAAAGAAAAAGAGGAGGGGGAGTAGAAAACGGCCAGTCCGATAGAGGCTGGAGGTAACACGTTCTTATCTTGACAGCCGCTGTCTGCCAGCGTGGTGCTGAAAGGAAGCACGTGGCCGCTGGGGCCGTCCCGAATCCCATCTGCACTGCTGATGGAGGGGAGCCCAGAGGGGAAGGGGGAAAGAAATCTCTACACAGGAAGATGATTTGATTTTATGTCACCTTGTCTCAGGTCATCGCTTTCTTTGACATTTTTTTTCCCATTCAAGCACAATAAGCACTGACATTTAAGGCTTGTAAAAGTCCAAATCTAATCTGCTGGCTTGGGAGAGGGGGGAGTTTAAACATGTGAGAACAGATGTGCTGCTTATTTCAGCCGCTTATTACATTTAAAGTATACATGTATCTAAGATGACATGGACATTTACTATAGCTGAAAAATCCATACTGGTGTCTTTTATAGACTGGCACTGTATCAGCGTTTCACCAAAAGAAAGGGTTTAACATGCATAATTCATTATAAGTGTGTTTATAAACCTTTATTAGAGATCCCCAAGGCTATATGCTCTGTTCACTCTCTTTAAAACTGTATATAAAAACAGCCATAACATTTTATTACGATATAATGTATGACCATACTTTTCATATCTTAACTAAATTAAAGAGTGTTTCAGTGCCATCACAGAATGGTTTAGGCACATCACAGTTCCTGTATAAATATGGAAATGTACCTTAAGGGACAAGTTCAGCATTTAACACGTAAAACCTTGTTTTCTGATAGTTTATGATGAAATCCGATAGATGGACATTTTGACGAATGCTTCTGTTCTGAAAATTATAGGTTTTAGCTCTTTTCTCATATATATTGTTGTCATTTACAGCATTTAGCAAACACTCTCATCCAGAGCAACTTTCATTTCCTAATTTCAACTTGGGGTCTTGCTCAAGGACGGTAGTGGGTAGTAGGGTAGTAGCGCTGGAGGTAGGAAGATTCAAACCAACAACATCTTGGTGCAGAGGCGAGTGTCCTGACCACTAGACCACCACCATCTACAACCACCTTGTCAACTAAATTCTCAGCATTTACCAGTCCATCTCCGGATTTTCAGGATCTCCCTGAGAACAACTTGGGGTTAAGGCTCTTGCGTAGGTACCCACCGATGGTAGTGTTAAAAGTCGTTTGCAAACCCATGACCTCATAGTCCAGAGGCGACCTCATGTCCAAACCACTAGACCACCATCACATACATCGATGTCCCTCTCCATGTCGCTATTTTCCTTTTCACTTCAAGCACTAATTAAACTGTTTTTATCTGCACTAATCTGACTTCATACCCATTTCATAGAATGTTAAAATGATACTGAATATTAGCATTTGCTTTAAATGCTGAAACGCTACTCAGCAAGGCAGGAACTTTCATCAAAGAACGGCCTGAGAATGGAACTCAGTCTGTATGTGAGATATTAGGCGTGGCTATAAATACAGATCTGGCTTTATTTATTATGTATTAGCATTAAGGTAAAGTTAAAGCTAAGTTCCGGTGGCTTAATGGTAACTTCGGGCAACTGAAGAGTGCTTGTTCAAATCCCCAGCACAGAATATGCCTTTATGATGTGGTGGTGTAGAGGTTAGGATACACACCTCTGGACCAAAGGGTCATGGCTTCGAATCCTACCTCCACTACCATCTTTGAGTCGCTGAGCAAGACCCTGCAAACATGTAACTCCAATACCTTGTGAACCTCTTGTTATTCACGACAAGTGCTACCAAAACGAGACGTTTAATCCCGTGGCGAAACCACGAGATCGCGTGGTGTACCCGAGGCCTGGCGGCAATAGTGGAAGGGTAATATTTTCCGATAGTGCAGCATGGCAGCACACAAAGACATGCATATGAAAAAGTAATAATGCTGCCATAAAATATGCAGAGCTAAACGGCATGTGCTGTCGCGTGAGGACAACTGGAAACAGCAGCAGCATTAGTCACATGGTCTCCGCTGCCCCTCAGTGGATCTGCATCACCTTCACAGAGGCAGCAAGTGTCCCATGACAACGCTCCATGTCGGAATCGCCTCCTCAGTCTGGAGCAGTTTTCCAGCAAGAAGCCAGTGAGTGTGGAGTTGGGAAGGGTTTGAGTGGATGTAGTTGAGGACTTGATGGTGAGAGCCAATCGGAACGCTAATATAGTAGCTGGAACTGAAGGAAAACAGAATGGGACGAGAGCCTATCCCGGGATTTTGGACACAAGGTGGGGACCGATGCTGGGTGGGTGCAAACACACCGCAGGGTACACACACTCACACAAACACACTCCCATTCATACCTTATGGAGCCAATTCAGGGTAAACAATCAACCCAAGGTTGAAGTTCAAATCCCAGTCTGGTAAAGGTACCACTGAGGTACTCGTGAGTGAGGTACTGTCCCCAAGCATTGCTCCACGGGCACCACCTTGAGCGCTCCTGCTCTCGTCTGATCTCTGATGCTATGCAGGTTTGGGTTTGGTTTCTTCTGAGATGGGAGACCACCTGGGAATACTAGGTGTTGTAAGCCGTTTTTTAAGGCAGTTGGTAGCATAATGGTTAGGGAGTTGGTTTCGTGAATAGAGGGTTGCTAGTTCAAGTCCCAGACAGGTAAAGGTACCACTGAGATACTCAAGCAGTGCTCCGCAAAAAAGATGCCCACTGCTTCTTCACGGATGGGTTAAAATGCAGAGGTCACATTGTGTTGTGGTGCACTGTGCTGTGTTCACAATGACAAATAATGATTTAAATTCACCAAGCAAATCTCTGTCTCCTCCCTTTTTCCTCCATCTTTCATTTTTTCCTCCCATTCTTTCTCGCTCACTCCCCGTCTACCTCCCTCCAGTCAGTCCACAGCTGTTTACCAATGAACCCACAGCAATAAATTCCCTAATTGGGTGAATTTTAACAAGAACAACTTTTCTCCCCCAATATAAACGCTCCCCAGCATCTACTTTCTCGTTTAGACATTTTAGCAAGTTCCTCGGCCGCTCTTGCAGCGTCTGATTTTTAACTGTAAGACTGGAGACACTGAGCTCTGAGGCTGGAGTCTCTGCTGCAGAGCTGTGTGACTCATCAGTGTGTTCCATGTGGGCTTGCCACACACACATACACACATACCAACACATCTACCTGTCTATGTGGGCAGATGCTTCTACAAAACCATTCTCCTTATGAGGAAAGGTCCTCACAAAGCCACAAATACATGACAAATCTCAGGTTTTACCACTTTTTAGGGTGCACTCACAACCGTGGCCCTTACATACTTAATACAATTTTAGGTGTTTTTCTATACCTTTGTTTTTAGGCTTATTCTAGTGTGTGTAGATGTTACAGTTGGAATCAAGACCACCTAAACTGAGACGAGACAAGACCAAGACTCTGAAGGGACCGAGACAATGCATCTTTCTATATTTATTTTTTTCCCTATTGATTACTCTCTAACATTCTAAATGGAAAAAAAAACGTCTTCTGATCAATTGAAAACAAAGAAATGCTAAAGTTTTGGATCATTTTTAGTCAATTTGGACTCATTTTGGCCTTTAAAATGAGCTGCTTTTGGATCTTCCTTGAAGAAAACTACATTTTTGTGAGGATGGCTTTTCATATGAAAGTCGCGAACGCTCACACACATCACTAATAATGTTATTTGTGCGTTTTTATGGAATTACTTCAGTTTTTGTGCACAGAATTAGTCATGAATAATTTCACATACAGAGGAATAAATATAATGTCCGTTAAGTCTTGTGATTCTGACAGTATGTGTGAGGTTTCTGTCATTTAAAAAGATTGAGTTATTAAAATAACATAAACCGTGCATAAAACGTCCCATAAAGTTAATTCTGTATATTTAAAGGCACATATTTCATTTCACTATGATTAGTTTCAGTGGAAGCCATAGATTTATTTAGCTACAGTCATTATTTTGTCTACCAAAAGTGTGTGTGTATGTGTGTGTGTGAGAGAAAGAGAGGTGACAGAAAGGCTGATGAGTAGCCCAGATCATAGGTGAGGTGTGTGCTCAGTGCTACACAACCCAAACAACAGCTGAATCATGCTGGTGTTTTTGACAGCAGACAAATCCTCTGAGAGAACACCAAGAACGTGTGTGTGTGTGTAGAGGATGGAAAGTGGCAGAAGAGGAAGAGAGTGAGAGGGAGGAGAAGATAGAGAAAGAGAGACACACACACACACACTCAAGGGACACATTCCCTCTCTGAGAGACAACGTCACACAGAAGCAGGTGCAGCTGGGCTGCTGAAATGGCGCAGGTCCAGAGGTTTTTGGCCGAGTTCTCTTTGTCAGGAAAACAGCAGCTCACTGCCTAACTGTCTCCTCGCACAAAAGGCTCAGCGCCGCTCCCCAGACGTATGCTGCTGTGTGATTTCGATACGTCTGAAAGCTGCTGTTGTTGCTCCTCTGTAGATAGTTGGAAACCTGTGTCAGAGGTGAAGTTTTCATTATCCTGCTGAATGCACTCCCAAAGATAATGGGCTCCACCTTGACTAGGGAAAAAATGAAAAGCTCAAAAAGGCTGAGGCTCGGTGATGCGCCGGTGCTGTCAAGCAACTGCCAAAAAAGCAGATGCAAGAACAGTATCGTTATTATTGTATGTTTGGACGTTAACGTGAATCAGCCCTAATTGTGTCGTAATCACTTTGCGGTATTATTTTAGAGTAATCTTTAAGCGGTCTATAAGGCATTTCTACTAGGGGTGCACGATTCAGAAAATCTCACAATTTGATTCAGATTCTTGGGCTCATGGTTCAATTAAAATAGATTGGCGATTCATAAACAAATTACGATTCACATACAATTCACGATTCACATACAATTCACGATTCCTAGACGATTCACAATTCAATACGTAGATGCAGAGAACGTTGGTCGGCTGGAATGTTTTTTACTTTGAATTCTGATTCTTGGGCTCATGATTCAATTCAAAATCAATTTGCAATTCATAAATGATTCTCGATTCATAATCGACTCACAATTCATAAAGGAGCCGGCAGCAAATATCAATGAGAAGGTCATGGGTTCGATACCTGGGTTGTCTGTGGGGGTCTTCTGTGTGGAACCTCCCCGTGTTGGCATGGGTTTCCTCCCACAGTTCAAAAGTACGCACTGTAGGTTGATTGGCGACCCTAAATTGCCACCATAGGTGTGTATGTGAGTGTGTGCCCTGCGGTGTATTGGCACCCACACAGAGTGTATTGGCACTTGCCTCGCACCTTAAGGTAACTACAATAGAGATTAAATGGTTCAGATAATGAATTAATTAATGTTTTTGAAATTTAATTTTGTCCAAAACATAATTGCAAAAACAGGTATATTTCTGTCTGACAGCAAAGCGCTCAATGCGACAAACCCCCAAACAAATCTTTTCAGTCTCTTCGTTTTCCACAAACACACAGGAAGCAATCATCCTCATGAAGCCCTCGTTTTCAACCAGGGCCTCACTAGCACCTAAAAACGTCTAACACCCACAACAAAGCGCACATAACTTCAAGTTGGTTCCGTCCAAGCCTTCTGACAAGTGTATTCACACACTGAGCATAAAATAACCATAGCGGCGTGTATTGATGTAGTCAGGATGAAAGAGAAACTAAAATGAGGCACTATAGCCGAGACGTCTTTCAGCTGCATTTGGACATTTTACGAGTATGAGATTGTCCGTGTTTTGACGTTCAAAAGGAGTCAGAGCTTTTTATGGGGAGGGAGTCAGCAGCCACAAGCTGCCTAAATTACGTCTCTAATAGCGTTTGCCATACAGTGCTCCCCTAACGGACCCGCCTGGTGTAAACGATTTAAGCAGAGAGACGCTGGGAACCAGTCGGGAACCATTGGCGGCGACGAGACTCGTCTTATTTCTTGGCAGAGAAGTGGCTACTCCGAGTAGAAATGGCTTACAGAATTTTAGCAGAATTCTTCCTCTGAGGACCTTGAAATCTTTCTAGTTTTTAAATTGGAAACAGGTTCCGTTTTCTCGATCTTGAGACTGTCTCTACTTTCAAGGTATAACCCTTCTGAAGCTTGAACCATTGTTGTGAAATTTCTTGTTTCTAGGTATCTGATAAAGAGCATAAATTTGCACAAATTGATTGTCATTGTGAACACACCACACCACAGCACACAGTGCGCCACAACCAATTTGAAAGCTCTGCTTTTTTTTACAGCGCCTCAGGGAGCAGTGCTTGGACAGTGCCTTGTTTATAAGTACCTCAGTGGTACCTTTACCGGCCCAGGACTTGAACCACCAACCTTCCAATCATGGGGCCAACTCCCTAACCGTTACACTACCAACTGCATAATGTGTAAGGTGGAAAGCAGCAGCGTACTCATTGGTGTTAATGCTCTAAAACGCAATTGGGAGAAAATGTTTCTCAAATTACAGCAACTTGGGTTTAAGGGTCTTGTTCAGGGGTGCAATGGTGGTAGCAATGGAGTTTGAATAGAGCGGGAGTTGAACCTATGACATCACGGTCTGTAACTAAATATCTTTAATCATACAGTTGGTCTGGACATTGGTACATTTCTTATTTTCTGAGGCAGTTGTTAGTGCGATGGTTAGGGAGTTGACCCCATGATTAGAAGGTCACCGGTTCAAGTCCCACATTGGTAAAGGTACCACTGAGGTACTCAATCACAGCTCTCGGGCTGCTCACTGCTTCTTCATGAATGGGTCAAATACAGTGGATCCATTTTGTTGTGGTTCACAATATTCACAATGGCAAATAATCACCTAATTCACTTAAATGACTGCTTTTAAAGGGATGAGGGATGATTTCAAGATAATTGGGACTATTTTCTCTAAATAGGTGAGAAAAGTCGACTCAATTGGATGAGTCGAGAAAAACCATGGTCGTCTCTTTAAGATACCTACAGTTCCCTCCCACTGCTTCAGTAAACAACTCCAGACAGGTCTACTAGAAGGTATAAAGCAATTCCACTCCTCCTTTTATTTCTTACCCCAAACACTGTTACAGGTTAAAGCCCGTCAGCCGTCTCTCGCTTCAATGGGCACTGCACGCGCTCCCGTCCTCGGGGCAGTGTTATTGTTCCACACTTCTTGTTATTATGGCACAAATTGTATTAGCTTCATGTTTTTCAGCGACAGTTCAAAAGGCGGTGGCACCCGAGCGCTCCAGTTAGAACAGAAGGAAAAAAATCTGGTTTTCTGCACACAGAAGACAGGTCCACCTTCCAATTAAAAGCCGGGTGAAATGCAAATGACGAGTATTCGCAGCAGAGTGAGGAAAAAAATCTATCCAGCAAAGTTTAAGAGGCATGAAAGGGCAAATTGTGAAATCATATTAGAGTAATAAGCGTTGAGGGAGAGAAGCACATTCTCTGGTTTCAGGGAAGTTACTCGCTCGGACTGGTTATCTAGCAAGAAATTACATTAGGGATAAAAGAGCTTGCAATCCCTTTCACACCTTAAAATAGACGGGTCAAAAACAGATGACACGGCTCGAGTTGGGGCAGGGGTCAATGGAAACTGCTTACGAGTGTTCAAATGGTTGCTGGTTCAAGTCCCAGACCAATAAAGGTACCACTGAGGTACTCATGAGCAAGACACCGTCCCCAAGCACCGCTCCCTGGGTGCTACCCACTGCTTCTTCATGGATGGGTCAACAACACTTGGTTGTGCTATGCTGTGTTCACAACGACACTCACACAAAGAATACTACTTGAGTAAAAGTAGAACTGAGGAGTTGGTGGTCTTGTGGTAAAGATCATCCCAGTTTCATAGGCAAGTGTGCCGTCCATGCCAACACCCACCATATTTGAGGGCAGTTTTAAATGGGAGATTGTGGTGGCATGGTAGTCTAAGTGGCTGAGACATTGTGTTCCAATCCTGATACTGTGTCAAACCACTTTTGGGGACCTAAGCCCAAAAGGATGGTGAGCCTACTAGGAGGGTGGTGGTGGTCTAGTGGTAGGATTCTCACCTACAGATCAAGAGGTTGCAAGCTCAAATCCAACCTGCTGGGCCCCTGGGCAAGACCCTTAAGACCTCAAGGTGTTCCAGGAAGGCTGTGTTAAGTTTTAACATGTTGTCAGAAATTACGGTCATTAGAATAATTACTACATCGCAAGAATCCCTGTGTGCACTGAACAAACTGAGCCTAGCTTCAGCTGGACTTGCAGGGACCCAGGTTGAACAGTCTTGCATGATCTCCTGCTTCTACCAAGACTTTGTCATGTGGGACCTGCAGAGACTGGTCCAACCCTAATTAGTCATCTATATCTTCAGTTCTCCATGCACATACACTTTGACACACACTTCTAAAGCATGAACTCAACTGGGTGTGACCAAGAGGAGGAGAACAGGGATCCTTCTGAGTCTTGGTTCCTCAAGGGTTCTTCTTGTTTACTACAAATTGGAGTTTTCCTGCCACTGTTGCCCCCTAGACCTGCTGGTCAGGGGCTCGGAGCCATTAATGCTGTTTTGTGACAAATACAGCAACAAATACAACTACTTTAGTGCTGCTTTTAATATAAAACTACATCATGTGCTTACTATCTCCTCATAAACTATCAATGCGTATGTTTTTAAGCATGGCCTCATCGATGGAGCCTGCAGCACAGAGATAAAAAAACAACTCATCTCTCTGAGGATTTTTAGCTACATGGGAGTAGCATGAGCACATACACACACGTACACACACCCGAGGGAGGAAAATTGTGGAGGAGTAAACAACCCAATAGAGCAACGGTGGCTGCTGGTTGGTTCCGGTGGGACTCCGGAGTCGAGTCCTGATGGAAAATCTCCAGCAGGTTTCCCAAAAACATCTCTAAACCCTCTGCAACATCATCAACTTAAATATTGCTGAATCACAAACTACAAACACAGGAGTCATCTTTTTCCTGTTAAAAAAACACTAACATGTATGTTTATCTGTAAATTTAAATTTTTCTCTAATGCATTTTCTGGTTCTAAGACAGTTGTCAATTTTAAACATAGCTTTACAGATCAAAGAACAGTCGTGGACTATAAGGGCTGTTGTAAGTCGCTCTGGATAAGAGCACCTGCTAAATGCTGTAAATGTAAATGTAAAGTGTCACTTTAGCAAACTTGCTAGCAAATGAGTTGAACAACTGAAATGTTATCTGACACAGACAGCATGCTAGCAAAGTTTGCAAATGTTAAAACAAAAGTTACTAGCTAATCAACCATCAGCCTGCTCAGTTAGATTGCTTTCACCAATGGCTACATATGTCTGCCAAAAATGATAGCTGAGAAAGATTTTGAGTGATGCATCAGAGCTATTATGCATTCTTTGGGCAACCAGAATAACGAACCAAGCAGTTCTGAAAGGGATTAAACCAAAAAACCTCCTTGGAGGCCAAGATTAAGCAAAAGCTCTCCTACTTTGGTCTCATCATGCGAGACAAGTCGCTAGAGAAGGACTTCATGCTTGGAATGGTCAGTAGCAAAAGAGGAAGAGAACGCCCAGGAACTCGTTTTCCAGACATTGACCCATAGAGTGGGTGAGAACTGTACTCAGCAGAGCTTTTGGGGCAGTTGGTAGAATAATGGTTAAGGTTTTTTAAGGTACCGTTGAGCAAGTTACCGCCCCAAGCACTGCTCCCTGAGCACTGCCCTTGTTAGCTGCTCACTGCTCCTTCACGGATGGGTCAAATGCAGATCAAATGGGTGAAATTTCATTATGGTGCAATGTGTGCTGTGGTGTGGTGTGCTCACAATGACAATCACTCATTTTCACTGAGTTAACTATTAAAATGTAACAACTCTTTTGGTCGACAGCATATCCAGGGCACAAAGAAAATACTGGCACTCTAAGCAAGAGCAAGACCAGTCGTGCCAACTTGCCTGGCCTGTGAAGAATGTACTCAAAGAACTCATGACGGAGGATCCAATGTTTCTGGATTTTGGGATGTGAACTTATTTGAACCTAAATTATACCAATATACCAGTTCATCACCTTAGCAATGCTAACCTGTCAGCAGTTACCTTTTGACCAATGGCACGCAGTAAACTGCTGGATTTATTCTTGCGGCAGAAGACAGAGCTGAGTCACACTTTTATATTTGAATAATGGAACTGTACTTGGGAAGCTGAGGAAGTGCGAAACAATTATGTAAGAACACAAGAACTCACACTAGGAAACAGTATCAATATCAGCTGTGTTACTGAGCTGGGTTCACTTGAGGTCACATCCAAAAACCAGGGATCAGACGTTAGACAGAAATGTGAAGGAAAATTGACAATTTACTTAAGTTTATAGAATAGATACAGAGATTGATTTGCACTATGCTAAAACTGAGTGAGTGAATAGCTGTCAGTGTGAGCAGAGCAGAGCACACTGCACTACAACCAAATCTGACCTCTGCATTTGACTCATCCTTGCAGAAGCAGTGGGAAGCTTGTGGGGGACTCCTTGCTCGTGGTACCTCAGTCGTAGCTTCACTGGTTTGAGAATTGAATATTTGACCTTCCAATCACATGTAAGACTCCATACTAATATGTTTTAGAGATACAGAATCTTTAAGACCGACACACATCAGATATCATCTGGTTAGGAAGCGGTACTGCCGTGGAATTTAAACGGGGTGTCCCAGTGGTACCGCAGTGGTACCTTTACTGTTATGGGACTTGAACTGGTGATTAAGTGGAACTCAGTGGCATCTTAACTGTTCCAGAGCTTTAATCGGCAGCACAGTGGTAACTGGTGGCTATTTAACTGGTGTGGAATTTGAAATTGGCCAGGCAATGGTACCCAGTAGCACCTTGACTGGTTTGGTACTTGAATCGGTGATCCAGTGGTAGTTCAGTGGTACCATTACTGATCTGGGACTTAACAAGCAACCCAGTGGTACATTTACATTCATGCCATTTGGCAGATGCTCCAGGACACCTTCCATTTCTTAATTTCAAGGGCAGTGCACTTAAGATCAAGGGTCTTGCTCAGGGACCCAGTGGTGGTAATGCCAGAGGTAGGATTCGAACCCACAACCTCTGAACCAAAAGGTTGCAGGTTCGAATCCTATCTCTGGCATTACTGAACTGTCCCTGAAATTAGGAAATGGAAGTTGCTCTGGATAAGAGCATCAGCTAAATGGCATAAATGTAAATGTACCACTGGGTTGCTTGTTCAAGTCCCAGATCAGTAATGGTACCACTGAACTACCACTGGATCACTGATTCAAGTTCTGAACCAATTAAGAGGTAGAATTCGAACCCACAACTTTTGGACCAAGAGGTTGTGGGATCAAATCCTACCTCTGGCATTACCACCACTGGATCCAAATCCACAACCTCTTGGTCCAGAAGCAAGTGTCTTACCAATAGAGCACCAACACCCCCATCCCACTGGTTCTTAGTGATACCTTAACTGCTCCAGTATTTGAACTGGAGACCCTCTGACACAAATCCTTAACCATTGGGATCATGATTTATCAGTCGGACACTGACCAAGCCAGTGTGGAATGTTGGTGTATTTTCACATATTCGGTATATCATAGAGTACCATGCTATAAGAGAACTGCCTCGTCTCCTTCTCCGGTGGTTGCTAGGTTACAAACGTGGGACACGACTTGACACATGCTAGCAGGCTGCCGCTGATTTCATCAGTCTGACTCTCCCATCTCACCCTGGCAAGAGGCTGCTTTAACTCCTTTACTCAGCTGCACCTCGAAACCAAGCAGCAAGAGAGAGGAGAGAGAAAATTACCGGCAGTGTGCGAACCCTGCAACCCAGAAAGAGGTTTTAATTTGGGGCTTCAGAAAGTCGTCAGACTCCTGTGTCATCCTGTGCGAGAGAACAGACGGTGATTCGCTTTCTTAACGATGCAGCACTCCCCACTCTAAGCTGGCATCTACTTTTTTTACTGGGAACAATATAGCCAGTTTTCATATGCAGAGCCGCGAAACATTATCTTCCCCATCCATTTGTGGCAAAGGCACCATTCCAAGACATCTTCCAGTAGGCATCTTGCATTTATAAAAAAACACAGGGTGCCGTGGTGCATATAAAGCTGGCATTCTGGATTGAGGCGCTCTTGCCCAGAAGCTCTAATTTGCAGATGCCACATAAAATGCACACCAGAGTACAGGCCTCACTTGGAAGCTCCAATCTGATCTGATCTTAATGAGCAGCGATGGGCACGTCTCTTGTCTGTTCCATGTGTCTCCCTGTCTCTGATTCTCTTTGCAACAATCTCAGCTGTCTAATGCCTAGCATACTGTCTTCCTCCATGTCTGTTTGTGGAAAATTGAGAGATTATTTGTCATGGCGAATATACCACAGCACACCGAAAATGCAACCTCTGCATTTACCTATTTATGTAGTAACAGTGGACGGTGTCCAGGGAGCAACTCACTGGAGACCGTAGCTTGCTCATGGGTACCTCAGGAATACCTCAGTCTGGGATTTGAACCTGCAACCCTCTGATCACAGTGCCAACTCCCGATCCTTTACGTTATTACAGTGACAGCAGCCTGAGTGTTGATTGTCTTGTCTAGGGGTACATCTGGGGGCTGGACTGAGCTGGATTTGAACCTACAACCTCTTGGTCCACAACCAAATATATTACCACTAGACCATTAAAACCACGCAAATAAACTAAATACATAAAAAGGGTAAGGTGATTGTGGCCTAGCTTTAGAATATTACTTATAAGATATTTATATATAAACCAAGAGGTCATAGGTTTGAATCCAGCTCTACCAACAATGGTGTCCTGACCAAGGCACTTTACCCCAAGTTGCTTCAGGGAGACTGCCCCTGTAAACACTGTGTCTGCTAACTGTAGTAAATGTAAATGTGCAAATGTTGTAAATGTGCGAATGCTGCAAATGTAAATGTGTAAATGTCTTTCATGTGTTCAGCATAAAAGCATTTCCTGGCATCCCAAACCTATAACCTTTTGATGCCTAAATCAACATGTGATTTTAGGGTCACAAGTGAACTAGAAACAATTGTGTTGTTGCTGTGTGGATACCGAGTATCTAATTAAAGCCCCCTTTCCTTGTGAGACTGCTGTTGTAATTGCGTCTGAGCGCCAGCACTTTTGCTGCGTGTCCGCCACTGAAATTACACCGTGTAATTAATTGAACTAACAAAGTGCATCGCAATGACCTTTTTCTGTGAGATGTGGATAATTAGGAAATGCGATAAACACAGTCCAGAGAAAAAGCTCCGGCAAACAAGAGAAAACGAGAGAGAGAAAGAATGGCTTGGTTACAGTTCTAGACAAAGGTCTAAATTTTGTGTTCACAAGCCTCCCATGACTGCTTTCTAATCACTGGAACACGAGCCTCTTCAACACATCCGAAGATACACCCCGACTCTGGTCAGCAGACGAGGGGTCAAACTACAGTGTGAAGCATCTTGGTGAATGCATTTGCACCCAGACAGAAGGAGTCAGAGGAGAGAGCAGTAAGAGATGAAGACTGGGGGAGTCTGGAAGACACACTCCAACACACACACACTCGTTGAGGAGGCGGTGTAAAAAGCTAAGGCGTTTCCCATGAAGCGTTGGCCTGATTGCAGTGCTTTGGAGTGTCTCCTGCAATCAGGGCTCCAGACAGGGCCAATCTGATTATGCCACTGTCACTGATGACTCTGAAGAGGACTCAAGAGTACTTCTAAAAAGAGCAGGTGCCCGGACGAGTGGCTGCAGAGAAAAGAAGAGAAAATCGCTTTGCTATCCCGAGACACGGCTTTGGACACTCGCATCTCAAGAGAGGCACGGGAAGTGAGACGCCGGGCTATTTCCTGACCAGGGAAATGTAAACACTGTCGAGGACAATGGGAGGTGGAAAAAATGTGACTAAAACAATAGACCTCACTGCATCTGCTGCCTGACACACCATTATTAAATCAAATCCACCAGTTTGAATGCGGTGCATATTCTCAGAGGCTGAGGCATGGCTGAGAAACCAGCCCCAAATCTGTAATCGCATGGGTCAGAGCGAGCAGACACTGGAAATAATGAGGTTGCAGTTGGTCAGGAATTAGGCGAGTTTTTGAGAACAACATGGACGGAAATAATGAGAGCAGCTGAATAGCACAAACGCCAGCCCAGACGCTTATAGACGCTATAAAAAAAAGGCCCAGCCACAGCAGACCCTACATTGTCGGGCATTTGCAACAAAGCATATTGGAAGCTTAAAAAAATGCCTTTAAATAGTTGTGAAATAATGTTGGCCAGAGGCAACAGGGATACAGTGAGACCATGTCCAGATCTAGTGGTAGGATACTTGCCGATGAACCAAGAGGTTGTGGGTTTAAATTCAGCTCTATTCAAGCTATCTCCAATAATTCCACCATTGGTGGGATCTAGTGATGTGATCATCAGTTACATTCCAAGATGTTGTTGAAGTTGAAGTCTGGATCTATCATACCTCTAACAACCAAGACTGAGCAAGGCCCTTAAACCCAAGTAGCTCCAGGGCATTTTGCAGAATCTCATTTCCAGAGCCTAACGCTAATTACAAGGACAATCTCACTGGAGCAACTTCAGCGTCTTGCTATTCATTGTTGGTAGGTCTACTTCCGGCAGTAGGACTGAACTGGATTTGGCACCTCTTGAGGGCAGCTGATAGTTGGCCCTGTGATCGGAAGGTTGCTGGTTTAAGGCCAAGACCGGTAAAAGCACCACTAAGTGAATCATGGGCATGGTACCGTCCCCAAGCACTGCTACCTGGGCATTGCCAAAAATCTGCCCACTGCTCCTTCATGGATGGGTTAAAATGTACAGGTCACACTTCATTGTGGTGTGCTTTTTGCTGTGTTCAAAATGACAAATCACTCTCTTGGTCCATAGCTGAGTGTTCTACCACTACACCACTGCTTTTAACAAACGTCTTCAATGTTTTCAACTTTTGGTGCACTCCATTTTTCAGTTTTATGTGCCAACACCAAGAATCCACAGCGCAGTGTTGAGGATCTAGTCTCCAAAACCCAGTGGCTCATTGCCAGAGAGAGAACCCAGTCAGAAGCAGACAAATCTAGTTAATGGTCTCATATTTATACGTTGGGTCTCGTATTTCTCATAAAAGCCTAACCTGTAAGAAGCAACCCCGCTAATGGTTTTAATAAAGCCAGCCCCATACTGAACTACAGACACACAGTGTGTTTATTAGCAACTTCATCATGTTTATGGAGCTATCTATTTCCATTCAACTATGAAGCTATCCAGCTATCATGTTCTTCAGAAGCTTCATCAATAATTAGTTCATATTGACTCAGCCTCAGTACGATCAAATGTTTTTTATTTCCAAATCCACTCCAGAAAAGCAGCACATTTCAATGAATACAGGAGCCTTCGGGGAAGGAAACCAGACTGTTACGATGAGTTAGCGTAACTTGATGAGTTAAACTTACTATTTCACTACACTTATTTCAGCTCAAATGTACTTTCACGGTGAATAAACCAGCTAGGATTAGTTCAGATGTGCCTGGTTGTTTGTGACAGACTACATAATTGACGTAAATCAGAAAAATTAGCAAACAAGTTAGCAGAGATATGTTTTTCTATCAACCCACAGAAATCAGTTAACGTTAGCTGAGGTAACTTAGCTAGCGGCTAACAACTTAACCTCATAGTTGTCAATGTAAGAGTCCAGTCTGCTGTTGTTGACCACTTGCAGATCCGGTGGACATCAGATGCAGAGATGCGGGGGAGCTCCTGCAGATATCTACTTTAAAACGCCACTTGGTGAAAGGATTTGTGTAAAAAGTAACCACAGACTGAGAGGTTTCCCGCTATGGGCAAAGTTACTACTCCGAATAGTGACGTCACACCGGAAGAGAAGTCACCTGTTTAACCAACACGGAACTAATGTTGCTCATGAGTCCTGTACTCAAAATAAGGACTATAATAGAGTGCAAGTACTTAATTACTCCACTCAATAGGAAACATAACATCCAAACATCATCACTAACATGTTGACAACACCAAACCATTATGACTGCAGCAGTCAAAAAAACGAAACAAGCACAAGCAAATCAGCACTGGCTTTAATCCACAAAATTAACATTTTTGGGTGGAGTTCGGCCCTTTTTCCAAAACCCCATTAAGAGAGATCACACACTTGTGTTGCTGCATGTGTTCGGATTATGAAAGGGTTTGAATGAGGATTCAATGTTCTATTTAATACCCATCTATTATTTAGAAGGCTGCTGAAAGCGGAAGATCTCCTCGCGCATCTTAATTCGGCTTCCTCGGGGGGCCCCTGTGCCGAGACCCTCGCGGCCGGCTCCCGAACAGCATCCCACCTCCCCTCCGGCCCAGTTCAAATAATCCCCCTGCCCGAGTGGCGGAGCCGAGCCGGGGGCCCCTGGTGAGTAAGCATGAATCACACTTACGCCACCAATATTATCATTACTGCTTGTGCCGGCTGTGCGCTCATTTATCTGTGAAATTGTGTAATCCTTAGAGAGATTGCCAGGAATAATTTTATTATCTCTCTAAATAGCAAAATGAGCCGTAGCCGCTTCTTGTAAAGCTCCGATCCCCGCGTCCTGCCAAGCGCAGTTTAAAAATAAAACGCTTTCGCAAAAATAACATGGGGCAGGGATTTTGTAAGTGTGGAAGCCGAAAAAGAAAAAATAAAACGGAACATCGTTCGGCTTCTGCCGACTCTAATCGCTCGGCGAAGGACTTAACGTAACGGCTAACCCTGCGGAACAAACACAAAAAGAAAAAGAAAATTATAAATGTGGATATAAAAGGGCTGGAGATGCCTTAAGGGCTACCTCTCGTTTCCTGGTGGCTGTGTGCATGTGTGTGTGTGAGGAGGAGAAGGACTGGATGCCGCGCTATTCTCGACTCTGTCATGGGAGACGTGAGTGGGTGGATGCAGGCCGCAATTCAGCCCTAAACACTGTCCTGCGCTCCTGTAGACGCCTAACACATTCAACCCACACACACACAGTGCTGTCTTGCTTGCTGTCTTTGAGAAGCACTTCCACTGACTTCCATAATGACTTGGTGGAGATATTACTATACGACCTTAACATTACTAAACATAAGCTTTTAGTGAATTTTTGAGTGATTATTTGTCATTGTGAACACAGCACAGAACACAGTGAACCACAAAGAAACGTCCACCCATGAAGAAGCAGTGCTTGGGGACAGTACCTTGCTCTAGAGTTGGGGACAAGACCACCTAAACTGAGACCGCGATGAGATCAAGACCAGAGTGTGTTGAGACTGAGACAAGACCAAGACTCTCAAGGGCCAAGACCGAGACCAGGGCGGGGCGAGATCGAGTTGAGACCGAGACCGGACCAATACACGTTTTACACCACATGCCAAATAAGTGGAACATGCAAAGCCTAAGCAACATTAAAGATGTTTATTCAATATTTTTCTCTGACATACAGTATCTATAATGAGGAAATCCATGGAGGCAGTTATCCAAACTGATCACATCGTATGTTAAATTCAACAAACGACAGTGAACACTCCTCAAGACCAAACTCACTGTTTTATTGGCTGCAGAGTTGTTATTATGCAGAGACATTCTATGGGTTAGGGCTGTGAAGAACAATAAGGTTAGTGCAGCTGGAAACACGTCTTTATCCATTTGGTATCTATCTGGATACAGAATGAAATTATTTGATAAACCATGCATTTTTCTATATTTATTTTTACTCTCTAACATTATAAAATGGAGATAAATATTTTCTGATCAATTGAAAATGAAAATGAAGAAATACTTAAGTTTTGGGTAATTTTCATCTGCATTTTTGCACATGATCAAAGTCAAAAGTCAAAGTAAACGTTATTGTCACCTCTGTTGTATACTGTACAGATACATAGAGAGATGAGATGACGTGGCTCCAGTTTTAACAGTGCAGTAGGAAATAGGGAACAAAGAACAAATAAGGCACATGGAATAAACAATATATAAATGTGACCCTCCACGGCAAGACCAGTTGCTTGTCGCAAACGGAGGTTTCTGAGAAAAACGAGTGTTTATGTTGCGTGGGGTAAACAGTGGAAGGTCTATACTGTACTGTTGTGAGTAAATTTGGCTAAAAAACTTACCCCTTCCATCCTAAAAACGTGACTTTCTTATGGTGAGGAATTCAATTCCAGCAGAATGTTAAAAGTTTCTGTTTTGACCGCTCTACTTCAATATTTACGGTAAATCCACTGGTTGACTAGCGTGAAGATATTTCTCCGGAATCCATCTTCGTCTCCCGAGTTCAGTTAACCTAACGCAGGTAGGCTATCCCTGTGGCTGTGAATGCAGCGTAGGCTACCGTAAATGCCAACGTAGCCGCGACCGCACCAAGCGTCTGTGAGTGCTACGGCGATAGTCAACTTCAAAGGCAGATTTCTCAGTTTCTCACTTGGCGTGACAGGAGAAACCCGACTCCTTTGAATGTTGATATCTCAATCATATGTCGTCCCATTCATTCCATATAGGTATCGTTTTGAAGCTTGATTTATGACCTTTCATGAAAACATAATAACTCAATTTTGAAAATTTGCGACAAGCGACTGGTTTTGCCGTGGAGGGTCACAAATAGAGTACAAAATATACATTTTAAACTAGACATGGAATATTAAATATAACTTTAACCTAGAATTAGAAATAGAGGTAGAGATACATAAAGAGACAGTTAGGATGCAGTATTGCCTACAAAGTGGAAATTGACTTTTACACTGGATGTGCAAGAGGTTGATGGTGTTCCATATGAGAGTCAGGTGTTTACATCGCGAATAATGTACTTAATATCTTTTTATGCAATTACTTTAGTTTTTGTGCACAGAATTACTCAGAAATAATTTCACATACAGAGAAATGAATATAATGTCTGGTAAGATCAAGGTCTTTGTGCATGACAAGACCGAGTACAAAAATGGCCGAGTCTGAGACAAGACCGAGATTTTTAAAAACTGGTCTCGAGACTGGTCTCTGTCCCCAAGTACTACAACACTTCAATATGTAGGAATTAGAGTAAATGTCAAACAATAAACCAGCTTTACCGCAGCAACACTTCCCATGCAGAACCAACTGAGTGTGCGCAAATTTACAGATCCGCCCAATGCCACCGATACCCGCTCCAGCTGTTTGAGTCATTATCGGACCAATATCTGTTTCACATGTTGGATCGGTGCCATCTCTAGTTTTAATGTTGAGCTGTGTTGACTTAAATAAGAACGGAAACGTCTATAAACGGTGACTAAAACTAATGAGCATTTTCGTCTCAGGACTAAAACTCCATCGTTACCCATTATAAGTACACATTTTAAAGAAGGAATTAGAAAAATAAAGAAGGTTAAAGACAAGTCTCTTATTTTTACTGCACTACTCCACTATTACAGCCACTCAGGATCTCAGACGTAATTCATTCCCCACCTTTTAAAACGCAAGTCCCATTGTCTTGACTCCTGCGAATCCAATTAGCCGTTTCTCTGCAGCGAGGTACACAAAAGCATACAGAGGTAGAATAATTTAGGTAAAACTGAAGGAAATTTCCTGCGCTGTTTACTCTGGTCACCGCGGACTAATCACCTTAAAGAGAAACGTATTAGTTGCCTGATTTTACGACTTACCAGACCCAATTAAGAGCTGTACAATCTCTTATTGCTCCAGATTCTTCACAAAACGGCTCGTTCGATTTCCACAACTTATTAGCACCACGTTTTAAGACATTTGTTGAAAACAAATGCAATGCTGAACCCAATCTCTGAAGAATTAATCCGAAATAATTCATCAGAATCTGCTCTAAAGGTCGCCTACCGCCGATTCGTTTAATGAGACAAGTCTATTTAATTCAAGTGCGGCTACTTTTAATGCATTCTGCTAACTTACTAGCTCTTAAAAGATGTAATTGAATTCTTTCAATTTCCCGATGTTTTCTACACAACAAATTTATCGTGAGAATCATTAGGTGCTTTAAGACTTCCTAAAAAGATTACTGCAGGTTATATATTTTATCTCTATTCTCTTTCTCAACTAACGACACAAGTCATGTTGAGCTGTAATATTATTACTTTTCCCTGTAATGAGTAGTCAAGAGATTTCAGTTTCCAAACACTACTAATATTACAGTTACTAACAGAAACTAACACTGCATCACCAAACGCAATATGCTTTTAAAATAAGGTGTGGTTCATGTGCAGCAGATCACGTCAATGAGAGAGAAATGTCTTCAAAATTGGGAAACATCATTATTTAGAGTTTTTCCCAGTCAGAGATGGAAAGAACACAAAAACGCTTTACACTACAGAAAATACAACCTCAAATTTCACTAGAGACACATTTCCGCAAGAAAACACCAGTGTGATTAGCTCATGTTTTGTAGCTGTGACATGAAGATGTTCACTAAAATGCACTGTAAAAGACAAGTGTGGGTGGAAACAGATTGAGATCAGGGAGGTGGTCTGAGGTGGCATTAGAACCGTGTTGACTGTCAACTTTTGAGTCTTAAATCCCATGTATTCTTAATGGGAGAAAGGGAACGGATTCCTATGGCAAAAATAAACGACAGAACAAAAAGATGAAAAAGACGAGTGCGACTCATGACGGTGAAGAGTGAAGAGGAGCATGGACTCTTGAATCACATCAAATTAGCTGACTTTGTGAAGAACAGTGGCCATGCAGTCAAAATTTGAGCCCCATGTTAGTCTATGGGAAAGAAAACGGACGAAAAAATGGACAAACAAGTGCACATATCAAAAGTGGATTTTGGAGCAGGACGCTCAATTCCCGAATTTCGAGTCACCCTCATTTTGATGATTTGTTGTAGAAGTGCCCACAAAGACCAGAGAGAAAACCACCCTGCCACAGAGAAAGACGTTTGCTGATAGTAATACAGTAATACAAGTAATTTGGGTCAGTTGGTAGTGTAACCCATCCGTTAAGGAGCAGTGGGCAGCTAAAATGGTCAGTGCCTGGCGAGCAGTGCTTGGGTACCAACCCTTGGTCACGAGTACAACAGTGGTTCCTTTACTGGTCTGGAATTTGAACAGGTGACCTTCTGATCATGGGGCGAACACCCAACTGTTACGCCACCAACTGTCCAATAAGGAGACGTTACATAGCAATACGCCACTCAAACCGCGTAATGTTACCCGCGTGTTTGGGAAGGGAAACGCTGCTGTCGGGAATTAAAGGAGCAGTGTTCACCATTTCCCGGAGGAAGTGCTGTTCATGGTTCAGCTGATCTTACTGCAGCTGTAAAAAGGAGGCATGCAGCCACCAAGAGAGTGATTTCACCCCTGGCAGGTCACAGCATGGGTCTTTGCTCTTTATTGGGACCCCTGGGTGTGATCCAGGCTGTAGCCAACACCTGGACCATTACGCCCCTCCACCTCAAACTCCCCTCCCCTCCAGTGAGACCCCCCCACAGGGCTGAGAGAGACGAGTCCAGACCCCCTAATGCCAACCTGCAAAATGTCCACACAGGAGCCGTTAATAGCCGTGCTAATGACTAAAACCAACCTGTTTATGTAACCTGTTGTGGATACAGCACATACGATACAGGAGCTGTAACCGCAATACTGGTTTTGATATATTGCCTGAAACATAAACACCATATTTTACAGAATGTTTTATTACTCGTTAACAACGTAATAATCTAGCGGATGACATGCTGATATCATCAACAATATTTTGGACTCCACACAACAGAACCAAGCCCTACTGACTCAGAGCAAATCCTTTCCATGGTTCTGCCATATAACATTCCAGAGAACATCATGTCAGCACAGTGTAATATTATAATCCATTTTAATCACTTTTCTAATTGGTTCAACTGAGCCGCTTCGGAACTGTGGCACAGACTCGCTAGTGCAGTCCCACAGCTGTCAACAACACAGAGGAACCAACTCTGCACTAGCAGGTTCATTTACCCGCTTTCACACTCCTCGTTTCGAGTGCCACCGCACCACAGCGTAAGAATGTAGCTCTGGGGTTTGCCCACTGCGAGTCCGACAACTGGCACCGGTTTTTTGAGGGAGCTAATTTGTGGCAGTTATCGGCAGCAAAATGCAGAGAATGCCGGGGTCACAGTTAAGCGCTCCTTCATTGCTTCTCCACATTCAGGACGCTGAGTGCAAACAACAGGGCACTCAGGCGGACTGGGCCATTTTCTGCTGCCGATCAATTATTTCCTTTTCTTTCCCTCTGCCGAGTGGCCGAAGTGTGATGCCCGGGATGAGCCCAACATTGTTGACATCTAAGCGGTGGACATTTTGAGGCATCGTAGTTGGGAAAGGGCTCGGAACTAGGGCTGCTACAGAAAATCTTGTGAAAACAGCTTGAAAGATTCAGGACTTATTAGAAACCAAAATTATAAACAGACTTCACCAAATATTTGTGTAATTGTTGAAGAGTTCTCACCAGCATAACAGGACATGGTGGTGGACAAACTGCGGAATGACAAAAGTCGCAATGGATTGGATGGATTTAAATGAGTGATTTTTGTCATTGTGAACACAGCACACAGTGCACCACAACAGAATGTGGGCTCTGCATTTGACCCATCTGTAAAGGAGCAGTGGGCAGCTGACATGGGCAACATACCCAAGGAGTACTGCTTGGGGATGGTACCTTGCTAATGAGCACCTCAATGGTATCTCTACCAGTCCTGGGATTTGAACCGATGCTCTTCTGATCATGAGGTGAACACCATAACTGTTACACTACCAACTGCCCCTCATGAGTTACCCATGAGTACCTCAGTGGTACCTTGCTCAATTTTTTCCAGCAGGTGTTGACAGGTGGACTATGGTCTGCATAACAGATTGTACCTCTGCTAAAAACATTAAATATAAATATATAAATGCATAACTGCAATTAGCTCATATCAGCTGATGACATCAAAATGCCAGTTTTTCAGACGGGTTATAAAGTGCGTCCGTCAGTCAGGAAAAGGATTTGGGGTTTTTAAAGCTAGATTTGGTGAGGATCTAAGTCTCTGCCTTGTGTGGCTACAGCTGGGAATCCTTGCATCGGCATGCGCAGGCAGGCACGAGTGAACAAACAGGACCTGGCGCTTGTCAAACATCGCGGCTGCGTCGGCCCTGGGGCCACTGAGTATTACAGCGAGAGGGAGGGGCCACTCTGCATCTCAATCAGATGATGAAAGGGGTGGAAGGGAGGGTGAAAAGAGAGATGGAGGGAGGTACGAGGGAGGAGGGGGCCGTGTCCGCTGTTGGAGGTGATGCTGAGCGACGGCTGTGAAAGCCAGCTGGACATGTGCATGGATCAACAGGTCAGGAAAGGTTCAGGAAGAGGGCAGCTTCCTCGCTCGCAGCATGTCAGAGGTTTCGACAGAGAAAAAAGTTAACAAGTGTCGGAAGATCTTGATAAGTGCAGAGAAGCAAGGTCACTAACGGTTTGCTGGGGAAAGGATAGGTAAACAGGTCGGCCAGGTGAGGGTGGCGCAAAAGTCGAAGCTGTATGTAATTGTTGCAGCCTGCCGATAACTGGCTTTATTTTGAGCAACAGTGCGAATTTGATCATTAACTGCAATTAGCAGCGATTATTACAGTGTGACACAGCCGCAGCAGGCTTGCTGGATCTGTCAGGCTGGGTGAACACCTGGGATTTGTTAGAACACAAGAAACATGGCCGGTTCGTTTAATTAATCATTTGATTAATGCTATTGGCATCTGGGTCATTCAAAACATGACTGATCAGTTCTCGCCACACACCTATGCACCCAGTCCTTCGATGGAATCTTGGAACTTTGGCAGAAAACTGTTTCAGAATATGGCATTAAAGTATATCCACTGATACAGTGCAGGAACAGGCAAGAAGTAAATCATTAAGTGGGAAAGTGTGAATGATTATTTGTCATTGTGAAGATTGCACCACAACAAAATGTGACCTTCACATTCAACCAATCCATGAAAGAACAGTGGGTAGCTGATGTGCAGTGCTCGGTAACCAGTGCTTGGGGATGAGTACTTCAGTGTTACCTTTGCCTTCCTGGGACTTGAACCGGGACCTACTCCCTAACCCTAACTCTACCAACTGCCCAGACCCATCCAGCATTTAACCCATCTGGCAAAACAGCAAGCACACCCATTAATCAATTAGCATTTATGCTTAATTGTACGACTGTCAACGCTAGTAATTCGGAAGTCATTTTAGATACTGATCGGTCTTCTCTCAGCCAATTATTGACACATTACTGGTGTCCCAGCACCGTTGATGTGTGACCAAAATCAGTTCAAAAGCATTTATGTTGCATATTTACTAGGTAATGACACCTAGCTCCTTTACACCAGTGGCCCACAAGGCTGTAGACACTTTCATAACCATTATTTTTATTTCATTGACTATAAGAATCTGCAGTGTGTTATATTTTGAGATCTCCCCATCACGTCCTTCTGTGCCTCTTTACCACACTTGTCGATGGAGTTGGGACGCCATAAAATCCAGCCTCCAATTCTAACGTCCAATCTTTGTGAAGTGGGGTTCTCTGCAGTGACAGCAAGCAAAACTAAATTACAGAGTAGACTGGACATGAGGAAGACACTTCAGGTTTCTTTGTCCCCATCACAACTAGATCTCCATCACATCATGTTGCATGGAAACAATCTCAGGACTGATATTTTTGGGGGCTGTTGGTAGGATAACGATTAGAGTGTTCACCCTGTGATCGGAAAGGTCACTGGTTCAAATTCAAGCACCAGTAAAGGTGGTGGCATAATGCTAGTGTGTTCCCCACATGGTCAGAAGGCACTGCCCTTGTTAGCTGCCCACTGCTCCTTCATGGATGGGTCAAATGCAGAGGTCACATTTGGTTGTGGTGCAATGTGCTGTGATGTGCTCACAATGACAAATAATATAATAAAATAATGTGCCAGAGCAAGGGCACATGAGATGTTAGTTTGACAATCTCTTTCCTCAACGCCCTGCAACACCCTAACGCAGACCACTGTCCTGCATCTGTCAAAAGGAAGCCTGCTGCACCGCTCTACGAGAGTAGTGATTGACAAGATGTATCAGCTGTCACAGGTAAATGCTAACGCTACAGACTGACACACCTTCTCCTCCTCCATTTCCCACCACGGCGCAGGGTTCCTGCAGTTCTCCAAGACTCAACAAATTCTCCTTCAGCTAATCTACATATTAATACTATCGATTTCCTGGTCCTCGCTGGCTGTGTAGGAGTGGACGCGTGCCGGATGGTGAAATTTGGCAGCCTGTGATTACCAGTCAGCAAGGGCGAGGGTTTTCTAGCCTGCTGATACTGGAAGCGCCCCCCTTGGAAACGGTGCAGCGTTGGGCGGAGGCCCTGCAATTTGTGGGAATCGAACACTCCCAGCACGCATACGGGGAATGCTTTTGTTGGAAAGGATAAAAGGAATTATTTGGAGGTCATCGCTGGAAATGAAACTAATGGAGATCATTATCTGATGGAGGTGTGACTGGGGAGAACCTACATTATGTCGTTGAACGAGACTGTCAGGGCAAAGGATGAACTGTACAGAAACGGAATCAAACAGGCTGAACGTCTGACAAGTGCAGAGTATAGCTGAGACAAAAAGTTGGCTGCCTTTGAGGACGGGATTCTGTGAGACGGATTCCCAGTGGATCCTGGGAGATGGATTCCCACCAGACTGGAATGGTGACTGGGTTCTCCATTACAGTTGAGATGTAATTCACAGCATGTCGTCTCCACTTCTGGTTCCCTTACAACGGCAGCCCTGTTTTTGTGCGATAAGGACATCTCAAATGCATTGAATATTTTCGCCGCAGACAAACAGGAGCCGAAACGAGATTAACGCCAAGACGGGAGCAGTCGGTCAAAATGACGACTGCAAATAAAATAAAGAAATTTGACACTTGGGGAATGGAAATCCACCTTTTCTGCTCACTTTGGCTCTTGAAGCCCTGAATGTGGGCATTTGCACGACATTTTTAACCTGTCAAGCTCACTTCTCTTCGTGTTTGTCTGCAAACCAACAGACTTTAGAGTTAAACAATATGCTAACCTGCGTTTGGCAGCCTTTGAAGAAACGCAGCTGTATGATATTGGAAAGGATTACTGCATGCTAAACAGTGGGAAGCAGATTGTTTGGGGTTCCCAGATGGCATTTATCATGGTAGTTTCTGGCTTGTTAGGATGTACTAAAAAAAGCTTAAACTAACAGCATTAGCTTACGTAAGAAAACATCCCAGAAAACAGCTCCCAATCACAAAGGTTTTGAGTTGTTTGTCTAAAAATAGTCTGGTTTTCAGTTGCCATTAAGAATTATTTATTTTTAAATATATTTCAGTTAAATTTGTTGAACCACTCAGTAAAAACACATTTTTTTGAAAGGTTGAAAGTCCAAGGTACTGTTTCAGTTCCAGTTCAAAGTATTGAGTAATCAAGTACTCAAGTATCAACAGTTGAATAACGTTATTCATGTTGATTAGATTGTAGCCCTTGTGCAGGTGGGTCATCCAAGCAACTGAATTGTTTGAGAAACAAAAACGGTGACTTGTGATGGCTAATTCCAGCATTGTGTTACGCTGAGACAGTGGTAACAGTGCAAACATTAGCTAATGCTAATTATGGCAACACCAAACGTAACAGACACTAGATTGGCCAAATATTTTACTACAAGAGCTTGACTACTTGTACTTTGTTCTCATACTCAAAATTACTCAAAAAACACCAGCTTGTGCTTCATTCTTGTACTCAAAAAAAATTATTACAAAAACCTGGGGCTACTTGTGCTTGTACTATACATCCCCTGACAATGTGCCTCAGGTATATTTGTGAATTACTTGTCATTGTGAACACTGTACAACATACAGTGCACCACAATGAAATGTGACCTCCACATTTGACCCATCCATGAAGAAGAAGTCAGCAGCTCTATCAACAATGCTTGGGGATGGTATGTTGGTCATGAGAACCTCAATGGCACCTCCAGTCAAAGTCAAAGTAAACTATGTCATCTCTGCTATATACTGTACAGGTATACAGAGAGACAAGACGATGTGGCTCCAGTGTTAACAGTGCAAAGAACAAATACAGCATATAGAATAAACAATATATGAACAGAATAAAAAATATACACTTTAAACTAGAAGTAGAAAGAGAGACTATTAGGATGCAGTATTCAACCTACAATAATGGTCTTGAAATTGTATTTTACACTAAATGTGTATAAGATCTGTAACAGTTTCAATATGAAAAATTCTATACTGAAAGTCTACTAAATAAAACAGTATCTTGTTAAAAGTCTGACTAACATTCAAGTTGGATCAAGTACGTGCAGATCTACTGGTCTGGGACATCAACTGGCGACATTCCAATCAAAGGGCCAACTCCCTAACATTACACTACGAACGTTCCTGTTGCTACCAACGTTAGCACTTGTACTTTGTTCTCCTACTCAAAATAATACTTAAGTACAAAAACCTGTACCAGTACAAGAAAGAAGTACCCGACAGTGTGCCTTAGGTTCAAAAGCTAGGTTTTGAAGGCCACTATGTAGTGCAGAATCACATCCTTCCTGACGTCCAGGTCTGTATTAAGTTAAAGGCCACACACTCTCCAACCCTCTCAGTTTCAAACGGGCAGTTTAACACTCTCCTCCCTCAACTCCTCACCCTGAGAGCCATGAGTCTCCATGAATCTTCACCTGTTGTGTGGGAGGACCTGCTGCTGTCCATCACCCTACACATGACGTGAAGCCTCGAACCGTAAGCAGCAATTTTAGGAAAAAAATTGAGACACAACATGGGCTGATACCAACTGATGGAACACAACCTGGTTTGGTCCTGTGGATCTTTTTAAAGCTGATACGCTAATGTGGCTAATATTGACTGAATGCTTATTAGACGTTCAAGGCTCCTTTAGCTTTTAATATACAAAATATATATGCATATTTAAAATATGAAATATACATTTTGAAAGCCAAACCAAATAATGGTTCACCAGCTACTGCGATGCAAAAAATTCCAGAAGTAATGAATAATTATGACGTTGTTTCACTATAGAATCCTATGCCACTAAATCTATTTATTGAGAAAATGGAAGCAATGAATATTTTCCTTTCTCCATGTCTTTACTTACGTGAAGAGAGCTTGCTAATGTGTTGAACTCAAAAATTTATCTCCACTTGTTAAAGCCAAAATAACAGCCAAATAATAATCTAATTTATAAGCCGAGTCCCATCAAGCATTCAAAGCATTAAGTGTATATTAAACATGTATGCAAATTCAACTCCATCAATGCAAACTGAAATCTAAACTGAATTTGAACAAACACCACACTTATGCATCCTCATACAATAGCGCTCTTCGCAAATGCAGTGATCAAAGCACATGTTCCTTTAAAGCTGAAAGACTTCTACAAAAAACAGATAAGCTCCATAGCCACTGTGTGCGACGACAACAGAGATGTATAAGAAGACGGGCTGTCAATGGTGTGCGAAATGTGACGTTTGATTGACATAGGTGTCTGAGCAAAGCACATGGAAAATAGCTACTTTTAGGCTGAAATTTAACAGGAAAAACTGGAGAGCATCTGGCTTGTACCCTCTCTCGCTCATCGCTATCCTCTCCAGCAGATCTGCAGTGAGTGCAAAGAGGCAGCTTGAGACCCCTCCCTGCGCAAGCTATGAAGAGTAGAGGAGAGGCGAGCATCAAAGACAAGTGCAGTGAGTGCACACAGACTACTGAAGAATGGCCTGAGACCAGCCGTGGCCAGGAATACCAATGCGATGTGGGTGATGTCAACAGCAGCCTTTCAGATGTAACGCACGTACCCTCATTTACCATCAAACCCATTCCAAACACAGGTAATGGCGCCAGGTGGAGATTTAAAACACAACAGCAGTCAGATATGGACAGGAAGCTTACCGTGACCCCCTCTTGTGAGGAAGGGCATCCTGTTGATGGCGATGGGCACGGTCCCGTGCTTGTTGTGGAAGTGGTGGACGTGGTGTGTGGTGCTCAAGCTGGAAGACACGCGGGCATTGGCCGTCCGGTCAGGCAGTGAAACCAGGAGGGCCAGGGACAGGGCCAACCTCCACCAGGAGCCCAGGCCCGGCCAGCCTGTGCCAACACACTCGTAGCCCAGCAAGAGCACCTCCAGCCTGGGGCAGGAAGGGCCGCACCAGGCCCTGCCACCCCCCATCTGACCCGCCCGATGGAAAGAAGACATCTCAAAGAGGCAGGACAAACATGTCTACCATTATCCACAGGACGGGACAGGTGAATGGTGCAGGCGGGATTTCTGCTTTAGGATGGATGACGCTGGCAAAAAAGAAAACCCCAGAAAACCCTTGTGGCTTTTGAAGTAGGTTCCCAAAGAGTGCCAATGGAATCCTTGAAAAGAAATGAAAAGATCCTCAGTCTCTTTCAAGTCTGCATTCAAAAATCCAAAAGGGGAACAAATCTATTGCTTTCCTCCTTGGGCAATTCTTCTCAGTTTGCATAAAACAAGGCAGAAAGGGAAACAGTTTGTCTACAAATCAAGCAAAGACGCACAATCCAGTCAGGACAACAAATGCAATTCCCCAAAAGCATTCAGATGTGCACAAAAGCTGCCCTAATCAATGCATCAGAATCCTGATATTGGCCTAATTGAGCAGAGATGTGCTCCAGGTGACACAGATGCCAAGAGGCGTCACTCTCTCTCTTTTCCTCCTCCTCCTCCTTGCTCTCTTTCTCCCTCTGCCTTCTTTTCTCCCCTCTCTCCCAGCCTCAGGTAGGGCTTATGCTCTGTTAAGACCGCTCTCCCTCAGAGAGCTGCCCTCCACTGCAGAGGGAGAGATAAGCAACATCCCGGCAGGTAAAAAAAGGATTATTATAATACAAGAAAAGAGGACAAAAAGAGAAAGGCAAAAAAGGTGCGAGGAAAAGATAAAAAACAGAAGCAACCCAGGCTGAGGGAAAGGGAGGAGAGCAGAAGGATAGCAAAAGCTGGCGTGGAAAAAGAGAGTCGCGCAGAGAAACGGAGACAGAGATCTGCTGCAGAGCGGCAGATTAAAAAAAATCTGTAAATTAAAATAAAATTATCCAGGCTCCTCTCACCAGCGACCACAAAAACAGCGCTCTCTCCCCCGAAGCTTTCCTCCAGAAGCCTGGTCCGTGTTAGGAAAGTCGAGACGGACGACAGTCAGTTATCCGCAAGCATCCCAGATTCTCTCTCCGTCTCTCCCTCTCCCTCTCCCTCTCTTAGCTGCTGACGCGGTCTCTGTATCGATTAGTGCTGCTTTTCACCCTCCTCGCTTCTCTCCTTCCTGGTTCCTCTCTCTCTCTCTCTCTCCCCCTCTCCTCGAAAACAGACACACCGGCCGGAACGCTCACACTGACAATTCCCAACAGAGAGGCGAGAGAAAGGTGGTGGTAAAACACGTCTCACCCTGCTGCTGGGGCACCTCTGAAAAGATGGGGCGCTCCGGCGCTGCCGTTTAGGAAAAGCAACTGAAAACAGAACAAAAACGACAGCTAATTAAATCAAGTGCGGCAGGCTGGCACAAGCGCATCCTCCTCCTTTTCTCCCCTCCGCCGCAGATCCTTGATGCTTGTAGCTCTCCGGACAACTGGGAATCAGTGAGCGCAAGGACGTAGAAACAACGCTGACAACAACTGTAGGGCTGTTTTCTCCACCGGCATGCAGACCAGGACACACAGTCCTTCTGAAGCTTCAGCTAGAGACTATCACAGCACAAGAGGAGGAGGTGGAGGAGGAGGAGAAAGAGGAGGGAAGGGAGGGGGTGAGCGATGCAGCGTGTGTCTGAGAGAGAGGGAAAGAGGGAGAGAGGATATGAGGGAGGGCAGGAGCAGGCAAGCACAGCCCATGAGCACACATGCAAATGCAGAGACAAGCCAAAAAGAGGCGCATGAAAATTAAAATATAAAAAAGAGAACGGTTTGCACCAGCTCCTGTGCAAGATGCAGGGATTCTGGAGCAGTGGTGGGTCTGGAATCAGAAGAATAGAGAGGATAAATCCACCGACACATGATGCCCAAGTGTTTACTAAGAGACGATGTTTTAGCAGCTCCATTTCAAAGTGGTTGATTAATCAGATACAGTAGAGCTGGCAGTGTTTTGCAGGTGCCAGATGCACCCTCTCCCTCCCCGTGACCGAGATAGCAGTAGTCTGTTCCCGGTTGTGATGAATAATTTACCGTCAGACAAAATCTGACGACGAGAAGTTCCCTCTCAGCCTGGCTTTCTTTATGCTTAGTCTCTCTTCTGCTAAGCAGCACATTTGCCAAGTCATTTGTGCAAAGGGGTCCGCAGGGCGTTCCTGCACACCCGGTCAGGGACTAGCCTTATTCGAAAACAAACCACGGCTTTTGGTTGCTAACGGGAGTGGGAGGAAACGAGTTCAGTGAGAGGCGTATAGCCACACCAATGATTGCAACGCTGTTGAAAGAACATTCAGGAATGTTGGTGAGAGAGTGCAGGAGAGAGAGGGGAAAGAGATTGACTCCATGCAACCTCCGTACATCAGATAAATCACCCAGGATAGAGATCTCTGTTGGGATTGCCTCGCTGGTTGAAAGGACAAGCCTGAAAAAAGGCAGAACAGAAAGGAGGCAGTACCACCTTTCATGGTGACAGGTTTGGAGGGGAAGCAAGCCATTACTCAACCTTGGCAAGCAGGAGAGAGCATGCCACCTTCAGCGAGATGGGGCCGATCGAGTGGAAAGGGGGCAAACTCCCATTTTTATGGCGCAAGAAACTGGAACACGTAAATCCCGGCCCACGGCCTCAGTTAGCCACAAAGTCGAACAGTTCCAATAGTCGAGATTTAGCCCCAACGGTTACTGCATGTGGGGAAGGCCGCCCACCTTCCAATCCATTCCTCAGAGCACCAAGCACCTGTGATACATGGGAGATAACTTGGGGACATGGTGACGTTCTGCTCTGAACATTGTCGGCAACTGAACTGGGCTAGAGAGAGAAGATTTGGACTGAGGATGTTGAGCTACATGCTGATTTGACCTGACCTGAATAATGGATGCTTGCACTTTCATGGTTCAGAGTATTCATGTTGCAGGGTTACTCTAAAAAGTAATGCAGTGGGCAGCCATTTGAAAAGTCCTAGTGTGAGATGTGTTGGAGTGCCACAGCAAGACAGTAGTCACACAGTTCAGAAAAATTTGAAGGTGACCTTAACAACTTACACTTTGATTCACACTTTGGCTTGCACAATCCTAACAACTCAACTGACAGCCGGGTGGGTGAACAAATCTCTGGACCACCTTAAGGTACCAACCCCACTTGGTGAGGTTGGACACTTGGGATCAGTTTTTAGAATTGAAGAAGACTGTCAAATGAGATTTGAAACATCATCGATAACCACAAAGAAGTCCTGTTGCCTTCATTTCAAGCACTCAAGACTTGCAGACAGCTGCAGAGTGGAGCAGTGATAATGTCAAGGAATAATGAAGGTGGGAGCGAAATTAAGGAAATGGTAATTTATAAAGAGGTGTCATCCATTGTCGGGTCGGCAGATTGGGGACGTCCTCCTCGGCGCTGATGATATCTTCATGAGAGTTCTCAGAGATGAAAGGCTGGTATTAATCAATCTGCCAGCCCCAGGGTAGCTCGACACGATAAGGAACGATGGTATCTGGGCAATCTGGGGCGGCAGGCGAGGCTTCCCTGTGTTTAACCATCTGCCGCCTGGCAGCCGTTACTGTTGGCCATCTTCTTTCTCCGCAGCCCTGCAGAGCGACTTGCAGCCAAAGGTTCAGACAACACACAGCGAACATGATGGAGAGCTAACAGGGAGGCGAAAGCACCAATCAACCCGATTGTGCCTGCTTCAGAAATTTCAACCACTTACCGCGTTAGAGGGATCTAATGTTAACACAATTACTGTTTTTTACTTACCAATGCTGAGGAAAAACAGAAAAACAAAATTATCATGTAGTTATCTTAAGAGAGAGAGAGAATGAAAGAAAATGAAATTTAATTCCCTCTGGATCGTTGGATTTAAGCAGCAGGAGAGTTAATCTGTCATGATGCCTTTATGCTGGTGTGGAAGAACAGCATGTTTTTTGTGCAGCCATTTATTTTTGCCTCCCTTATTTTCCAGTGTGATGTCATTTGTGAGGAAAACCAACAGCATAATGGGGTAAGTAATAGAGGGTAAGACATCATCTTTGCTCCCCTGCATCCTAAGCCTCCCCAGCCGAGACGTTGGTGCAGTGCCCCCCAGGGAGGAAGCCGCCGCATTAATAATGGCAGTTTTGGCATAATTACTCATAATGCCTGCCTTCTCCGGGAACTAATGGCCTGCGGTTGAGATATCTTCTTGATTTAATTCGACTTACAACGGTAGCACCTCACATTGCTTTGGGGGGAAGGAGGGGGGGCGGCAGAGTATGCCCTGCAAACACAAGCGGCTACAAAAAAATGTCCTAAAAGTCTTTCAAGCAAAGAATGACCATAAGGTCACCTGCAGAGTTATGGAGAAGTCAACCTTCTTGATAAAGGTACCGGGGAGAAGGTACCGTTTCCAAGAACTACTCACTTCAGCTGACCACTTCTTCTTCATGGATACGTTAGAAAGGTCGCTTTTCAATGTAGTGCATGTTTAATAGGGGTAGACTGAACTGTAGACAAAAGAGGACATGTCCTTAGAGACCTGAAGAGCTCTAATTCCCAAAATTGCTCCACGCAAACCCTGTAATCGGGGAAGGTAAACAATGGGGTGGTGGCCTAGTACTGGCCTACAAAGCGACAGGTTATAGGTTTAAATCCAGCTCTATCCTATGGCCAGATACCAGTGATACCTTTGCCAGTCCTGGAATTCGAACCGGTGACCTTCTGATCATGGGGAAAACACCTTAACTGTTATGCTTTCAACTGCCACAAGTTGGGACATGCAGTGTGAAACTGTTCTTAGCTAAGCTAAGAGAAATTATAAGTAATTGTGTTAAAAACTTGCCCACTTCTCTCTTTGGAGCATCCTGGCAGAGATGTGTTGGCTTCTGGTTTCACAGCTAAATGAGTGTTTTATGAGCAGCAAAAAAAGATGAGCTACGTTTGTACCGTTGCTCTTGAGAGAGATACCTTGATGTCTTACCAGATGTGATAATTAAAGGAAATTTATCAGGTTTTTAAAACTCGGCTTTGGTTTTGGTCTTCAGGGATCTTCTTATAAAGACTGTTCATAAAAACCAAACTTAGATCTAAGACTTCTGTTAGAGGAATGTAGATTTGTATCATATAACAAGCAACAATAATCATCAAACTATCAAAAAATGAATCAAACTCCTAAAAATTAATTTGCACCATGGAACAGCAAACCAATTAATCCAAGTCCTAGAGAATCGGCAGCGTGCACAAAATGCTCATCTGTCATGAGCCAAACAGGACTGATTGGACAAACCCAATTTCCCAGTGGCTTACAGCATGGAGTGAGCAGAAGCCACACTGACTGTTCGTTAGAGACAAGGGCTGAGTAGAAAGCGGCACACAAAAAATGCTGCCGTCCATGTCTTCCAAAAGTCCTGCCCACATGATGCCAGGGTGGCCACAGTCGTCTCATCAATTATAGTGGATGGCACAGGAAGGGGCATGTGTGTATGAGTGTGTGTGGGTTTGAGTGCATGCCCATGTGTTGTTGTGTGCCCACTGGGGTCCAGGTGCCACCAGAAATGAACTCAACCATCTGTGACAGAGATTCTTCTTGCCATTAGGTGAACTGTGGAGCTCCACCTGTTCCAGAGCCGGGTCTCTGGCTGCGAGGGCTTCACCCTGACACCGGTTGGCTTGGAATTCAATTAGAGAGACTCAGACAGCGAACAAAACACCACACCACACAAATGTACACACATAGCTGAATGTTTGCTTCATCAGAACCACCTAAGATCATCGTAGACATCAAAATAATGATGCGCAATCAACTGGAGATGTATTATAAAGGATTCTACATCACGTTCAGTTACACAGATAAGATTGTAGGTTCAAATCCAGCTTACCACCAGTGCTGCACTTACTGTACATTCACAGCATTTAGCAGACACTCTTATTCAGAGCGACTTCCATTTCCTAATTTTAGGGACGGTCTCTCTGACAGCAACTTGGGGCTAAGGGTCTTGCTCAGTGACCCACAGATGGTAATGACGAAGGCAGGACTGGAACCCACAACCTCTAGGCCAAGAGGCGAGTGTTCTAACCACTAGGCCACCCCATGCACTACCACTATAATGCTCCTGAGCGAGACTTTTAACCCCAAAGCGTAACCCCTGTAATTAGGAGATGAAAGATGCTCTAGAGAAAGGTTTATGTAAATTTTAATGTAACAGGTCATAGGTTCAAATCCCGCCCCATCATCTTCCAGCACTTCTATCCATGCCCTTAGGGACTTTAGTGTCCTAACCACTAGGCCACAACCCCATGCACTACCACTACAGCACTACCACAACTGGGCTCCGGGGTAAGTGATTATTTGTCATTGTGAACACACCACAGCACAGCACAATGCACCACAACCAAATGTGACCCCTGCATTTGACCTATCCATGAGGGAGCAGTGAGCAGCTTTCTGGCAGCTTCATGGGAGCAGTGTTTCAGATGCTAATGAGTATCTCAGTGGTATCTCAGAGGTAAGATGGCGCGGCCACGTCCAGACGCCTTCCCGACCGCTCCGTACCGACTGTGCCTGTTTTATGTTATTTATTTGTTTTTTTCTACTTCTTGTGCACAAAAGTCACCGGGTTTAGTTACCTATGACAGTAAAACACTACTGGAAATAGGAAATCAGATTTCACTCTTATTTTCGACTGATTTTAAGCCTGACCCATCGTGGCCGTCTGAGATACTACGAGGCCCGGATGAGAACAATGGACGCGACGCTGACCCGAGGCGCAGAACAAAGAAGCGCCGGGGAAAACGTGGCGGCGTCCGCAACAGAATGAGAGAACGAGCTCATCGCACACCACTACCGAGTATCTTGCTGGCTAATGTTCAGTCACTGGACAACAAGTTAGACGATCTACGGGCCAGAGTTACTTTTCAACGCGATATGAGGGACTGTAACATGCTGTGCTTTACTGAAACATGGCTGACCCCCACCGTGCCGGACCGAGCTGTTACGCCGTCGGACTCATTCTCTGTGTTCCGCATGGACAGAACGGCAGAGTCCAACAAGGCTAAAGGCGGAGGAGTGTGTTTCATGGTTAACAACAAGTGGTGCGACGCACGGAGTGTTTCTACTCTCTCCAGCCGCTGTTCGCCTCATCTGGAATACCTGAGCATTAAGTGTCGCCCCTTCTACCTGCCTCGCGAGTTCACCTCGGTCATCGCCATGGCGGTCTACATCCCACCCCACGCGGACACAGGTACAGCTTTATCCGAACTGCACGATGTGTTGTGTGCGCTCCAAAACAAACACCCGGACGCAGCGCTCATTGTAGCAGGGGACTTTAATAAGGCGAATCTCAGACAAATCATGCCGAACTTTTATCAACACGTTACATGCCCGACAAGAGGGAACAACACACTGGACCACTGTTACACGCCGTACAAGCATGCGTACAAAGTTTCTTCCCAGTCGGCTTTCGGAAAATCTGACCATTCCGCCATTTTCCTCATACCGGAATATCGGTATGGACGGTGACGTCATCAGCATCGCAGAGCACGACGTCCGCGCGGCGCTGAGGAGGGTGAACACCAGGAAGGCGGCGGGTCCAGACGGCATCTCCGGGCGCCTGCTGCGCTGCTGCGCTGACCAACTGTCAGGTGTGTTCACCGCCATCTTCAACGAGTCTCTGGCGAAGTCCGTGGTCCCCACCTGCTTCAAGAAATCCACCATCGTCCCCGTGCCCAAGAACAACAAACCTTCATGCCTGAATGACTACCGCCCTGTTGCACTGACATCGGTAGTTATGAAGGTGTTTGAAAGACTGATAAAGCACATCATCTCCTCCTCCATCCCAAGCACCATGGACCCACTCCAGTTTGCCTACCGCTCTAACCGATCTACAGAGGATGCCATCTCCCACGTCCTGCACATCTCCCTCAGCCATGTGGACAAGAAACAGGGTAACTATGTGAGATTGCTGTTTATCGACTTCAGCTCAGCCTTCAACACAATAGTGCCCTATAGACTGTTTACCAAGCTGAGAGACTTAGGACTCAACACCCGCTTGTGCACGTGGGTGCTGGACTTTCTCACAGGCAGATCTCAGGTGGTGTGGGCAGGCAGGTCTGTCTCCAACAGCATCACCACCAACACAGGAGCTCCTCAGGGGTGTGTACTTTCTCCGCTGTTGTACTCACTATACACTTCGGACTGTGTGGCCGCTCATGACTCCAACAACATTGTTAAGTTTGCGGATGACACAGTGGTGTTGGGGTTAATCTCCAACAACGACGAGACGGCCTACGTGGACGAGGTGGAAAACTGCTGTTTTTATATGCTGCTAATACATACCTCTTATTGTTACGATAACTTATACTGGTTGCCACTTCATTGTCACATGCTCTACTCTGCTATGTACAATGCTGCAGCTGCACTTGGCACTTTAAAAAATCATCTCTTTGCACCTGTCCTGCCCTAGCACATTTACAATTTTTACAGTGTTTACATTGTCAGGTTTGCACATTTAACTTTATGTTCCTTATGTTCCTTATTGTATAATATATAGTTTTATTTTTGTCCTGTTACCCCAGCCTCCGTATTTAAGTTAGTATTTATGTTTGTAAGTTTGTATCGCGTCTCTATCTTCCTTGTCTATTGCACAGTTAAAAGAGCGGATCAGGATACATTTCACTGCTTGTTGTACCTGTATAACTTGCACGTGACAAATAAAGAATCTTGAATCTTGAAACCTGGACACCTGAACTGGCAACTTTCGAATCACGGCGCAAACTCCTTAACCATTACACTATCAACTGCAACTAGAGGACTGTAACTTATTGATACCTTCCACTCTATCTGACTGGTCTAGTTATTCGTCTTAGTTAAGTGCAGAGATGTTTTCTATCCATAACATCCAGAAATCATTCTGAGGCTTCTTGAATTAGAGATAAACTTAGAAGAATTTGTACTATACTCTTATAAACACTCAAAATGCATGGCTGTCTTCCCAAAAATCACTCAAAATTCATCACTAATAAACACATACTTGCTTGCAAGTGATTTGGCAATTACTGAAATTACCAACTTATGATGAATAAAAGATCCTGCAAAGCATCCAAGTTCAGATTACCAACAAATGATCATGGGAAAAGATAAACAATGGAGGAAAGAGGCTTAAGATGGACCGAAAGTGATGCAATGTGAACTGTGGGAGGGGTAATCAGCCGGTACGTATGCGGGTCCTGGCTCTCCTAATGCTGGGTAGTAATGTCATCTGCAGCCACATCACACACTGCATAATCCTCTTAAACAGAGGGTGCAGGAGGTCTGTGTATGGCGGGCGCCACGTTTCTCCTCGTTTTCCCCTTGATGGGGCTAAGCTTGAAATAAACTGATCCAATATTCTGTAAATGAGCCAGAGCAGCTTCCCCTTGCTGCGATTTGAGCTGTGAAAAGGCTGCCATTTGCCGTGGATGTACGCAGTCGGATTAAGCCGCGTCACTGGCGGAGCTGGCTAACGGAGGCGCGACGCGTGGCACCCGGCGGCAAATTTGCGGCCTAAACGACGAGAACGCTGCTGTTGTGGATTAAGTATTAATAGATCTGAGCGTGGCTGGAGTGTGCAACGCTTTAGCTATGAAATGAGGTGTTCCACACTTGAAGTGAATCATGAACACAAGTTTTTCATGATGTTCAATTAATCATGTTGATTTGAGGTCTTATCACGCAACTAGATTACGATTTTATCTGAAATCATTTTATTCTAGTACTTGGATGTGTGGCTAAAGGGATTTGGGCAAATCCTCCTGGGTCCTCCCTGGGCTTCAAGCCGGTTACAAGGTGGACAGATGAAGGATAGAGAGATGAAGAAGGTGTTCCAAAAGGGACACTCACATGTTTACATGACAACTGTGCAAGAATTTTCTCACTGTGAACAGGGCACAGCACAGCACCACAAGGAAATGCCTTTGCATTTGCACCATTCGTGAAGGAGCAGTGTACAGCTGACATGGGTAGCGCCTGAGAAGCAGCGCTTGGGGCCGATATCATGCTTATGATGACCTTATTGGTACCGTTTACCAGTCCCAGATTCGAACTGGTGACCTTCTGACCATAGGGCGAACGCCCTAACCGTTACGCTACCAACTGCCCAATTACCAACAGCCTGTTTTTGGCAGCAGCCAGTGCTTAGGAATGGTACTTTGCTCATGAGTACCTCAGCAGTACCTTTACCGGTCCAGACCTTGAATCAGCAACCCTCTGATCAATGACAATGACAAAATAACTTAAAAATTTTTCAAGAGGGTAACATGTATATAAAGTTTTAATAACAACATTAATATAAAGTTTTGTTGAATTTGGTCATTTTTTTAACATTCGAGTACAATTTAATGGGGCAGTTGGTAGCGTAATGGTTAGAGAGTTTGCTCTGTGATCAGAAGGTTGCTGGTTTGAATCCTGGACTGGTCAAGGTACCACTGAGGCACTTATGAGCAAGACAAATAATGACAAATAATCACTTACTTTCAAGATTAAAATTTCAGGTCAAACCTTAAACCCTAGGAAAAATCTGAATCTGAACTCAAAAACATCTCCTTTATATAAGCTGCACTTCATATACTACCTTCATTTGGACTGTATCAGTGTTCAATAAAACTGAATCATGCTTCCCTTTGTCAGTAGTATGTATTGCTCTCTGCGCCAGGCTAGTTTATGTACACTGCCTTGAGGTGCTAAATTCTAAAGTGGGGAGCAAATGGAGGAATCAGAGCCATAATGCAGTAAACTCACCCCAACAACTCAGGATTTACAATCCCATCACACAAGCAGCACAGCATCGCCACAGAGACGCATTTAGGGGCAAAACACTGACACAAAAACTACAGGTGTCAACACAACAAAGTGCTTTTATAACTAAAAAAACCGATGACTTGATGACTTTAAATGAAATTTCAGGACAGCAAGATCGCACAGTGGTTAGTGCTGTCGTCTCAAAGCAAGAAGGTATTGGGTTCGATCCCCGTGGGGAGCTGTGGGGTCCTTTGTTTTGAGTGGTGGTCTATCAGTTAGCGGTTATGCTATTCAGTGATACCTTTACCTGTCTGGGATTCGAACTGGCGACCTTCTGATCACAGGGCAAATACCCAACCATTCCGTCACCAACTGCCCCAAAAATGCTAAATGCTACATGCTATAAATGTAAATGTGTTCATATGGGTTTTCTTCAGGTCCTCCAGATTCCTCTGACTGTCAGAAAGCATGCATTGTAGGTTGATTGGTTACTCTAAATTCACCTCTGTTAGGAGTATATGTGAGTTTCTTGTGTGAGTGTGCGTACCCTGCAGTGTACTGGTTCACGCCTGTCGCCCGAAGTCCCAGGACATGCTCTGGTCCCTCGACCGACACCGAAAGGGAATAAGCGGTTCAGATAATGAAAGAAATGAAACTCTTACTGGCATTAGCAGCAAAAATTGACTTTTAGCTGTTAAAAATATTCATCATTAATCATAATGAAGGATAATCATACTATTTTGAGCACATCTGTAGCAATGGCATAATCGCCTCTGGTAATAGCAGGGTCACCGAGTGATGTGGACTCCAGCCAGACCAGCCGGACTGGGACTGTGAACCAGAACTGTACCAGAAGAGTGTGTGAGTGTGTGTGTGTGGGCTTGACGTGTAAAACTAAAAGAAGTAGAAGACTGAATTTTGGGTACTGAGGTTAGGGTTAAATGTAGCCATTATGGAAGACAACAACAGGACATTATAAGCACAGTTGTGAGCGTAACAGAGTTGGCCCCCAAAACCCCAAAACCAGATGCTGCTCGTGCAAGTCTCGGACCGGTAAAATACCACTGAGGTACTCTTGAGCCAGGTACCATCCTCAAGCACTGGTCCCCGGGTGCTGCATGTTATAGATGGGTCAAATGCAGAGGTCACATTTGGTTGTAGTGTGTGCTGTGCTGTGAATAATGACACATTCACTAACAGGAAATAACCATCCGGTCCCGATTAGCTCGATTAGAGTTTCTGAATGCCAAAACCCATCCCAAACGAGACCCACCTACAGCATGAGACAGCAACAATGCCGGTTGCTGAGCTCAAAAAACGTTTGTCGACTCCCCGTGAACACGCAGAGCTCGCCGATGACCTTGGGAAGAATGCTCTATCCATCTAGCTGTGGAACGCCGTGTGCCGAGCGCTGGGGCCGTTCCCGTTCCCTAATCAGTCAGAGCAGATCGATGCTAATGCTAACAGGGCTGGGAGAGGGATGAGCGGCACAAGCTAACAGAGAGCCCATTCATCAAGCACCTGCGTCGGCCCTGATGCCAGTCCCAGCTCTTCCCTCAGGCATGGGGACGAGTGATAAATGCCCATGATATGCCCTGGCTGCCCCCTCGACGCTTGGACTGGAGCCCTTCGGGGCAGCAGGATCTGAGGGTCTGTCTCAAATCAGCCCCTAATTGTGCATACTCTGAACTTTCCAGGAAGTGGCCTACTTCCCAAGAGACAAAGTCTGACATTTTACATTTACATTTTCCCCAATTTCATGGACAGTTTCCCTGAGAGCAACTTGGGGTCAAGGGTCTTGCTCAGGGACCCAATGATAGTAGTGCTGGATTTAGGATTTGATCACATGACCCACTTATCCAGAAGCGAGTGTCCCAACCACTAGACGACCAAACACCAGACACTTCCAGCACTTCCAAACAAAAACCTAATTATAAAACGAACCTCTAATTAAAAGTGTGATTTACTTGTAGGTTTTCACTAGCCTTTAGATACTTGTCAGAAATATCCCATAATAACTATACACGAAAACACCATTAAATATGTGATTTTTACTTTTTTCCACCATAAATGAACTCACCACAACAGTAGGTCAGCAGGTTTAGTTGGGTGCCAGATATTCATATTTCTTGAATGTATTGATTTTCATCAGCACTTTAAAGAGGTTAAAAGAGATATTTCCATGAAGACATATATGCAGACAAACCCACCAATTAAATTGACTGTGGCTGAAATGTTTGTTACCTCTGCTGCTACCAATGTGAAAAATAAACAATTTAAAACAACAAGTTTTTTTGTACCTAAGTTTCTAAAGTATGTGTTTAAAATATGCATTTGTTTAAAGTGTTATTCTTAAGAGATATTACATTATATTAATATAACAAATCTCAGCACATCGCAGGCTTTTGAAGAGGTTGCCAGATTTAATGAGTTATTATTTATCGTTGTGAACATAGCACAGCACAGCAGTGCCTGGGGAGCAGTGCTTGGGGATGGTACCTTTGCTGACGAGTATCTCAGTGGTATCTTTACCTGTCCGGTAGTTAAACCAGTAACCATCCGATCAAGGTACCGTCCCCAAGCACTGCTCCCAGGTGTTGCCCACTGCTCCTTCACAGATGGGTCAAATGAAGAGGTCACATTTGCTTACTGTACTGCACTGGGTACTGCACTGTGTGCTGTGTTCACAATGACAAATAATAACTCGCACCATGGACAGTGACTACATGTGACCACTACAGCACAGAGCGGCCATAACATTATTATAACATTTATTTATACTATAACCTCGTCTAGTGGTTTGGATACTTGCTTTGGACCAAGAGGGTGTGGGTTCAAATCCTGCCTCCAGCACTACCATCACTGGGTTAATGAGCAAGACCCTTAACCTCAAGCTGCTCTCAGGCAGCGTCTGATAAATGCCTTAAATGTAAATGTCTTTTATTGGATTGGAACAACCAGCCATTACTCCCCTTGTGCATCGACGAGCCTGTCGGCAGTTAATCTGTTTTCCTTGGACTGCTTTTTGGCAGATCCTGACCAGTGCAGAGCTGGAACATCTCACAAGGGCTGCTGCATTTTTGGAGATGCTCTGACCCGATTGTCACACCATTAAAATGTGGCCCTTGCCAAAGTTGCTCAAATCTTTACACATGAACATTTGATTATGCTTCAAGGACTTCAAAGACTAAATCTTCATTTGCTGCCTCGAACATCCTGCTGACCGCCAGACATCATAATGATCACTTCAGCAGTCAGTGGTCAGAATGTTATGATTGGTGCAATAGTGGACGCTAGTGTACACTAAGGCCCCATCCACACGGGCGTCTGAATCAGGCATTTTTCTGGTGTTCATGGCGTCAGATGAGTGCAAAATGAACACTGACCATATTTCTGCTCATTGGAGTGTCCATTCAGGAGTTCATGAACTGCTGCGGTTGTCTGCATGTTGGGATGAACGCTGTATGTTTTTTTGGCATCAATTTCTGCCAAAATCCAGACGAATGTTAAGAAAACGTCACTATTGCATTTACAAGCGTTCGGTTGACGTTCTGAAGGGCAGAATATGTCCCACGATTCCAGAAGTGTTCTGATATGGGAAATGCAAAAGAAAATGTACGAGAAAATGTACGAGGAGATTGATCCAGCCGTTGTGCGGTCAGGTGGGCGGAGCCAGTATCGGTGGCGATGTTTTCTCTTCTCCCATCTACGTCGCTGCATCAGGAGGATTAAAAAAAAAAAAATCGAGGCTCAGTTTTAGTGAAACACAGGGATCCATTTTTCATAAACTAAATGCAGAACTATCCACAAAGACGAGCCACAGCCTGATTACTGCCCCACAGGTGAACACACCAAACTCAGACCAACGCCAATGTAACGCCTCACTGAAGTCAATCAAGCGCAGCTACAAAATGCAACAAAAATGCGTCCAGAGCGTGTTCATTAATCCAAGATTCGAATGCCCGTGTAGATGGGGCCTAAGCAATAATAAAACATCCCCTTACAGGTTGGTGCCTTTTATCATTATTCTGCTTTCAGCATCACATGGTTCCTGTAATGATTAAAGGTCCCAATTCTCTAGTAAATCAAAACCTCTTTACAAGCGTTTACGGTTTACAGTAAATTACTGTATGTCACACTAACAGGAATGTACAAACAAGAATTTAGTACTCCTTACTCTAACAGGCTGACACTGTGCTAGCGTGGAGTGCACCTTTAAGACAGCCACGGCTCAAACGCCAGAATCACGTTGCTGTAAAAATGTTACTTAGGCGTGGATAAAGTCAAAGCAGAGGCTGTACACTGATCCATCATCAGCTTTGTCTCTTCTATCTGCAATAAAGCCACAACACTTCTCTCTCTTCACTGCCCACTCCTGCAGCGTCAGCTGTCTCTACGTCTCAGATTTCCCACCAAAGAGTGACTCGGCTCCAACCTGATCCCTGTTTGGGGCATTGTTGCCCCATCCAGGCCCACCTTGCTCTGATTTAGCCCGCTCCACACGACAGGCAGTTGGTAGCATAACGGTTAGGTAGTTCACCTCATGATCAGAAAGTTGCCGGTTCCAATCCCGGACTGGTAAAGGTACCACTGAGGTACTCATGAGCAGGGCACTGCCCATGTCAGCCGCTCAACTGCAGAGGTTCACAATGACAAATAATCACTCACTTTCAACAGTCATGTGCCTTACTGGCCAGAGCAGCGCTGTCAAAATCAGCGAGGGTCAACGGGACCATACCGCTTCTAGATTCACACCTTTAATTCAGCTCCCCTTCCAGATCTGTGCCCATAATTCCAGATCATAATTCAGCTCATCCTTCCAGATCTGTGCCCATAATTCCAGACCATAATTCAGCTCCCCCTTCCAGATCTGTGCACGTGATTCTAGACTGTAATTTAGATCCCCCTTCTGGATCCATGCCCATAATTGCAGGACATAATTCAGCTCACCCTTCCAGACCCGTGCCTGTAATTCCAGACAATAATTCAGCACCCACTTCCCAATCTGTGCGCATAAATCCGCTCACTCTCCACCTCCGGAATAAACAAGAGGACGGGAGAGAGCTGGAGTATGGGCCACCCATCTGCGGACTCACGTCATGTCACTTGGTATTGGCACACAAACACGTTAGCTTTCCAATTAGAGTCAGCGCCGGGGCTGGGAACCGCAGCGTCCCTCTAAAGCGGAGAGAGCAGGAACGGGAGTGAGTGAGTCACTGCTCCAAATGAGGAGGAGGAGGAGGAGGAGGAGGAAGAGGAGAGGAAAGAAGGGCTGGCCGGATAACGGAGGAGGGAGCAAGCTGTCGGCCACAAGCTTTATACCCCGGGAAAAGAAACAAAACCTGTTTTCCGTAGACGGTGACTCAAATGTGGAATGTGTGGGATGAATGTTTTAAGAACGCAAGTTTTTTAACTGAATTTTTGGCAACTATTATCCTTTCAGTTTGACTGACTACAGCTAATATCAAACAAATACACAAAACCACACGGGAACTAATCAGGGAAAAGTAGGTCTTACTTATTAACAAATAATGATAAACTAATAACATGATTAGTACTACTAAAGGTAAGTCTTTAACCTCTCGTCCAAACTGCATGTAATTTTAATAAATTAAATAGATCCATGCCAATATCGGAATCATATCAGAATCACTGATAATTGCTTCCTTCAAGTCATCGGCATCGGACCGATGCTTAGGTTTGCCTGATATTTTCCACCATTATTTCATGACCGTTTATTGTACGTCAGAAAGGTAGCGCTTGTGCCAGGCAGGTCCAAAATCCGGGGTGGGATTTTACATGGCCCGCACCTTCTATCGATGTGGTAGTATGCATCTCAGGTAACAGCCAGGGTTGTAGCTTAATGGCTCTCTACACACTAGATAGTGCACATCTTTGTCTTTTGAGTGATTATTTGTCAATGCAAACACACCACAGCACGGCACACACAACGAAATGTGACCACTGCAGTTAAACCATCCATAAAAGAGCACTGGCCAGCTAACAAGGGCAGTGCATGGGTAGCAGTGCTTGGGGATGTTACCTTGCTCATGAGTACCTCAGTGACCTTCCTATCGATCACGGGGCGAACCATTACGCTACCAACTACCAACTGTGTGTTACTGTCCACGAAGAGAGTAACACTGCTCCTACATGAATCGGTCAAATGCAGAGGTCGCATTTGGTTGTGGTCCATTGTGTGCTGTGCTGTGTTCACAATGACATAATCCTCACTTAAAACTAAAGCTTATCAACTAAGTACAGGTACTCAGGTCCTACATACGCCACAGTAATAAAATGCTGATTAAATTGCAGCAACATAAATGGTTTCACATTCAACACAGCGCCAACAGGGTTAAAGAGGTTAAACTTTTCAACATAAACACATCTGAACAAAACATAGTTAATCTGATTTGTGTTTTTGCAGCCGAGGAGACCTAAGGAAACGCAATTCAAAATAAAGTGCCGAAAAAGCCGTAGGTGCCACAATTGAGATCGGTGTTCAAGTTCTACTGTGGCCCTGAGGTGTCAGGGCTCCTTATATAGCCTAAGCTTTCATGTTCCTGAGGAAAATAGACACAGATTACTGTGAAGTTGAAGCCCCGGCTCTCCAGACGCATTACGCTCTTCTTGGAAATTCTCTCGCCGAAGGGCTTGCCGCACTCTCCTCGCTCTGAATCAACACCTCGTCACACTCCATTAACGGTCTGATTGCCAGGTAATTATTATGCTCCCAAATTAGATTTGACCACATTGAAAGCAAATTAAGTAATCGTGCATTAACAGAGGCTCATCCAACGGGAAGGCTGTTCACACACATTAGTGCCATGCCAAGGACGCAAAGGTAAGACAAAAAAAAAATTAAAACTCACACCCTGTCCTCAAACGCCGGAGACGTGCAATTAGACGTGCGATAAACACAAATTGTTCTTAGACACGAAAGCAAAGACGCATCTGATGGGTAAGCGGCATAGCTGAGGAACCCGGTATTCAAACGCCTCAACGCCTTGAAAGTCATCGGAATGTTATGCATTACAAAAGATTTGAATGCTTATGTTCCTTTCAGTATTGTTAACAAGAATGCTTCTGCTGGAACGATACATTTCCCAAACTGAAATAAATTATTTTAGGCTTATACTTAAGGTCAATGTGAAAGGTGCCACGAGCCAACAAGCAAGGGAGGATGCTACTTGGGGAGCCCAAGGAGCAGTGCTTGATGACTGCACCTTGCTCTTGAGTCCCAAAGTGGTACCTTTACTAGTCCGATACTTGACACAGAGACCCTCAGATCAGGCCAACTCTCTAACCGTTACTCTACCACGGGACTGCCTCTTTTTGACAGTGCTTGGGGACAGCAACTTGCTTATGAGTACTTCAGTGGTACCTTTACTGGTCTGGGACTTGAACTGGTGACCCTAAGATCACAGGGTCAATTCAACTGTTACACTACCACCGAACTGCCCCTAGGCAACACCTGGGGACGGTTCCTTGCTCACGAGTACTTCAGTGGTACCTTTACTGCTCTTGGACTTGAACCAGTGACCTTCCGATCACAGAACCAACTCCCTAATCATTACGCTACCACCAGACTGGCCCTTGCTCATGAGAACCTCAGTGGTACCTTTAGTAGTCGGGACTTGAACCAACGACATTTGGATCGTAGGACCAACTCCCTAACTAGTACACTACCACTGAACTGCCCCTTTTAGGCAGCACTTGGGGATGGTACCTTTACTAGTTTGGAACTTGAACCAATGACCTAACTGGTACACTACCACCGGACTGCCCCTTTGAGGCTGTGCCTGGGAAGCAGTGTTGGGGATCGGACTTTGCTCATGAGTACCTCAATGGTACCTTTACTGATCCGGGACTTGAAACAACGACCCTCGCATCACAGGGTCAACTCCATAACCGTTACACTACCACTGGACTGCACCTTTTAGGCAGCACGTGGGGATGGTACCTTTTTCATGAGTACCTCTGTGGCACCTTTACTAATGTGGGACCTAAACCAATGACCTTTTGACCATGGTTCAACTCAGTAACCATTACTCTACCAGTGGACTGTCACTTTTTGGCAGTGCATGGGGAGCAGTGGTTGGGGATGGAACCTTGCTGAGCACCTCAGTGGTACTTTATCTGGTCCTGGATTTGAACCAGTGACCTTCCGATCACAGGGTCAGCTCTCTAACTGTTACGCTACCATTTGTCCCAACTGCCCTTATGCTACCAACTCTCTGGTCACGTCTTGCAAGTCTGGCCAAAAAGTTTTATTTTTCTCTCCTCTCGCTTTGTGTAAAATGCCATTTGTGCTTTTACATGGACCGCTCTAGGGAATGGCTTAGTTCTCACCACCCTTTTATGGAGTTCTTGAACTTGTGGAGTGCATTTTAACTCCAGCTCCAGTCAAAGAATATTACAGAGTTCTGAGAGTGACTGCTAGTTTTTTTTGGTAGCGTCTCTCTCTTGCCAGACCACGTCCTGCTCTGGTGCTTAGTTTTGAGCAATTTCCTTCGGGATAAATAAAGTTTTCTTATTCTGGTTCTGATTAGTTTTGAGGCACGGCCTGTTCTAGTGGTGAAGCTTCCACTTTCTCATGACGGACTGAACGCCACTTTTCTGGACACATCAAACTCTTCGATATGTTTTTGCAGCCAAGGTACCGTCACCAATCTACTGCTTCCCAGGTACTGCCAAGGATGGCCAGTCTGGTGGCAGCATAATGGTTGAGGAGTTACTGTAGCTCTGTGATACGAAGGTCACCAGTTTAAGTCCCGGACTGGTAAAGGTATCATTAGGGTACTCATGAGCAAGGTACTGTCACCAAGCTGCTGCTTCCCAGGTGGTCAAAAAGGACCAGTCTGGTGGCAGCATAATGGTTAGGAAGTTGGTTCTGAGATACGAGGGTCACCAGTTCAAGTCCCAGACTGGTAAAGGTACCACTAGGGTACTCATGAGCAAGGTACGGTCCCCAAGCTACAGGATCCCCAGGCACTGTGAACAACTCTGCTCACTGCTCTTTAACGAATGGGTCAAATGCATTGTGCTGTGATGTGTTCACAATGACAAAAAATCAATAACTAAAATATTCAGGAAATCACTTTCAAGAAGGTTGAATACTTCTGTGAGTCACTGTAAATAAAATATGGTTTACAATTCAGACACGTTTAATAGTGCTCCAGCAGAGAGGACAAGGGTAATACATCCCGAAATATTCCAAATTAACTCAAGGTAGACTCCTTCAACTTTAAGGTCATCAGGCAGATCGGACGCGATGCTTTAATGCATAATTCATCCGTTGCTGTGATTTGTACAGAAGCAAACACTATGAATATATCATTATCTTGATTACAACTTCATCTGCGGCGGAATATACGGCACCAAGCCTCGGCATTATTCAGCCCGCCGCGGGCAGCTTTATGATTCATTGCGATGAATAAGTGTGGTCTGGAGTAATCAATAAAATCAAGTGGCTAAGGAAGGTTCGGAGATTTTTAGGACAGTGTTTTCTTTATGTTTTATGTAATGTTTGTTCTGAGTTGTTACTTGTGAGGCTTGTGGTGTGTAGAGGCTGCACTGAAGGTTCGCTCCAGGGGAAGACAAGACATACACACTCGAGAGATGGGCAAACCAGACATGAAAAATTAATGTGGGAACACGACGCCACAACAGTCATTCGCTGCTGATATGAAATGTATCAGTTTATACAAGTGTAATGCAAAGGAGACAGTCTTTAAAGGTGATGTTAAATGTTTGGCCACTCTTGAGTCTCCTGATAACCGCTAGTTCCTGTAGCACGTACAGACTGAGGCAGGTGGTAGGTGGGCTGACAATTAAAACGTTGCCTCATAGCTATATGTTGGAGTAGTCGGTCACATAACGGTTAGGGAGTTCATCCGGTGATCGAAAGGTCGGCGGTTCAAATCCTGGACCACTGAGGAACTCATGAACAAGGTACCCCAAGCATTGCTTCCTGGATGCTGCCAAAATGTGTCGTTGGAGCAACTTGGGGTAAGGGTTTGATTCAGGAGGTGGGGCAAAGCTAGATTTGAACGCATAACCTGCTGATTCAACTAACTACAGTTAAAATTAGCATGATACAGAGAAGATAAGCATGGTGCTCCATGGTAGCATAAAAGTTAGGGTCAAATGCAGAGGTGACATTTCGTTGTGCAAGATGCGGTGGCCAGCACAAATGTAATTCTGAATGCATAATGATGCTGTTGGTAGCATTACCCTTAAACAGTACCAAGTTTTTGGACATCCTTCAACAAACTTCTTGCTCATATTTTGGCCCATTTCCTCCAGACCGTACCATAACCCTAAAGCAAGCCCTGTTGCTCACACAAGGCTACACCAGCTCAATTAGACCGAATCAGGTCAGGGCCAAGGCCATGGGTGGAACACTGGGCTGTACGCCAAGACATTGTGGATTTAAGTCTGTGTTCTAGTCTCACCTAGACCTGCACCATATGTCAGTAAGCGGAGCTCTTAGCCAGGGTAGTTGCTCCAGGTAGGCTGTGTCTGTAATTATGAAAAAGTAAATCTCTCTGGAGAACAGCATCTGCCAAGTGCCATAAACATAAATGCAAATAAAGTCCTGAAATCCAGCATCTGCAGTTTAAGACTGCTGGGCAAAAAAGTTAAATAAAGGCTCTCACTAAAACGGGCACAAGGCCTCAAAATGCTAATGTGGATAACAATATATGAAAGCTTTGGGGGACTCTTAATATGCTCAATTAAAAGTCCCCCAAAGCTTTCAAATACTGTTATCCACATTAACATCCTCCTCTGGCGGAGGGGACTGGTCTTGAAAAATTCCTAATTCAGAGATGCTTGTTTACATGATTAATCACAGGGAGTTCCCCCAACACCATCAGGATCAGCACCAACTCGTCATCGTTATGGCCGCAATCGAGCTGCAGCAGCCTGACAGTGCTGCATTAATCTCTGCTGTAGAAATGCATCAACAGGTAAGAAATAAATAGTCAAAATAAATACTGCCATTCTAGACAGAGTTCAATTCAAGACGACCATTAGTCATCACTACCATTTGCTGCATGACTGAGAACCTACACACAGTTCTCACCTAGATAACTTTGTATTCAGTCCTGGTATGCCAAAATTATTTAAATTAAACAAAAATATAGCTGCAAGATTCGAGCAAAAGTCGCAAAAGTCAGTACAAAATCAGCTCATGCAGTAAGCATTGAAGAAAGGAGTTAATCAGACTGCATAAATTTATTTAGCATTTACAGCGCCCCCTATTGTTTAATTGGTGCCACTGATGCTAGCTGGGCCAAAACAGTGCAAAGATACAGCTGTTTAAATAAGTCACACCCCACTGCAATTAAAATGCTAATTGTAGCTGCCCCCTTGTGAAATCCCAAAAAATCTTTCTGTTACGGTGTCAAGCTAAATGGGAGTTTGCAAAAGTTAGTTGTTCCTATTATGCAAATTAGCACAAAATAGGAAAGTCTATTGTCCAAGATACAAAGTTGTTTGGCTCAAGCCAAAGCGTCAGCAAAAGCAGCAGTTTTCACTCTAGGCGACACAGTTCTAGAGTTAGCATAAAAATAGCAAAAATTTGCTATAGCGGCAATTATAGACCAATCACTTTGGTTTTTGGCGTAAACTGATTTATCTCCAATTAGTTCATAATTGCTGATATAATAACACGCCGACAGATGGTTTAGGATCTACAACATTTACAATCCAGTGACTGCGGTGTGAGAGTGCTGATGAAAAATTACATGTGTAGTCTGATTTCAGATTGTAGTCTGGAACAACAGCAAGCGCTCTGAGACCACCCTCTCCAAGCGATCTCAGCCCAGTTGATTTGTTCCAGAACGGAATACATTTGCTGTGTTCAAACATCCAAACGAATCGCTCCCGGGCATAACATTCCCGGTATCGTAACAACGAGCTAGTTGTGAAAGCACCCTGAAAGTACCACCACTGTTAGACTATTAGGCCTCGTGGAGGTTCCATGTTCATGTCCCACCAGAGTCACTATGAAACTTGCTGAGAAAAGTCTTAATGTTGTGTTGAGGGTGCAGTGGTCTCAATGACCGACAAATCGTGTTGGTGCTAATAAGATTCGAATCCCAGGAGAGCCTTAAAAAGCACAGTTTACTCTTAGGCCCAAGTCACTCCAGGGAAAGCTAATTAGTTACTGGAATTGATTCTGGATAAATGCTGTAAATGTAACAGCAAAGATGCAAGAGTGTGTCCGCAAAAAGCAATGACACAAACCTCCATATTTACTCCAGGTAGCCTCCACCTCTTCCTCATTGCAGCCGCAGGGCAGCCGGGCCAATAAATTAGCAGCTCAGAAACTGGACCATTTCCTGGCCCTGGCAATCCAATACGGCAAAGCTGAAAGGATTTCACTGTGTAAATGTGCTCCAGCAGCCGCAGCCTGTGGCTTATTATGCCGTTATGAGTCCATTCAGAGCAAAGCTCGGGCTGTTAAAGTGATTTAGCGGGACAGCTCTGGCAGAGGTGAAAGGAAACAATGCAGCTCAGCAGCAGAAGCGGCACGGAGGACGACTCTTCTCTGTTCGCCACTCTCCCGTACTGACCGTGCACGCCGACACCCGAGCCGTTACTCAGCCCTGGAAAACTTCACAGCGCATTTATAGCAGCCGCTGAGCTGAGGAATAGAAGGTGCACGCTTATGTAAAGTCGTCGGCGAGGTGCATAAAGGGAGGCCTGGACTTTGTGTAAATAGATCTAATTAGACATCTGCTGAGAAGAAAAACACCACTTCTGCTTCGAAAAATTAGTTTCCTGGGAAACCTTCGTGGGGAGCCCTACATGGAGAACCGAAGAGGGAGGGAGGGAGGAAAACATACAGAGGAAGGAGGGGATGAGAGAAAGATAAGGATGAAGGGGCAAGGGGAGGAGGAGACAGAGTGGGAGGAAGGGCTAGGGAGGGAGGAGAGAAGAACAAGAGAAAAATGGAGGGAGGTATGGGAGAAGAGAAAGAGAGAGAGAGAGAGAGAGAGAGAGGGAAGGAGGAGAGGAAAGAAAAAATCATGAAGGGAGGGTGAAGAGAAAGAGAGGGAGGGAAGGAAAGAAGGCAAAGAGGGGGATGGAGGGAGGAAAGAGGAGAGAAAGAGAGGGATGGAGGGAGGGAGGGAAGGAAAGAAGGTAAAGAGAGGGATGGATGGAGGAAAGAGAGATGAGAAAGAGAAGGATGGATGGGAGGAGGAAAGGGAGAAGAAAAAAAAAGAGAGGGAGAGATTGAGTGAGAGAAGTGAGAAGGTTTGATGGAAGAGGTAGCGAATGAGAGAGAGAGAGGGAGGAGAGAAAGAGAGGGATGGAGTGAAGGAGGAGAGGGAAGGAGGGGAAGAGAGAAAGAGGGAGGAGACAGGGAGGCAGGGCTAGGGAGGGAAGGGAGGGAAGAAGGAGAGGGTGAGAGGGAGGTAGTCAAGGAGGGGAGGAGAGAGAAAAAGAGGAAAGGAAGAAGAGAGGGAGTGATGAAAAGGATGGAGGAAAGAGTGGGACGTGGGGAGAAGAGGAAGAGAAGGAGGAAGTGGGGGAGAGAGGGAGGGAAGGAGGAGAGGAGAGAAAGAGAGGGAGGGAGGGGATGAGAGAGGGGAGTACAGAGGGAGTGAGGGGAGGAGAGGAAAAGAGGGACTGAAAGAGAGGGAGGGAAGGAAGAGAGAGCAGGAGATAGAGAAGGTTTATGGGTAACAATAACACTACTTCATAAAGATACTGTATTTACTGTGATGATACTGCATATGAATAAAGTAAAAATATGAAGCCTACCGAGCCGAGATAAACTGATAAAGGAGAGAGAGGGAGAGAGAGATAAGATGCCGAAGTGGAGATAAAATTCCGGCTGTGAAAAATGGATGTGATGCTTCCAGCCGTGAAACTTTTTGTTTTGCAAAAACTCACTTTTGTTGGAAATCCAAAACCTCGCCTCATGCTCCAAACTAGTGACCTTGTGCCGTCGCTGTCCTTGTAGTGCACCAGGCCACGTGAGCAGGCCTGGGGAGGACAGCACCTCAAGCGACCCAACTGTCCTTTCTAGTATCCCCATGATGGTGGACGAGCCGGTCGTCACGACGACGGCGCCCCACAAAGAGACGCCGAGCGCTCCTCGACGCCGGGATTCGGTCTTGCTTCAGTAGCTTCTTCCTCATCGAGCCTGACAGCCTCGACCGACCGGCCTGGAATTTTCTACATGAATTTCGGCTTTTCAGTCAAGTTCGATTGGTGTCTCCGGAGAAGCGCTCTGAATAGCCGCGGCACTAATCGGGAACATGGCGTGGCGTCGAGGAGCTCGACGGAGCAGAGATTTATACAGAACAGAGCTGACTGGACGTAATGGCTTCAGACAGGTGTATGATACGCTAACGTCCTCCGGTTTGCTAGATTCGCCCTTTTTTAAAACCTCTTTTGTGCACGCTTGAAAAGTAAGCAGCGGAACTGGGGCTAAATCCGAGTTCCTGTTTGATGCGATTGCATCTGACGTACGCTATGTGGACAAGGTGAGGGAGTGATTGTCATTGTGAACACAGCACAGCACACTGTGCACCACCACCAAATTTGACCTCCGCATTTGACCCACATGGGGACCAGTACTTGGGGCTGGTACCTTGCTCATGAGTACCTCAGCAGAACCTTTACTGGTCCGGGACTTGAACCGTGGACCCTTGGATCACAGAGTCAACTCCCTAACCATTATGCTACCACCATACTGGCCCGTTTTGGCATCCCCTGGGGAGCAGTAGCTTGGGGACTGTACCCGGCTCATGAGTACTCCAGTGGTACTGTTACCGGCCCTTGAACCGGCAATTTCCGTTATAGTTTTATTCATAATCAATATGACTCTAAAAAGGCCAAACTGGTTGCCGCCCACCACATACCGCTTTAAAAGACCTCGTCTAAATTCTGCGCCGAGAGTTGAATTTGTGATGTGACGATGCTCCGAAATTTCCGCTTCGTTGCGTTTTTCCCAGAAACGAGCAGCTCGGATCTCGCCCCGGCCTTGTGAGGAATAATCCAAGCGAATCTGCGGGACGGAGGGAGTGTCCTCGAGGTCTTTGCGATTTTCTCCTTGTCGTGCCTTTGCGCTTTGTTAATCACACACTGGTGGAGCAGCGGGGGAGGCAGGGGGTGTTCGTCAGGCTGCAGGGTGTGTGTGTGTGTGAATGTGTGTGTATGTGTGTGTTTGCTTATTTTGGCCAGAGTGAGTAGCATATGCCCGGAGCCGTCCCGCTGTCTCCTGCCCGTGTGGCGAACTGGGCCACGCTTGACCACACAATCTGTAGGCGGCTCAACACTGAGGATTTCATGGCCAATTGAGCTCTCCCAGAAAACATTACACTGACCCAGCATGTAGCACATGAGAACACACACACTTTCCCTCACACACACACACATGGCCAGATAGTGTCACGACTTAGGCCATGTAATCTCTTCTCAGATGAGGGCACACACAGCCCTCTGACAGGGAGCTTTAGATCGCTGCACCTCCTGCTGTCCTCAACACCAGCACAGCATATCAGCGCTTATAACGACTCAGTAACACTGTTATAACATAGTAATAACATGGTGACAACGTTATATAAGTATAGGGAAGTGAGTGATTACTGGTCATCGTGAACACACCACAGCACACAGTGCACCGCAGCGAAATGTGACCGCTGCATTTGACCCATCCTTGAAGGAGCAGTGAGCAGCTGGCATGGAGCCGGTTCATTGCTGATGCCTGAGGATGCTTCCTTGCTCATGGGTACCTCAGTAGTACCTTTACCGGCCTGGGCTTCAAACCAGCAACCTTCTGCTCACGAAGCAAACAGCCTAACTGTTATTCTACCGTGGAGCGCTTCACGATTTTGCGTTTCATCCCTGCGCAGGGGCCCTGCTAATCTTCTTTGTACTTTTCCAATTTTAAGTATATTTAGTTGAACCAACAGGTTATGGGTTCAAATCCAGCTCTACCCCACCTCCTGAACCATACTAATACCCCCAGTTGCTCCAAGGAGACCTTTTGGCCACATTCAGGTAGCACTGCTTGGGACACCTTACTTATGAGTACCTCAGTGATACTTGTACCGATCCGAGATTCAAACCAGCAACCTTCCGAACACAAAGAGAATGCCGTAACCGTTATGCTACCATCGAGCGCTTTAGAATTTTGCATTTCATTCTTGCGCAGGGGCCATGCTAGATTTCTCTTTACTATTCCAATTTTAAGTATATTTAGTTGAACCAACAGGTTATGGGTTCAAATCCAGCTCTACCCCTCCTCTTGAACCAACCCATTACCCCAAGTTGCTCCAAGGAGATGTGTTGGCAGCATCTGGGGAGCAGTGCTTGGGGTACCTTGCTCACGAGTACCTCAGTGACACCTTTACTGATCTGGGATTCAAACCAGCAACCTTCCAGACACAAACGCTGTAAACGTTATGCTACCTTGGAACGCTTCACAATTTTGCGTCATTCTTGTGCAGAGGCCATGCTCATTTTTGATGTACCTTTCCAATTTTAAGTATATTTAGTTGAACTAACTGGTTATGGGTTCAAATCCAGTTTTACCCCACCTTCTAGACCAACCCCTAACCTAGACTTGTAGTCAAGACTGCCTAAACGAAGACCAAGACACTACCAAGGCCAGAGGGTATCGAGACCAAGACAAGACCAAGACTAAGACCAAGACAGACCGAGTCAAGACCAAGACAAAGTCGAGGCGAGACCAAGACCGAGACCGAGACCAAAAAAAAAAAAGACTCCCTTAACTTTTGTGTGCTGTTGAGGACCGACATGACGGGTACCGACTGGTCCCAAAGTCATCTGACAAAACAGCTAACGCCTCCAACAACTGTCTAAAGAATGGGAAACATGGAACTGATTTCAATTATACTTCATTTGGAGATGAAATGGTAACATCAGATTGAAGATACACAATTATAAACTTGAAACTGCATCATGTCCCATTGTAGTAGTACTAGTCAAATTACACCGTATGATATCAACTTCCCTGAAATGGAATGGATGTTATTTAAAAGTCAGTGGTCACAATTATTTAGTCAAACAACACCATTTTAGGTAAAATACTGTAATCAAACAATATAAAGCCGTGCGCACACGTCACATGAATCAAATGCAAACTACAAATACTGCATCCCAATACAAACTGCACATCAAATTGTGCATTAATAAGAATAAGGACAAGTGCTTAAAAGATTCTGACATCTTGCCGATAGCCACTGATAGAGCTAGCTACCTGTACTTAGCATGTAGTTACACTCTTCACCAGAAATGTTGTCTGCAGAGAAGCTTGCAAAAAAAAATATCTGTCCCTAAATAATGTATACCGCGCGTGTGAGAAGAACACGTGATAACAATAATACAATAATACAATACAATACAAATACTATAATACATATACATGATCTGGTCATCTGAGGTTGGAAAGTAGGTAAAAGAGTTTGAAGATGGGTAGATGGCTACTGGCTAGCTTACCTTTCAGGGTGTTTATGCTCCAGGTGCCGGGTGAAGGTTGAGCTAGTCCCGGTGTTCTGTCGATTTATGCTGCCTTGTCGAAAAATGCCACCATAGCACAAATTGACAGCAGAGGCTATTGATCTACGCTACCGCATCGAAAAATACTACCTTATGGTTTCCTTTTTAAATGGTGTATTTCCCATAACAGTATATGTTTCACAGAAATATAATATTTGTGTAATTCTTTTAATTAAAAAGAAAAATATGTGGCGCATATATGTTGAACCTGTGCTGCAAAAAAACTTTGTGTTCTATGAACGCAAACTTTATGACTGAAGAATTCGCTGACATTATTTCTGTAACTTACTGACTAGCCTACTACTGCTGACATCACTGTAACTGACTGACTAGGCTTACTGCTCACTGTGATGTTGGATCTAACGTTTAACTAGCGCTACACTTTCGTATTTTGATTGGATGAGCGTCAATCTCTGAATCACAACAAAATACATGTATGTCACTGATTGGTTGCATTTGAAGGGTTGCATTTGAAGCGTGCGTAAGGTGAAATAATAATAATGTTGCATTATCGAACGTTACGTTGTGTGTCATGGATACTGTTGGCTCCAAATCTCTCGACCACTATGTCGATCTGAGACAGCGAGACCAGGACAAGACCGAGAGATCCGAGACCAAGACAAGACCAAGACCACGTAAAAGAGACCGGTCTCGAGACATCCAACTCTACCCTAACCCCTAGTGGGTCCAAAGAGATGTTTTGGCTGCATCTGGGGAGCAGTGTCCGGGGGTGCCTTGCTTATGAGCACATCAGTGATACCTTTACCTGTCCAGGGCTTGAACCGGCAACCTCCTAAACGTTACACTACCACCTGCCGAAGAACGTTGTAAATTCTGTTCCATTGCTAACAAACCCATATCTGCAATTTTAGAAAACCTGCTTGTCCACTCCTATTAGAGTAACAGCATAAAGAGTGATGTTTGTTTGCCGAACTCCACAATCTTCACTTAAGAAAGTCTGACCTGTTTTTGGCCAGCAGCGGCAGGCAGTTTGGCGTGAGCCCCCGCGGTCATTAGAAGAGCCGAGGGCCGCGGTCAGGGCCCGGGTGGTGTGAGAATGCAATTTCTTCACTTTTAGCAGTAAATGAATAAAAGGCTAAAAATCAAATGAGCTCTCGGCGGTGCGAGGGTTGGTGTTTCCCACGGCGGTGGCGGTGGGAGAGGAGAGGGAACGGCGTCCGGGTCGCACCACTTTGACCGTATTTTCTGCTTGCTATTGCTGCTAACAACGGGGTACGCGTTAGTGCCATTAGCCGGCCACACTGCTCATTAGCTCCACAAAACAGGAAGCTCTGACATTTGCCAGCCCACACAGTAATATTGCTGTTGCTCATAAACTCTCTCTCTCACACACACACACTGCAGCATTCCTCAGATCCGGCTGTGTTCTGTGTGCTTTTGGGTTCTGGTTTGAGTTCATAATGTCAATGTTAGGATTATTTCAGCCGTGAGTCAGAGAGGACGGAGATGAGAGACGTTCCAAATGAGAACGTTCTTCGTCCTTCCTCCTCCTCCTCCTCCTCCACTAAATTCCGGTCCAGCATCGCCGTCGTCCCGTGGTATGACGTGCAATGCAGTAAGATGAGACTTTGATCAGCTAAAAATAATTCTATGGTAATAAAGCTGTGAAAAAATGAAGATTTGTTTTGCTTAATGAGACAAGACAGGAGTAAAATGTGGACTCGCGGACTGTTGGATTTACTCCATTTCTCCACACACACACTTTCACCTACACACACAGCCACTGTCATACTCCATGTCCAGAAAAAAGGGAAGGAGGGAATGAATGAAAGAAGAAAGGAAGAAGGTAAAGAAGGAAGGAAGTTAGGAATTCAAAAAGGAAGTAAAGAGGGAAGGAAGGAATTAAAGAAAGAAGGAAGGAAGGGAGGGAAGAATTAAGAAAGCAAGGAGGGAAAGAAGGAGGGATGGAAGGGAGGAAGAAAGGAGAGAGGGAAGGAAGGAAGGAAGGAAGGAAGGGAGAAAGGATGTAAGCAACAAGGGAAGGAAGCGAGGAAGGAATGAGGAAAGTAAGCAATAAAGTACAGAAGGGAGAAAGTGAGGAATTAAGTAAGAAAAGAAAAAAAGAAGAAAAAGGAATGGAAAGAAGGAAATAAATGAATGAAAGAAGGAAAGACGGGAGGATAGAATTAAGAAAAGAAGGAAATAGGGGAAGGAGGAAAGGGAGGAAGAAAAGAAGGAGGGAAGGATGGGAGGGAGGAATTAAGAAAAGAAGAAAAAAGGAAAGGAAAGAAGGAAGCAAGAAAGAGAGGGAAGAATTAAGAAAGGAAGGAAGCAAGGAGGTAAGGAAGAAATGAATAAAGAAAGTGAGGAAAGAAGTACATACTCCATGTCTAGGAGGGAAGGAAGGAGGGAAGGAAGGAAGGAAGAAGGTAAAGAATGAGGGAAGGAAGGAAAGAAGAAAGAAGGGAAGGAGGGAAGAAAGGGAGGAAGGAAATGAATGAACGAATTTAGGAAAGAAGAAAGAAAGTAAGGAGAAAAGGATGGGAGGAAGTAAGGAAGGATGGAGGGAGGGAAGAAAGCATAGAAGGAAGGAATTTAGTAAGAAAAGAAAGAAAGAAAGAAAGAAAAAGGAAAGGAAAGAAGGAAATGAATGAATGATATAAGGAAAGAAGGGGGAAATGGAGGGAAGAATTAAGAAAGGAAAGAAGGAAGGAAGGAAAGAAGAAAGTAAAGGAGGAAGAAAGGAAGTAAGCAATAAGGGAAGGAGGAATGGAAGAAATGAATAAAGAAAGTGAAGAAAGAAGTACAGAAGTAAGTAACTAAGGAAGGAAGAAAGGGAGAAATTAAAAAGAAAAGAAAGAGAAAGGAAGGAAGGAGGGAAATGAAGGAAGGAAGGAAGGAAGGAAGGACGAAACACACACTCTAACATTCTCATTTTCTGCTTCTCTCACACACTTTGTGCTTGGCGACGGTACCTCACTCATGAGTACCTCAGTGGTACCTTTACTGGTGCGGTACTTGAACCGAGGCCCTCTCCCTAACTGTTACGTTCTGTAAGATGCTCTCACCTTTCCTTTCTTTTCACTTCCACCTTCCCTTACTCTCGTCTTCCTTGCCGTATCCTCCTCTCCCTCTGTGTGTGTGTGAGTGTGTGTGAGTGTGTGTGTGTGTGTGTGTGTGAGTGTGTGTGTGTGAGTGTGTGTGTGTGTGTGAGTGTGTGTGAGTGTGTGAGTGAGGAGGTGTGCGTGTGAGTGAGGCGCTGTGTGTGTGAGTGTGTGTATGTGTGTGTGTGTGGGAGGTGTGTGTGTGTGTGTGAGGTGTGTGTGTGGAGGTGTGTGTGTGTGTGTAAAGTGTAGGAGTGTGTGTGTGTGTGAGTGTGTGTGTGTGAGGTGTGTGTGTGTGTGTGAGTGTGTGTGTGTGTGTGGGAGTGTGAGTGTAAAGGCAGGGGTGTG